>OZ014440.1:7783236-7958724 GCA_963966035.1 Acleris laterana
ATTAAAGTTAACCTATCAATTTTAATTTCGAATGCTGTTGGATGAGATATTTTTTTTTACAGTGGACAGGATATTAGAATTAGAGAATTCGGTGACAAATGAGGTGTCAAGCGGGGTGGGGGCCGGCGGGCGGGTGGGGTGCGGCGCGCGGGTGCGCGGGTTCGGCGCGGGCGGCGCGCGCTCGGGGCACTTCGACACGCGCGCCTCGCCGTGGCGGGCGCAGTGCGCCATCCACCTGGTGGGGCTGCCCACCGATGTAGTCCAAGTCTCCTTGTTTAACTATAATTTAAGGTCAGTAAACACGATTCTACTAATATTCCCTTCCCACTCCATTTCATACTGAGGGTGTATATCAGCTGTGCTTTACGACGCGCTGGCCTAGTGGGTAGTGACCCTGCCTACGAAGCTAGTGGTCCTGGGTTCGAATCCCAGTAAGGGCAGATATTTGTGTGATGAGCGCGAATATTTGTTCCTGAGTCATGGATGTTTTCTAATGTATTTAAGTATATATTTGTCTATATAAGTATTTATATCGTTGTCTAGTATCCATAGTACAAGCCTAGAGCTTAGTTTGGGACTAGGTCAATTGGTGTGAGATTGTCCCCTTATATTTATTTTATTTATTTAAATACGAATATTTTTTTGTCCTCACACAAGTGGTTGTTCGGTATCCTCTTGTATTGAAAAGAGCCATTTATGGAACACGAGGCGCTTGTCATCCTATTCTTTACGATCCTTGTAGTACATAACTACAATTTAATAAGTCAGAGTTATGGCGTACGTTGCATAAGATTTTATTAAATTAGAAAATATCAAGGATGGTGCTAGTACAGCCCGTGGCATACTTGTTTTTAATTTTAATAGTGGTCTCGTCTCTCTTATTGCAGTGAAAGTATTTTTATGTAACGTTTTAGTTAAAGTTATTTTATTACAGCTAGTTAAGAGTTCCTTAAGTACTTACTTAGTTGTGAATAGGTAAACAGTTATAACTTTGCTCCACCAGGTTACAAAGTTGTAGATCTCATATTGAGATCTTCGAAGGACTTCACGAGTTTGGCTCAAGAGAGAGGGGGGAACGGTCGGACAGAAGCGACCGGACGCTTCTGAGAGTGTGTGGGCCCTCCGTGAGGGAGGCCAGGGATCCCGCGGGGCGATTCTTGGAGCGACAAGCGGTGATCTCGAAGGGTGCTAACCTGACAATATTGGTGCGGCGCGCGACCTCGCAGAGCGCGGACGACGAAGAGTTCGTCGACGGCGCCTTCGCTTTCCATGACGGTTAAAACATATTTATCATGGAACTCAATTATAAATTTTAGTGTTCTGATTATTTTTTGCCATAGGCTTTTCGGTGACGTTGACAAAATAAATAAGGCTACGTTCACACTTCTCCAGTGCTAATAACGTCCTTATACGAAGTTGCTCTGTTTTTCCTTTAATGGCTTTAGGTAAAAATTTAATAAACTGTAAGTACAAGGCCTCTATTCTACACGGTAAAATAATATTGCTTTCGACATGTTTTCCTATTGTCAACGTCAAATTTATTATATGGAATATAGCTCTTATTTCGGCACTTGACAGTAATGATGATGACCGAGTAAAAAGTCTATTATATTAATCGGCCATCACTAACCCTTGCTCTTGCATTTTATAGTAAAGATTTGTTACCGACACCAAGAGTTCTTGGATTTTTAATAAATTTATCGTAAAAAATCGAAATCATTAATATATTCACACGATAATGTAGACAAGCAAAATGTAACACTGATCATGTATGTGCACAGAGCATCATGAAGGCACGGCGTCTCCGGACGCGGCGTGCGCAGCGACGCACTACGGGCTGGCGGCGCCCGCGCACGGGGGCGTGGCGGCGCCGACGCACCACCACGTGTTCTGGAACCTCGAGCAGCGGCTACTGTGCACGCACCGGTTCATTCCTGCCGCCAACCAGAGTGTCACCATAGAAGTAAGCTTCCTTTTGAAATGGTAGACTCCACAAATTGGTGCTAAATTGGTTGATGTAGTCTTTATAATTGTATAATAATCGTTAGCAATATTTCAAAAACGACTGACTGTTGAGGGTCTTGCGGCGTTTCTTCTCAGCAATAGTTTCTTGCGAAATACTGGTAGATTTTTGACATGTAAAAGTGCCCGTGTGGTACTTACTGATTAAACATCTTTTATCTTTCAATATGATCCGCAGTAAATTTACATAAAGGCATAATGTTGCTTTACGTCCTTAAAATACTAACAAGAAACAAAATAACTTTGGCAAATAAGTTTTTGGTGAGTAAAGTAGCCTTTTCGATTAAATAAGTTGGTTCATTTTAATTCCTACGGCAACGCATTTTGTAATCATCATAATTAATTATGTTTGCAATCAAACATGGGCCTCAGAACAGTCAGAACCAACTTTGTATCAGGTGGTGTTCTCCATGGCAAATTTACTTCGATCAAGGGTGCCTGAAATTGAAAAAAAATGGTTTAAAATTACCCAGTAATATAAATAGCCGTTCATTAATATGAATGTCTATGGACTAATTAGGAAATTAAAAAAGAAAATTTTGCAAACCTTACTGTGTTATACAGGGTGTATACGGAGGGGTGGATCAAACGAAGGTCAAAGGTAGGGGACCTCAAGGGGCATCTGAATCACCCCCATGTATGTTCAGCAATTGTTAGTAGTTTCGGAGATATTGATCATTTTAATCGGATTTTTTGTCACTTTTCCTTATGTCCGTGACACGAAAAACCCCTAAATTCATGTATTTATACTTTTTTTTTCCAGTATTTTCTTACATGATTAGAATCACTGTGAAATAAGGAAGTTTTTAAAGCTAAATGCCATTTTTTGTTCATTACAACTTTTTGAGTAATCGCACAGAGTTACTTTCTCCATACTAAGGAAACCCCGCGTTTGATTTTCACCAAGTATGGAAAAACAAACTTTGTGTGTTTACTCAAAAAGTTGTAATGAAAAAAAATATGTTATGTAGCTTTAGAAACTTCCTTATTTCACAGTGATTCTAATCATGCAAGAAAACACTGAAAAAAAAAGGTATAAATACATGAATTTAGGGGTTTTTCGTATCACGGACATAAGGAAAAGTGACAAAAAATCCGATTAAAATGATTAATATCTCCGAAACTAATAACAATTGCTGAACATACATGGGGGTGATTCAGATGCCCCTTGAGGTCCCCTACCTTTGACCTTCGTTTGATCCACCCCTCCGTATACACCCTGTATATGAAATATGATTTTATTTTAGTTATTATTGTAAAACAAATAGTTTTGGTTTTATTCATGAAAGAAGACGAAAATTTACCTTACACCCCCTGATCTCCGAAACTTCAGTGCCTAAAATTTTGAAAAAAGAATAAGATGTACATGCTTGTAGATTACAGGAAAACTCATGAGAATTATACCATAAAAAAATACACACACACGAGTTTAACTCGCACTTGGTCGGTTTTTGTTAAGATACAACGGCTAGAGCGTATGTGGAGCGCCGAGACCACCGGCGCGGGCGCCGACGGGGGGTGCAGCACGGTGTGCGGGGACGCGGGGTGCGAGTGCCGCGCCAACTCGCCGCTCCAGTACCACGACCACGTGGCTCTGGTCGCGGCCGACGGCACGCACCTCTCCTGCCTCTGCGGCGACTTCCAGGTGAGATATGTAGGAGGGACACTTTAAATCCAGTAAGTTTGTCTCAGTCCTTAGGGTTGGCAACGCATTTACAGTCTTGACATCGCAAATACCTCTTCTAAGTAAAAAGTAGCGCAGTTGCTCTTTAGCAATTGCGCTACTTTGTTGCAGTTGCGTTTAGGGTGCTGATGGGGCTGCCTCGATTCTGCAGCGCATCGGGTATGTTCGCGGATGCAAGAGTGGACTGCTTTTACGCCACCATGCGAAAACGCTGCACTTCCCTGGTGTGCAGGGTGCGGGCCAGCTCCAACAGCATCTTGGCGATGTTCGCCCAGAGGATCGATTGTCAGTATGTGAATCATTGTTGTCTGGTTCACGTACTGGCACATCGATCCAAATAGCTTTATTTAATTATGTGCATAATAAAAACATTACTAACATTAGGTTTAATTTTTTAATTTAATTTGTTTACTAACACTTTGTTATTATTATGGTCCAAAGATGGCTGAAATAAATGATTTTGATTTGATTTGATTTAATCATTGATCAATGCTCTCAATGCTCAATGGTCTTAGAATTTTACATTAATACGGGATTAAAAATATTCGTCAACGTCTCGTTCTTCAGGAAAATTGCTTTCTGACAGAACGATCGCTTTTGTTAATTAGAATAACATTGTTTTGGCATTTTTCGTTAAATCTGTCGCTTCGATAAAGACGACCCTGATAGATTAATTCATCGATTTAATATTTGGACCCAATACGTTTTGTAAAAGACGGTGCAAACAAATTAATCGTGTTATTTGGGCCTTATGCTAACATGGCCCATGGCTACGGGTTGAACCCTCGCCGCCCGCTGTGGCGCGATCCGTATAATTAAGTAAGAGGGGTTGCTATAAAGTATGTAGCAGCAATAAACCGTAGGCCTACTGCCAAACGATAAAGGGTTTCACACAAAAGGAAATTACCTTACCAACTATTTATGGCAACTAGCTCACTCGTTTGTACAGCATGACCATTATATTGGCTGTCTATCGCAGTTACATCCGGGATATCTGTCAGTCGATATATTTAACTTTTGCATCATATTAACGTAATTATAATCAAATACTGTTCATATGTTACACTTATGCTTGTTCCTAATATTTAAATGACGTATTTTCTTTAAATAGAATAGAAAATAATAGAAATCTTTTATTCAACGCATACACGCATATGAAAAAAACAAGCATGCCAAAAAAACAACATGGCGTTGAAAAGGGCCCCTGTCAGCTTTGTGCCACAGCAAGCCGCGGCGCTGGTTTTCAGAGGGAACCTGAATTAAAAAACTAACTTAAATATCTAAAAACAAAACAAAACAACCGGGATGACGACACAAACTTCAGCGACAATTGATAGTAAGTCGTCAATCACATATAATATGCGTAGTTAAAATATTGGAAACAAATTTTTCGCTACCCTCGTCGTATGATGCCATTAAGATAGACATCTATTTAGTCACTAGGCTAACGTCGATATCTGACCCCCTCTCTGTTAAATTCAGTCTTCACTTCCGTTCACTTTCTACTAATTTTCTTGGCGCGAAGTTTCTGTCTCTCTGTAATCGAATAGCAATTAACTGATTGCTAACTTTGTCTTATTTCTTAACTTCCCCAAACGTAATAAGTTAATAACACAAATTACTTTCGTAGAAGGGAGCGACTAAACGCGTAAGTACGATCTGTATTGTTTTTAGCGCCCCGTACCTACAGTATACCTACAAGTTTCGTGACGTCTAAAAAGTTTTTTTTCTATTAACTACGGCCATACAGGTTTTATAATTATCTATCAGGCACGGAATTTTGGAGGCGACTTTCGACAAGTTGTAGCTTATTAAAAAAAACACGTCCCCGCGTACGTTTAAACTCCGTGGTAGTTTTAATAACGTAAGTTTATTTCTATGACAGTATCTTAATTAGCTACATGTTCTGTTTATGGGATTCAAACTTTCCCATGAATTACACAACATTCGTCCAGCGAACACGTAATTTAATTATTCACGACGTAGAGCCGTATCAGGAGATAGCGTCACCGCTCGGCGCGAAATAGCTACGAGGACACAATGTTGCAAAATTTTCGACAATATCAGGGGCTGACGGTGGCCCGCCTCGCCCGTGGTCATAAAACACGACCTAACTGGCGCGCGTCATCCTTCCGCCCTTGTTATTAGTGGCCGGGCGTCGCTCGGGGCGACAGCTCCGTCGAGCCCCTGAAAATTCAATTACTTAGAAGCCAACGTATGCGTGTTGCGTAGACAGTTGCAGGGTAAATTTGTCAATACCCCGTGCACGTATGTGTTGGCCGCACCGCAACCACTGCTCCCTGAGGTCATTACTCATGTGGATTACGAATGCATGCGGCATCATGTTGTGGAATGAATGGTCGTTTACGTAGGTAATTGGTTCCAGGCGGCGTGGCTGCCGGTGGTGGTGCGGAGCTGGACGAGCTTGCGGCTCGAGTACTCGGTCGCACACTACACGTACGCCAGCCGCGGGTTCGACTACGCCGCCGCCTACAGTTTCAACGACGACGCGATGTGCGGCCAACGCACCTACACAACGCATTCCGGTAACATCTGAAATTCCTCCTTCGTCCACATCTCATTATCCTCGCAATAATCCACATCGAAGACGGAAACGAAACGCGAGATAATTCGATGAAAAGGTCCGACGGAAGTAGGAGATAATCGGCAATTTATCTCCAATGAACTCCGCGCCCCAATCGCATAAAGCGAAAAACAAACAGTTCAATTTGACATTCGACACGCGTCGGGGTTTTGGAAAATGCGTTGGATATTGTCCTCGGCGGCAGGGGCGTGTCCGAGAAGATTACATGGCACGACCTAGTTCCGCGCCGCGCGGGGTGACACTGAATCGAGAAAAACCTTAAACAAGGCCGTAAACTTCCAATTACCTACCCACGGCGTGGCTATTGCGGGGACTCATTGTGTTTGCCTTTTCATTATTGCTAAACTCAGCTGCCTTTTTAAATTTCTCATTTTCTGTACAACGTTGATGTATTACTTGACGCTCTCTTTTCTCGTAGGTGAGATATCGTCTCGGAACGTGTCTGTCACGGGAACGCTTAACGAATTCTTCTACCAACAATGCACTTGGGTGTTAGACTCAAATGTAGAAAGGCAGCTCTTCATTGATATATTTTCCAAACAGGTAAGGTTTAACTTAAGTATTGTTTTTTAACAAAATTATATTATTTACTGAACATTTTACGTTTACACTATCTCCACATTTCGTTTATAATTGGTTTGATTTGGAAAATTAACAATAAAAACATACCTAGTCTGAAGACGGAAATGGCAGAATCTATCATAACTACATACATTTGCGCTGATCAATCCCAAGTCAAACCCGTAACTGAGCGAGCAACAATCCGAAGATTAATCAGAGAGAATTGAGAGAGAAGATAAGCCCTTTCGATTTATCTGACGTAGGTACAGCCGTGTTCATAAATATGAGTACACAGTAGTAGGTACCTTGTCAGCTTGTCACTTTAATCGCTATGACAATTCACGTATGGCTGTTAAAACAGACATTAAAGAGACAAGATGTTAAAGTGTATACATATTTACTAACTCGGCTGTACCTAATTGAATTCAGACAACAGACTCTTTTTAGGTGTACCTAAAGAATCAAAAATGAAATATCTTTTAAAAAGTAATAAGTACCTTTTCAATTGTATTAGTGCCGGCACATGTGAATGTACAGATTACGATAAGTTTCAACTTAATCTTTATGATTCCAATCAAATCGCTTAGCTAAACTATTCCATGAAATAAAAAAATAAGTAGCATCTTAAAGTTAAAGTTACTAGGTATTGTGGCAAAGTAATAACAAAAACATAATTACGACAGTATGTCTACACTAATATTATAAAGAGGACAGATTTGATTGTTTTATTTGTTGGTTTGTTTGAATTGAATAGAATCCGAAATTACTGGGCAGATTTGAAAAAATATTTCACCATTAGAATCCTACATTATCCCTGATGAACATGGGCTATGTTTTATTTTTCTACACCGACGGAGTCGAGCAACAGCCAGTTTTAAATAACTGGAGTAAATAAAATATCCGTATTTGATCGAACACCAATATGAGCCGGATATCACCATGTCATTCTCGTGAAATATTCAAGCATTCAAAATCATCGGTAGGATAATAGGTGGGATTAAACAAAAACCCGCCCAACTTTTATTTTTTATCGCCATAAACGTTATGTGACATAACAAGTATAGGAACCTAATTTGATCTCTGGACGCGCAAGTTATGTCTAGTTATTCACAGTACTTAAATAAGCCGTGTTTTTCGAGCGCAGAGGTGGACTTCATAGGCACTATTTGTGTTCCCACAAGTCAAGTTAGTGGAACTATCTCCTGCGCAACTATTCTTCGAGGTGTTATTCGGCGGGGAAAAGGCACTAAGATCATAGAAAGCGTGCAAAACTGCGCATCACGTACTGGCAGTAGCCTCCCTTCCTTCATCGCGTGTCACCCCGCAGGAGGGTTGTGCACTAACTTGCACGACTCGCTACCTCGTGTTGCTGTTTTTTCTCTAGCGGACTAGAGAAAAAAAAAACAGCTGATGATGGCTGATATTTGTTTTATTAGGACAAATCGTGCAGTTCCTGGAATATCACCCTGCACGAGTGGTCGGGTGCTGCTGCCGGCGACGGGGGCCTGGCGGCAGCTGCTGGGGACCTTCTGTACACCTACTGCGCAAGGCACAAGAACCACACCTACACACTGCCATGGCGGCTCAATACCGTCGTCATAAGGTAACAATGTTTTTTTAAAGGACCAACCAGTGCTACTTAGGGATCCGGTCTCATCGTGAGAGTTCAAAGCACGAGTTTAGAAATTTCGAATGTCCTATCAACGGACGAACTTCGATTGTTAAGGTAGGGTAGGACTGCTTACCATTACGGAGACCAATGACTTTGACGCCGAGGATGTAAATCGCTGATTCAGGGGCTTTATTCTACTCGGTAAAACAATACTTACCATAACACCTCAAAGACATTAGGTTTTACCAAGTTGCATAGCGGCCCTGTTGCGGTGTCAATACGAAAACAATCTCTGATATACAGGAGGCTAGTAAAATGGACGCGGTTAGTTGAATGCGTATTGGTACATATTACTTTATTATTTAGGTTAAGGGGCTGTTTCACAAGCCACTATTCATAGTGTTATCTGGAGTTGTGAAACAGGCCCTTAATTTGTCTTTTTTTTTTGTGAAATAATGCATACATACGTACCTAACTATTAAATATATGTAGGTACTTGAAATATTCTGCAATAAGAAATATCTTACAAAGCCTACTTCTTAACTGAAGGGGCGCTTGTCTAATGAATATAAAGTAACAAAAACAAAAACGATACGCGTTGTTGTTATTGAATAAATTAATATATTAAATTTTTTTTGGCTCAGGTACACCTTTATTTTATCGTTAGCTACCTCTTGCTGATATCGTAGGAATAATCGCTACTAAGGATACATTTTTATACATTGCAAGTACAATTTCATGAATTACATCAACATTTTTCTACAACACATTTGCATAAGTAAACTAATACTGTCCAAATATTTAAGGCACGTACGTAGTGGGTACCCAGAGGAAACATCCGAAGAAAATGGAGAAGCTAAAGAAATCTTTCGAAGGGGCTTTTAGCGCGATCTAAACAATTTACAAAACATACAGAAACACATTTCAAGGCGGCTATTTGGTAGATTATTTAACCAGGTCCAGGCTGAATTCATGGCCGACGTGCCAAATAGGAACGTGAAAGCGTATGCTTTAACTCCATTTCTTGGTACAAAGGTTTTCTCTCTGTGCATATTAGATAGAGGCCCTCGGCGGCGACGTGGCGTGCTTCCCAATGTCGTTCCCACTCGTAAATCCCGAATAACGATGTGTAAAAAACAAGCCTCGTCGATGAGCCTCCTGTCCGTGTCGGAAATATTTGATAGCATTTGGAGTTACGTTTTATCTTTTAAGGCAAAATAACGTGATTAGGAACTTTATTCAGCCATACCAGCAATAAACATAAAATATTTGAATAAAACATACTTTTTGTTGAAGATTTTCTGCGTCATCTTATTGAACTGTCTCAATACAAACAGCAGCGGTAACTTCGTCTTACTTGACAGAAAGCAGGCATGGCGGCAGAAACGAATATCCTTTCAATTTATTAAAAATACAAAATGAGTTTAAAAGCGGGTATTAGTCACTCGAAGCTAACAAGAAACGGTACAAGTAGGACGTGCAGCGAATAAAGCGTGCAGCGTGGTGTTTCAACGAGATGTGAGTAATCGTTTTGTTTGTAGGCTTGTGGCGTTGTCGCGGCAGCAGCCGCTGTACACCATCCGGTGGCGGTCGCAGGTGGTGCGCGCGAACACGCGGCTGGGCCCGCCCACGCCGGCGCCGGCTGCCTCGGCCGCCGCCGCCGGCCTCTCTGCCTCTATCCTGCCTCGACTCCTAACGTACGCACTCTGCATCGTGGCCGATTTTTTTTTCCAACCGGTGACTGTGGTGTAAATCAGTGTTTGGTGGCTCTTTAAAGACATTGACTAAAGTTTTAGAATTAATATGGATAATGACACTTGTACGGTAATGCAGCAAGGCTTGCCTTAGGCATTCGCAGCAGATTTTTTTCTGTTTTGTTGCAGCGCAGTATTTGTATTTTCTAATTTACGCTTAAAACCAAATGTATTTTGCGTTAAAACTATTGTGTGATATAATTCAATGTAAGTACATATGTAAAAAAAAACATAGTTGATACTAGGTATTATCAAATATGTTTTTTAACAGAAAATTATTATTTTCTTGAAATTAAATCTTTGAGTAATAATCAATTGCAAAAATAGACAACACTTTTTAAATATATACCTTGTTGTAAACATTAAACCAAACGAAGATTGTTTAGTGCCGGATCCTGATCATTAGCTAATTATTATTGTTTAGTATGTTAGTTTTTACCGTAGGTCCTAAATGATAATGTATGTACGTCTCGATGTCAATTATGGAATTTGTTAAGCGTTTAACAGATAAACGAATCGGACGAATGATTAATAAAGCTATGTATTGCACGGGTGACAGTAATTGATAAAATAACCTCTAAGACTATTATTTGATTTTGGTTCTAAATCACTTTTTTATGAAAATATCAAAAGATTAAACGTAGCTACATCAGAAGTAATCGATAAAATCGTCACTTTAGCAATTCGAACACAGCCTTCGGGGCGTCCGTGCCGTGAGTGTAGGTAATTATTGCTTGTTTTCAGCTTGAAAGTTATTTATTAAAAATATTTATAGTTTAATTTGAAGTGTTAAGTGAAAAGGAATAATAATAATCACTGAACTATTTAATGCAGAGTTTGACTCTTTTATGCTTAAGTAGATACGTAATGTGCACACAAATGTATGGCGTAGGCAAAACAATTGAAACATGAAAAATTTTAGTTAAAATAAACAATTATTAAAACTCACTGTCTGAGGGCTGATTTTTCACACTTTTTTTTTTATCTCTGTCCTATTCTTTCATATGGCACATAAAAGGAATGCGATGAGTGTCACAGGCAGATATTTTTCATCTGAGGATTGGAAAAATCGGCCCTCAAGCGAGCATATACGCGCCGCTAAATATTAACCTGTTATAATCCACTAAGCGTCAATAACAGTAACACACATGGATAAAAAAATTGGCGTGAATGTATTGGACTGGCACAAAATATCAGCGCGTATAACTCCGCCCTTACACTGCATTTCTTAGAAAATCTAATAAGACCAGACAAACACTTTCCTGAATTCAGGGTAGTATAGCACCCTAGTTGTTGTAAGTGTGACCAGCCCTGGAACTGTACTGACTAGGTTAGAACTTTAAAACCATTAAACGAGATAAACACTGTAAGGTTTTTTTAACATCCTATCGAAAGCTTCAGTTGCTCAATCGCTTTAAGGTTCGCAACCGTTAAATGGATTTAAGCTTTGATAGAACATGAACTTATTAACCACTGGATGCAGCATTTATTTCAAGGAGAGGATTACATTGTTATGATATGTAAGACAGGAAATTATATGCGCAACACATTCCGTTTTGTACGAAACCAAAAGTAAGTAAATATTTGTGAGTACCTAAGTAAAAATCTGTCCCCGATTAGCCGCAATTGCATAACGTGGGCCTAGTTTAATTTAAAGACGGTATATAAAAATGTAATGGATGTCTAACAGTGAGGCGCTAGCTGTGAGCGAACGAGACTTATAATATTACGTGCAAAATGTTGAATCCAGTGTTTGGTTTGTTGGAGATAGAGGATCTATGTAATGAGAAAAAAGGTTGGTGTAGAGATAAAACTGTATTTCTTTTTAAATGCTGACTGGGCTAGATTAGATTTTTTATCTTGATTCACTTGCAGGAGTATTCACTTTTTAAGCAAACCGGTTTTACAGTTTTAAATTGCGTCGCAGGTTTCTTCTGGTACCAACAGTTTTAAATTTAATTAAACCCTGAATTTAAATACAAAACTATTCTGAAACGTTTTGCTTAATAGTAGGTCCCGTGATACACACACATTTCTGGATTAGATAGACACAATCTGACCGCAATGAAGTTAGTGACACAATCATATTACAAAAATAAAACGTGTTATTTCCTCCGACAGCCTTGCCTCTACATCAATGTTATTATGTTAAAACTATCTGTAAGTTTATGGCGATGTTTAACGTTTTTAGCAATAACTTTTAAGAGCAATTCTGTGGCAAATTCACAGTTTTTTAATAATTTAAACTAGTCAAGTAGATGTAAATAGTTAGTTATTATAAACCTTGTGAAACATCTTAATAGATGACTACGTGGTATTATTAATAACGTTTGTTACACCGAAATAGATTAACTTAATGCATTTTGTGTATCATTTAATCCCTCAACTTTAATTCTTTGCGGTGCTTGACCTAACATGATACTATTTTTTTATTAGCCAGTAGCTGTAGTGTCCCATCTAGAAGGCATGGGTGAAAATAAAATTACTAATGCTAAAATACATGTTCTGGACCGATTTACACATGGGCTTTCTTGATGTTTATTTACGACGAGTTCTGTGACACCCTTTATGTATAAGAGATTAATTTGATCGCGGTCCTCGTTTTATAAAACCGCACAGATAACTTAAAATACAGCTTGAAAGTAAATACCATGGTTTGTCATTCCTGAAGGGCCTTGGTAAAACTTTTCAATGGAAATGTTCACGTCTGCCGCTTTTTAAACTTTGGCTTCGAGACTTTGTGGTTTCTAAGACTGAAACTTAGTTTTTACTTTAGAATTCTTGCAACATCGCTTACAAGTGAATGTAAGTAAGTAACTAACTACCGTTTTATTTTATTATTCTAAAACTTTTTTTTCTTATTCCGTCTTTATAGGTTTCGCAATTGCATCATCAAACCGAACAGTTTATTGAAGCAGTCGGTCAAAATGCCCATACAATAATTGGTCGGTAAAATGCCTAATAAAGTAATATTATAAATGTAAAATTGGCTTTCTTTGAGGGTCTGTTGGTCACGCTTAAACCGAGTTCATTCGCCAAATAACGATAACTTTTAATTTGCCTCATATGAAGGTGGAAAGTATTTGCCTCAAAAACTATTGTTTCCGAGGGAAATAACCATAGGGAAACAAGTTCTATGAGGACAAAGTCGATGTTTATATCCACGTTTTGGATAAAACACACATATAGCAAGGCAATCTTCGACAACCCGTATTGTGGTAGAACGAAGCCGCAATCGGTGCAGCGGCTGCACATTCTAATACAATTTCCCCGAGTCGGCGCCTACTTTGACGCTTTTGATTGTCGTCAGCCGCGGCTCGGAAAGTTGCGCCGCTGAAAAAGGCTGCGCCGGTTGAAGTTCCTCGCATCCACGCCGCCGTCTTTTGTGCCCCTCTCAAAGGAAACGCAATTTAAACTACATGCGGGCTCTGCAAATATTCGATCCCCCTAAAACCTTGCCCCGCCCCCCCGCGCCCGTTCCCGACATAACAATTAAACAAATCCTGATTAAGGCAAAATTTTATTTTTCTCTTAAATATGCAGATTGTTAAAACTCTGTAATTGGGGTTTTAAACAACGGACGTGTAGCTATCACCAAATGCCAAACTCGGCAAAGGATTAACATAAATTTCATATTTTCTGTAATACCTTAATGATCTCCGAGAAGTTCCTTGGCACGGGCAAAATTCTCAAGTAATCGAAATTCAAACAAAGGACAGACCAACATTTTCATGATTGACGCTTTCAGACGAAAATGCTTTTGAAGATGAGATTATTTTGTCGAATAATTCTGTATAAATATCGCAAAAAACTGCAGACACTGAGCTCTTTAAAACTGCAAAGTTCCAGTCAGTGAAAGGGATACAGATATTGTAGTTATACATTTCTGTTCCATTTGCTGCCTAGAACTTGTTGAAACTCAGCCTTAGATAACATCACGCTCCGGCAAACCTCAAAGGCGATCCAGTAAGTAATTTACCACAAACGACTGTAATTTTATGCATGATTTCACCTTACACGAAGTCAAAATTAAAAATAGTATCATTGTATATCTTCTACAAAAAATAACAACAAGAACACAACTAATAACAACAATTAGAATGGGTATTTAGATAAATATTTTCTGTAAAATTTGCGTCATTAAAGCAAACGCGTGGGAGCGTAACCGATATTACTTTATTGTGAAAGAAACGACTTGTCGTTATTTATTTAGTGCAGTGCGATGGCTCTTAAAACAATCTTTGGGTTCGTACTTTTCTCTCATTCGCTCTCACACGCTCTTTTGCGAGTCTATCCGACTTAACCCAAACCCGAAAGACTTATCAAAAGCTATATTCTGCCGTGTCGTTACGAAAAAAGGCACAGTTAACATTTTGTTAAACTCGAGTTAAGAGTTGAAATTTTTTTTTTTCTTTCTTTAAAAAAATGCACAATCGTTTGATTATTATACATTTTTAGATAAGGACATATGCGTTATCAATATTTCTATATTACCATATACATACTTTTAGATTTTTATATATTTTTTTGATATTTAATCATTATTTTTGTTTTTACTTAATAAATTAGACAGAGTAACAATAAGTATTGTAACGTGGTATAGGCATAACTAACCAAATGTGCCTTTTAATTACAAGCTTTTATTTTTAACTTGCAATGTATGTATGTATGTATGAACCTATGTATGTATGTATGTAAATTTGACCCACTTCCCGGTTTCCGATGAAGCTGAAAATTTGCATACGCCTTTAGTTCTGATGACAATACAATAATATAGTACCGTCTGATGATAGAGACAGGGTGGCCATAGGAACTCCTAAATTACACATGATAAACCCGTCGTATTACGGCTCGTTAGAATCGTCTTGACGAGTAGGTGACGACTGTGCAAAAAAGGGTACCGTTGGCAACAAAAGCTTGCCCCAATTTTTTTATTTTTTACCAGAAACTTATTTTCAAATTTTAGACAAAGTTGTCATAATAATAATAATCATAATAATTTATTCCGTATAGTACGTTTGATACGTATAGTTGAAAAGTTATGCCCTTTAATTTTAACCATCGTCAAATTTGCCTCTTTGCCTAAGAACATCTCAGGCAACTGTGTTAAGGCTTACGATATCTCCGGAAGTTCTTCACTAAAAAGTATACAAAAAATCAAGCACATATCCCTTTTTCTTGAAAAATAGTCTCGGTTTTGGGCTAGAGCAAAATAATGAACTTCAACGTCGATATTCCTTGTTGGTTTGCCTAAACACACAAAAACGTATAATAATACTATTTTAATAGCTTAGCTCCTCGGAAAGCTGTTCAGGTAGCATAAAATCCTAAGAGACTATAATTCATTTCGGAATGTAAGTTTCTCCGAGTAGTAGAAGTTGGAGCCAGCTGAACTCGACTCAAGAATAATGACTGGCGCTGTTCGCGGCCGCCTCACCGTTATTGTCCTGACTGCCTGCCGTCATAATTTAAAGGACTAAACTGGTATATTTACATAAAAGTACAGTTCATAAAGTTTCGCTACATCAGTTTGTTTTATAAATTGTTCGCAGCGAGCCCGAGATTATATTCATCATTTCGCAAATATGGCAAACGAATTTGCAATTGTTATTCGGATGTTGGATGTTGGGCCCTAATTCTCAGAGCTTCATTTTATAAAATTATAGTTTCTGATCAACCATTGCACTTTTCTCTTACTTGCTTTCATACTCTCTTATGCGAGTCTTATAATATAGAAATTAAACAAAAAAAATAAACTACTTGCACTACAATAGTCCAACATCTATTTGCTGTATAGATAATGGAAAATCAAGCAACTACATGAAGAATACAGTCTTTAATGTGGAAGATCGACCTGATTTATGGGATGTATCTGTATAAAAGTACTATAGTTTATAGCAATTTGATAGCGGACCTGACAGGCAGCAATACTAAATTCTTAATTTGAAAAATATGCCTGCGGTTGTACGAGTAAATGGATTGTCGCAAAATAAAATAAATTAACTTTTACCATTGTTCAGTCACGAAGCCAACATTAGTATCCAAAACATTTGGTATGTCAACGTTAGATATTTTTCAGCCTAAGTTAGCTAAGATGCCAATAACGTACATTCGCTTATACATCATCTCTAAAAATAAAACTGACCCACGCATAAGTATTTATACTATGTATTTCTCTACATAAATATGCTTATAGTTGTCTAGTACCCATAGTACAAGCCTGCAGCATAGTTTGTGTAAAAAGCTAAGTTAAAACTTGTCCCTCGATATCAATTCATTTATAGGTATTCATTAATTATCTAAAGTGATTATTTGTTTACTCCATTACCAATGTCAGCTTTACATTTTAGCTAAGACTTTAATTAAACGAATTATTTAATTACATCTAGCTTCAAAGGAAAATTACCTAACCGGTATGCACTCAACAAAACATTGTATTTAAAGCGTGGTCACTCGCTCACGTTTCCACGCGGATAAAAGTCTTTATTAGGTAAAAGCAGGCCACGACCCAATTCATATGAAAATGGGATCTTTTGTTATTCTATTTGCCGCGATCAAATCAGGTTTCGTAATAAAGCAGGTAATTCAAGCTAAGAAGAGTAATCGTCGGCACTAAATTATGTATTTATTTCACGTTCACGTTTCCGCCAGTTGACTCCTGCGTCGATTATGAACGTGATGTTTCTCATTTAAAATGTTATTTAACTTGTAGGTAATTATCGCATTTCTCCGCTCGACGTCGCCTAATTGATCTTTGCGATGAGCAGAAGTTTTTCACTCGTTAATTGGAGTTCTGAATTCGATTAACACTCACCTTTCTTTTCCTTCTGTAAGGTTTCTCTTATGGTATTGTTTGACGTTGAATCCATTTAAATATCCCAAAGGAATGTCGGAATTTCTAATTGCGATTGTAAAAAATTTACTTGTCAATGTTAAAATGAAAACTTTTGTGGCATGATGATGGTAAAAGAGCGATTTCTTGAATAGAAGAAACAATTTTCTGACCTTGCTGTAAACAATGATAAAAAAGATAATGTGTTGCTGCTTGTGTAAAGGAACCTAATACGGAATATTTGTAAATAAATATACATTTTTCTCTACACTGCCTCATGCCTGCACTGAACTGTACGAACTGTTACGGTAGGTAAAACAGTATCGATTAAAATAAACGGTTTCAATAGCATTCAACGGCCATTATCCTGCTCAAGTATACTTTAGGTATAGTCGAATCTTAAACCATGCAACCATAAAATTATTATGCGTAGGCAATACATTCGTACTTCGCTATTATTAAAGACGTTAAATGATACGACCATGAATGTTATGATGAAAGCCCGAAGACGAACGGGGAACAAATTTAATGTGTTTTCTAAGCTTGGGTTTAGTGTGTAACGTTGAGCCAATCGCTTTAGGAGGGGCTACGGAACCGCTATAGCGCCAACGTAGCGTACAGCCTAGCCACCGATAGCGAATGCCCTTTGGGCTCGCCTTCCGACGGGGTCCTTTGCTAGGGCCCTCGCCTTCTCCACTGAGAACACCCTGGAACACAGCACACCCTTCCAGCTCAAAAGTTATTATGCAATAACCTAACCTAACCGCAGCATTTTTTTTTAGAAAACCAACTAGATAAGTTTTCCGACTCACCATTTTAGTACAATCAATAATTCGGACAAACGTAGCGTTAGGACGAACCATAATTATTAGGGATTCCAAGAGACACCCGATGACGATAGGTGAAGTAAGTCAGGCGGCAAATAAAAATGAAAGCAAAAAGGACCTCGATGGCAGACATATAAAACAAAGTTAACTTTAGTGGCGAGCGATTTGTGCGCGAAATGAGGCGCAAGAGTTCGCCCGCGGCGCGCACACCTGCCTTCTGCTTCATTACGCCAATATTCCGTTTGGAAATTAACTCGCTACCAACAGATGAAATATCACTAGGTAGGTAGGGTACATAATATAAATTTAAATCCTCTGATGCATCTCCCTCATTTATAAACACACACTAGCTAAAAATATGCTTTGTCCTTATCTGTCATTGATACGTTTGCATCTGAACGAAACTGACAAAGCACACTTTAACTAAAATAGGTTTGTAGTGCGTTTATAAAAAGGGGCTATGTTTAAACGAATGTCAGATACTAAGCATACGATGTATTTCAATGCGGTTTTTATAGTAATTGATAACTAATATTCTAAATTTATAGCGGTGATTTAATTTTATATGGATAATTGAATTAAAATTATTTCTAATTATCTACCTACAGCATAGTAGTTTAACGTAATATATCATATCATTTAATTTTTATTCGGACTTTCAACTCATATTGCTCCTAAAACAATAACAAAAAAGGTCACGCGCGTCCATTATTGTAATGAATTTCATTAGGACTGAAAGCTCAGTTATTTTTGCTACGGAATCTTAACATTAATCCGGGCTTTGTCAAAGAGATGCCTAATAATAGCTTTACATTGTGAAAGCCCCACACTGCGGGCGCAAGGGACAAGGAAATTTAAGTTAACCAGTAATAAAAGCTCAATAAGGGCATTGTGACACATTTTTTCCCGGGCTTGATAAAGATACCGAGCTTAAGGTTCTCGGTCTTGAGACTCGTAAACACCTCAAGTGAATTGTCACGCGTTGGGTCGCTTATACAGATAAGCTAAATTGGAGAGTCTTCTGTTTACGTGTAACTCCAGTACAGCAATATGGGCGACAGTTTCAATGCAATTTTGTCACATTATATGAACTCAACGGGCCACCAAAATTATGACATAGGTACTTGAAGTTTCTTTAAAAATGATGAAGATTGTATTATAAATTATTTATGATACAGTACTACTTATTACTTCTTTTTGTTTGATCTGATAGTTCTGATTTTGGTGGTTGTTTAGGTTACACATATTAATAGGTAAAGTTCAATAAAACTTCATTTCACTTAAAAAAAACTTCGTTTTATTTATGTCTAGGAACCAAATAGATTTACTTTGCTACTGAAAGGTGTAACTTTAACCTACAAATGCGAACCCTATCCCGAGGTTAAATAATCGCATTTGTCAGCAACCCAACCCTCGACGTGGAGTCATCGATCACTGCCGCGAATGTAGTTGTAGTGGTAACAGGAACAGTTCACAAATAATCCCCAACATAACTCCGCAATTCAATTATAAACTAATCAATACCTTAATTTGGTAGTTTATGTGCAATATTTTGTAATCATGACGAATAGGTACATAGCGTTTTAGGTTTGAGGTTAGAGATGACTGGTGGTCCATCCGTATCTCGATAAAATTATCATTTTGAAGGGTTTACGAGAGAAAGGCATGTAACATTAAAACTAAAACCACACCGAAGCACGCTAATAAACTAGTTTAAGCGGCACATGCCACAAATTTAAGCGGCAGCGATGTATGGAAACAAGTACATAAAAAATGGCCCCATCTCCGCCGTTGCAAGTCGTGGCATAATTGGTACATCTCTGTGCATTAGGTTCCCGCTCGTTGCCGCTGCCGCCAGTAATGTGATAATGATAACTATTAATATAAAACTAAAACGGTTATAGCAGTTACATTATTCAAAAAAATACTGTGACAGCTTATCTTGATACACTTCTCTATGCCGATACTTGTACGTGTCACGTATTGAATCTATTGGAAGGTAATCGCACCCGATTATACCGATATCGTTCTGAAACTGCCGTCTAGAGCACGAGATAGGTCAAACGGTTATACAATCCTCACTAATTGTCATCATTAAACTGGTGATTGCTTGCTCTAGTGTATATACTTAAGCTGAGGTACGTTTTCTCTCATGCCTAACATCGTTTTAAATTTACTATCAAGAATGGATCCTATGAATACAAGTTATGACAGGTAAAATGCCTAGTGTTAAGATTAGTAGGTATTATGCTATAATTGGTAGGTACTTATGTTTAATTTTTGGAATAATATTATTTCCTATTGACACACTTACTAGCTTCACTTGTAACTGTTTAAATAACTAAAAATAATGTTACAGAAAACTTGAAAATCGATTTTAATCTTCTTGTAATTATCAGGTTGGTACCCAAAATTGATATTAAATCCTTCACTCACTTAAGTCTGACCATTTGAGTAATGCCCTTTCAACGTCGGCCGTTTTCAGGGAAATTTAGTGAATTAGTTCCAACATGTCCTTAATCTTAAAGGCAAGTAAGCCCGGCTCTAAGTGGTTGTAACTCGTACGGAATGGCGAATTCCATGAGGATTGGGTTGTGCATCAAAAGACTTAAGCTGCCTAGCGTATACAGACGCGATACGACGCGGCGCGGGGAGGGGTCTACTCTGTCAAAGTATAAGTAGAAAACTAGCTGCTCTCCAGCCCTTAAGGAGCTTCTGTACCTATCACCGATCGGGTGCTAGAGTTGTATTGATGTACGTCGCTACTTAATACTCTTCTCTTCTTCAAACTGTCGCCACCAATGGTGAGCGTTTGGTCTCTTCCAATGCACGTCAACACTTTCGATTTTGAGCTTTCCTCACCTAGTTTCTCCCCCCTATCTTAACAAGATCGTCAGTCCATCTCATTGGTTGTCTTCTAACGTTTCTTTAGGTACTTTGATACTTGAAACGCACACAACTAAATGCGGCGACGGCAGGGCCCCGACCGGCCCGGTCCGTTCTGTTGAATTTGCTTGTGGTGGCTCTCAGCACGTACGGTCGAGGCACGCACACATGCAAAACGCGTGACATAACTTTGTTTGAAGACTAACTACTGTTTATTCTGTGATTGTATTCTTTAAGTTCGTATGTGATGATGGAGCACATGCATTAAGAGGTCCGAGAACATGCCTATACATACATACTTTAATTTACATCCAAAATGTAGCTGAGGTCCTGATACTTTAACTTATTAATAAAGTACCTAAAGAGAAACACGGCACGTGCAGCGGCGCGGCCTTAAAAAAATTAAAACCTTTCTAACGAAAACTCTCTTTTTAATGGATATCTACTTATTGTAGAAAAGAGATTGCCGCTTGTACTACAAGTAACATCAAGTATCATCAAGGTTTTCAAGACGTTTTTGTTCGATTGTAATACAATAACCCCCTTACTTGTAAACGTGGAATAAGCTTGGAATAGTTTATGCCATTCTTTGTCACTTTCTGTCAGATGCAAATGTCACAATTACAGATAAGGACAAAGCGTGGCATAAACTATACCAAGCTTATTCCACGTTTATAAGTAAGGGGGTTATTGTATTACAATCGAACAAAAACGTCTTGAAAACCTTGATGCAAGGAGCCATGTACACCTATAACTCGGCTGGCCAACTCTTTTGCACACTTTGTAACCGCGCCTTTGAAGCAAAATTCGGTTTTGCCAACCACATTAGAGCACATCACCCGGACTAGACCAATTGCTGGATTCTCCGTTACCGGACACGGTATGGAGGACATGATTGTATTACAGTACCTCACACCTATACATTCTCGTATTTGGTGGCTGGTAGCCACTAGGGGGTAGCGGGCTACTGTGGTGTGTCTACAGCTTTAAGACGAGTATTGTAAACCGCAGTCGGGCGATACCTATTAGACTATTAAAGGCTTTCAGCTACTGCACTGTGCTTTACATTCGTATTCCTTGGAATATACAGTATGCCCGGACGCCGAGTTCGAAGACTTTCATGGTAGGTATATGGCTGCCATTTCTTGGGAGTAGGTTTTGCAACTCTAATCCCTATTTTTGAACACGTTATGAACCGAAAATTGTCTTACTTAAAGTTTATAAAACAGTAGTATTATCAATTATCATTGGAATAGAATGTTTCATTAAATTTAAACGTAGGGGCTAAAAATTTAGAGTAATGAGAATGTACCTTGGATATCCTAGAAGTACAATAAGAAGACTTTTTTGGAAATTTATCCCTTATTGTTTTAAAATAGCGGGAATTTCATAACTTTAAATAGAAAATTTGTTCATACGTGTGGTCTTTTGAGATAGTTTTTTGTGTTTGTCGTAACGGCTTCGGAACCCTACACTGAGCATGGTCCGACATGCTCATGCCCAGTTTTTCAAATTATTGCACAAATACACAATTCCTGGCCAATTAAATACTCCAGTTTTAGTCCCGGTATTTTGGGATTCACACAAAAAAATCAACAATCAACAGATCACATAAAGCTTATTTGGTGAGTAAACCAAATTAGAATATGCAATTATGTTTAAAGTTCAACTCCTGCGCAGGATATCGGGTGAAGTTTAGTGCAAGGTGAAGCTGCGGATGAACGATCCAACGAGTTGAAAAGTGAGTAACTTAAGAAAATCACAGACTTTCTATTTAGCCTACTGATTTTAATGCTGTAGGTGCTATCTGATTTTCTATTGTGTCACAAAATTAATGATGATGGCTAATTAGTAATTACTAACCACGGTGTCCACAGTCAAACTAGCATTATAATGAAATATTGAAATTAATGTTCATTAAATCGTACCACTTGACGTAAATTTGCGAACAGCGTACAACTCTGCGGTGGATTTGTTCCAGCCCTTGACCATATACAAATGAATAATCATTTCATTTCACAGCGCGTTTGTCACGACTTGTGGTAAACAAATTAGCGTCGAATATACTCGCGTGGAGTGTGAATAGCACGGAATACACGGTTAACAGGGCGGGTGTTATGGATGTGACAAGAGGGAAAAATAGCCGCCATTTGTCGCCGCCGACACCTGGCGGCCTATTGCACGGCTTCGGCTCGCAGCTTCAAACGGGACTCGTCTTACATTTGTATGTTCAGTATTGTTAAAATGTGAAATGGGATTCGCCTCTAGCCGATATTGCTTAGTTTAGTTTGTTCAAATATTTTCTGAAACATTCGTCGTTACAACTAAATTGATAAATTCGCCCTAAATATGTGTACATCTATACGTTTTTTTTAAAAGGTGTTCTGATAAAATCATGTTTGTCTCAAAAGCAGAAAAATTATTTATTGGTTCATTGTTTACTAAGAAAATAAAAGTGACATGGTCCTTTCTACGTAATAGAGCTAGACTTAAAAAAAAACAATCAAATGACGTCATTCCGACCACTAGTCCAAATCGGCCGTTGCAAACACTGATGATAATATTCAAGTTTTTTTGTCTCTAAATAAAAATTAATGAAATTTTTAAATAAATAAACTGGCCCCCAAAACTAAGTATCTAAGTAGTCTTACACCCGTATTTATAGTCAAGTAAAGTAATTACTTGAGTAAAAGTAATGACTAAAGTAACGATTTTTATATGACTTTTGACACTACTAATACTCAAGTAATTACTTTTTCATCACAATTGCTCGGAAAGGGTTTTATAACACGCAGGCGTTTAGGGCAGTTATAGCCTACTTAGCTCCCGCGGGAGTTATAGATTTTCATAACTCCCTAGGGAGTTATGAGTTTAGTTTTAAAATATAGAATCCACTTGTACATCATTTCAGACCAAGGAGGTGTAAAATCAGCCAAGGTTTATTTCCTATATTCAAAACTTGGCTACAAACCAATTTTACTGTTTAATTAAACTTATACGGCACATTTGTCTGCATTATATTTCTATTTTACCATTATTTCAGAGACATTCGCAATTATTTTATTAAATTTCATTTTGAAAATTTGTACAATCTGGCAGAATGGCCTGTATTTGTCAAGTTTAAAAAAAAAGCAATTCTAAGCATTATCTGTGGAAGACTAAAAAAAAGTTGTCAAACTCTTTTAGCTTAGCGAATCGAGTTCGTTTAATTTTGTTTGATTGTTGTTTCCGAAGCGTATTTTGTTTAAAGGTACGAAAAAAACAAACTAAATATGACTTCCTCATCGGAAGAATCTGTAGTGACATCAACACCACCTGATTTGTTAAATGCGGCTCAACTACTCAACAATGATTTGCTGCCAGCGAAATCTAAAGAAAAGGTTTTTTTTTCTAAGTATTTGTTTTTTATTTCCTCGCTAATGTGATGAAAATCATTGTGTGTATCATGGGCAGTAAGGAGATTGCAAACTCGAGTCATTAAAAGCCCTCCGCCTTCGGCGTCGGGCTTCTAATAGTCTCTCGTTAGCAATCCTCTTCTTACCGCCCTTGATGCACAATGTACTATTCTTGACTATAAATACGGGTGTTAGTTTTGCGGGTCAGTAGGTATACCTAGTATGATTTGAGACAACCCACTCTAAATAAGCATGATTTGTATCAGGAGCACTTTTTCCAAACAATCCTGTTGTCTATCGCGACCCTACTCCCAGAGTTGATAATTTCTTCAAACCTAGCTTTAATTTCTTCAAACCTAGCTAATAATCACCTCAGTTAAACAAGCTTCCTACTGGAAAACCACGCTAGAATCGGTCCACCTGTTTGGTAGCTATGATGTTACGAAATGATACACTGATACAACTATGATACCCAGTTAAAACCAGAGTATTACTAGTACAATTATACTAACAGATGCCAGAGAGTGTGGCAGCGATAGACAGCCGAGCAATTAGTAGTCTGGTTTTACTGTACACACGTTAAACTAATTATACCCGTCTGTTTGCGATGGGGGTTAAAATACTTTAAATTGAGCTCTAGAGACTTGTTATCAAGTTTTCAAACACGTAGTTAAACTTACCCTTTAGGATATAGGTAAACTTATGTATAGATCAGTTACTTTGATTTTTTCATTTCTGCGTTGTCTATAGGCACCTAAATAAATCGTTGTCGTACTACAACACTTTAACGTTAATAATGGTTCGTACTATACAATTTCCGCTACCACTATGGCAACAATTCTATGTATATAACTTAATCTAAGTATGAAATAATTGCGAACGCTAGATATAGGGGTAAATTAAATTACCGTAGCTCACTGATCAACCATGAACATTTTGGAGAGGCTGTTTGCAATATAAAATCAATAACTCCAGTTGGCGAGTGCAGTTGCAGTCAACAACGAAAGATTATCATAAAAAGTTTCGAAAAAGATTTTAATTACTAAATGGCTAGAGCCGGTAGCGACGCGGAATTTACATCGGTGTCTGTGTAATTTTCCGATCCTTATTTATAACTGGAATTCTCATTGGAAACGCAAATAGCGGGATGGGATGCGTGGACGAGCGGGCAGCGAAGTGCGGCGCGAGATTAAAGGCTTTGCCCGGCAGTAGCCAAACAAATTGCCCATCTAATGGGCACGCGGCGCGAGCTCGCCGCGATTCACCCCGCCGACTCGCAACTTCCAGAATAAAACGAAAACCCCTAACCTAATCCGTCCTTCTCACCCCCCTCAAAATACTATCAGAACAAACGAGACAGAACAATGGTAAACGTATGAATTCCAAAGCGGCTGCGGATGGGATAGCGGGCTCGCTGATAGTCCAGCTACATTTAAGGGTTCGAAGGCTTTTTTTAGCCGCCGTTTGATTAGATTAAATCCAGCTTTGTTGTGCCCGTGCGAACTTAGATTAGTTTTATAAAAGCATTTTTGAAATATTTTTGCTAAAGGGGAAACTTGATTGCTTTGGCAAATTTCAAAGAAGCTTAAGTTTTATTACTCTAAAGGAATACTATGCTTTCGCGTAAAAGGCACTGATTCAAACGGCTGCAATCTCAAAAACGATTGGAAATAGAAATAGGGGGTGTGTGGACTACATCAATTCGTTAAACTACAAAGGAGTATTAACCTTTTCTCCTTTGTCGCTCTCTCGAGAGGGACAAGCAAAAAATTGTTCACGTAATTTCCGCTCGTATTGCAGGAACGTCTCATCAGAGCAAGTAAGGAACGCGTCTTAAATATTAGGATGTATAAATGTAATGTTTGAGAAAAGCCATATTTTTGTTCTCCGTTGAGCTAGGTATTTGCGGCCATATTAAGAAATAACGTTTTAACTAGTTCCTTTTTAATGATATAGGTTTAAATTCTGTTCGAGCCACACCCCATTTGCCCAGGATCCTTTAGACTATTAGACTATTTTATTTGTAACTAGCGACCCGCCCTCGCTTCGCTTCGGTTTATTTGAGTTTTCTATAACACACGTACATAAAACAAAATTTATTATTATACATAAAAACCTTTCTCTTGAATCACTCTATCTACTAAAAAAAACCGCATCAAAATCCGTTGCGTAGTTTTAAAGATCTAAGCATACATAGGGACAGACAGCGGGAAGCGACTTTGTTTTATACTATGTAGTGATGTTTATTGTTATTGTTATACTGTTGTTAAACTGTATTAGTTAGAATTAGCATCTAATACTTTTGACTAATAAGTACCTATTAAAGCGAATCAACTAACAAAAAAAAACATTGTTCATAAATATAGATAAGTTCGTGTCGTCTTTCGTTTCTAATCGTTTGATGTCACCGCGTACTCGTGCACTAGAATTGCCAAGCAAACCAGGATGGCACCTGGAGTTGGTTGGTCTAAATTTGATGTCCTATGCTCAACGTAGGTAACGTCTGCGCTGGTTGAAATTGGTGGCGATCTAGATTTATTGAGTGTACCTTCACGTCGCAGTCATAAATCTAGTGGCCTTAGCAGCTCAAACTGAAGTGGCCCTGGCACTCTCGAGCCCGCTATCAACTTAGGGACACATGACAAATAGCACTTTTGTTAGGTACGTAACAATTTAACAACCTTTTCCCCCAGGCGTGAAGAATATGTAACAAAATCCTTCGTACCTAAACCTAGTATATGGCTAATGTTAAATTCAGCTGGGTAAGCTAGCAATCTAAGGGTTGCTGAATTTAACGTGCTAGACGAAAGCTTACAATTTCACGGTTGGAACACCGGTCCCTAGACACAAGTCTGCCTTTCTGTGTCGTGGATTGTGTCTATCTCTTTCTAGCGGCATTATAATATGAGAGAGGATGTAACGATCGCATGTGAGGATTGAAATCAAGTTGTCAGCTGTGTGGGGCGCCGGACGTGGCGGGTCGGTTACACTCGTGCGGAGTGCACTCTGCTCTGGAGAGTGGGATGGTCACTTAACAAGTCGATATGGAATTAACCCAATATAAAATGTTTTAAATGAAAAGTTTTGTTTCATTAAACATTTATTCAGTGTAGAATGCATTGTTTTTAACGATCATACATGACGTTCGCTTATAATTACTACGTACGGGGAAATAAACTTTGCAAGCGACTTCGTTAGTGTAGAACTCGTCTATCATTTTTCTATCGGACTCTTTTTTCGGATGAAAGTATTTTGTGCCATTTCCTGGGGCTCAATTTACTGGGGCCAAAATTGGTTCGGCGATTTAAAGTAAAAGCGAAGGACAGACAATTTCATTTTAGATAGGCCTAAAAAACTCCAGAGAGTTTGCGGCGTTGTGTTCGTTGATGTCTTTTGGTTTCAAAACCTTCAAGAGCAAACAAAACGCAACTAACTTAAAAAAAACGTATTTTTTTTAATCTACCAATAGACTTTGGGTCAATCGACAATGAAACTAAGGATTAGCCAAATTTACCGAAAAAGAGTTTTAGAATATTATTCTGAAATGTTTACCTCTCAACGCCATCAACCTATTTATTCATCGGCATTATTTGCAGCTTACATTTATTTTATACTTGTGTTAACACGGTAATACCCATTGTAATTTAAATATATGTCTTTAATTATTGCAAAGTAAAAATTACACCACCAGAGCACCTTAAAATTCCTCTTATTTGTTGTGAATATTCATTTGTTTGAATTTTATTTTTTCACATTATATTCGTCATTTAATTGTTTACATAGGTCAGGCCAGGTTTGCGATTTATAAGCGATGTAGAAAAATAAAAGTCTTCTATTAAAACATTGCATTCGGAGATGAAAATTCGGGATTTCGATCAATTCGGTATTATGACGCTGCAGAATTATGTAGAGTACTCAAAAATTACGTATTCAAATTCAAACATTGCGAAATAAGGAAATCATGAATCAGATTCATGACCTGATCATAATACAATTATTCCAATACTCAAACAATGTGAATTTGAACCGTTTCAGTCCTTTGTGGCTTTGTATAGTGCATGAGAGACAAAATGAGAGCTATTCGGGAGTACCAATAAATATTGTTCGGCGTATATTTCACTCGAACTACACGCATGGCTCTTCGCGTTATCGCCTGCACTCTGCAGCGGGAATAAAGGTTTTCCTTAGTATTTTATGGTCTAGTGTTAGATTAAAAAAATACGCTTAGTCAACATGACATGTGAACGTGTGATGTGTGTGCCCAAAGGTCAACTGGTAGAGAATGCCATTAGGCATTAAGTTCACCTTTGGTGCTCTAATTTGTATTTCAGTGCAAAAAAAACAAATAAATAAATAAATGTGACCGAGTGAAAGTCATGTTGGATTAGCTACTGCGAGAGTGGTCAGCCAAATCGAATGTAAAGTAGCTCTGTACCTTTATCAAAAAACTTTACTTGCATCTGTGAACCCTAAAGCAACGCAAAAAGCATTTCGTTTTTTTTCCTATCATAGTTTGTAAGCATTTTAAAAACGTTTCGCCGGTTCTGGCTTGGCATTTCACGCGCTATATATCACTGATAGCCCAAGCGAGCACGACACGATTTGCAAACTGGTCATCCATTGTTTATGTTAAATGGTAAGGACAATCAAAAGTACATTCGTCCATTCATTCACCATTTACAGAGATATTTAACAATGGCCTTATTTTACGTGTACGTAATGTAATGTAGATACATGATATTTTTTGACGCACATAAGCGTCATAATGTGCCATAGTTAGCATTGTACAAATGAGAAACTTCTTAAATTGTGAATGGTTCCTTTTTCCTCGGTAAATTCTTGGTAATTTCTAAGAACATTCTATTTTTGTTTTAAATAAGAGCACTTCCAAAGTTCTGAAATTTTTCTGAGAATATTCTAGATAAATTCTTGTTAAGATTTTCAAATTTCTGGGAATGTTATGCAACGTGCATATAACAAATGCGAGTACGTAAACATTTAAAATGTAAAATGTTCCTCGATCTGTATAATGTCTTGTCGTAATATTGTTCGCCCTAGAGCAATAAAGCGTAAGGGTAGATATTTTTGACGTTTACAGCACTGAAACCAATACCAACGTCCTTGGCAGTCTTTGTAAACAAGAAAATTAAACGAGATTAAGCGCTTTATATTTACGAGGTAAGATGGTACTCCTTATTAAGGAGGGAATACAATTACGAAGTTCCAGCAATTTAAGAAGATCTAGCGGCGTTTAATTGCTGCTACATAAATTGTCTTTTGAACTGGCGATATCGCGCGCCCGTTTTATTCAAGTCAAGTGTAAGGAGCGGAAACAATAGGAGAAAAAGTTGAGTCCATTTTCGCTTATAGTGTGCGGGATATTAGGTAAACATAAACTTCTATGTACCTCTTATTTTATTAAGAGGATTGAAGCTGATAATTTCCATACAAAATGCGATAAAGTTTCTCTTTTCTTAAACCTAATCTGATTTTAACGATTTTTTATATTTTGTAGATGTTATGAAAAACTATGGCTATAGGTACGTTTTCCTTTCTAAGAAATTATTTCTTAGGATGAAGTAAATTTAAAAAACACAAAACAGAGACGTACGGACCGAGTTTTTCACAATAACTACAACATATTTAAAAATCATGAAAATCGGACATGATTTAGGGATTGAGAAACGTTATCGCCCGGAGCGAAATTTTGTATGGATTTTTTTGACAGCGACGTGATTGAAGCTTTGTTTCTCAATCCTCTTAATACTATTCTAAAATCTAACTCGTGAATCAAAATGATCACCTCTGTGTTCTACCCACGACTATGAATGAACAACTTTCACTATCGGACCAACTCAGAAAAACGAAATAAAAATCAGCTGCTTCATACATTTTGGTCGAGTACGTATTGAACTTTTATTTATGTATTTAACCTTTATTGCACAAAAAAAGGACAAATGGCGAACTTAATGCCTAATGGCATTCTCTACCAGTTAACCACATTATGTTATGATACAGAAACTAACTTTTCTATGAAACAGCTGATTTTTTTTTCGTGATTTCAGAGTTGGTTCTATAGTGAAAGTTGTTGATATTCGTGGATGAAACACAGAGGTGATCATTTGATTCACGACTTAGATTAGATACACCCTGTATAGCTCTATAGCTGATCTATAGGTCTATAGGTGTCTATAGCTCAGTGAACCTGGAACATGAACCGATGCATCATTTTTCCGTTTTGCCTATTCGTTGCAGGAAAATATCTTCACAAATAGTCGTAAAAAAACTACTTTACACAAAATTGGCTTAATAGCTGCCAAAACTTTTTTGAATAACCTAGCTTAGTAGAGTATTTTCTTTACGAAGTATAATTCTAGAGTGTTAAGATTGGGACCAAATCGAACAAGCTACCAGATAAAATCCGATCAAGTGCGAGTTGGATAAAACACTATAAGGGTTCCGAACACCTAAACATTTTTTAAACGCATCAAAAAATACTAACATTGTAAGACATCTCCAAAACAAGTAAAAGATTGCTTAAAATCAGATTTTTTCAAAGTAATTTTTTATCAGAGTTTCGGTTACAGCTAACAAACTTATTATTAATTGGCATTTACTATATTTATAGTTAATGTACCAAAATAATTGCATTACAAACTTAATTTTAGAATTTTCGTTCACTCTCGATCATTCTCTTCTCTTACACTCATTCAACAGTATTGCCATTCCCGAGGCAGTGAATATATCCTGAAAACATACGAGTGCATAATAAAAAAACATTTTTTTTTTAATAGTTTCGTTTTAGATATTGACCATAAATAAATTGGTTTAAAATTCATAACATCAAAAGACCTCTATTTTTTAAGTTAAAAAACAATTAAATTTTAATGCCCTACAACCTAGAGTACATTTTTTTAATGAAGAGGTGAAATAAAAGAGATGTAGGAATTGTTTCAAATTAGCTAGAGTAAGAGCTAGTAAAAATGCAAATATTTCTGGCACACACTATACATATGAACGGAAGAAAGTACAGACAGCAGAGTGTCAATGTCAACACTAGGACTCCGTGTTTCCCTTTGAGTAAGGAACTCAAACGTAAGTGCTACTTTTTACAATGCTTAGTTTTAGGTATAGCTACATAAGATATGGGACATCGCTAGTTGAGCGATATGTATATGAAACGCACGATTAAATAAAAAACCTGTCAAGTTCGAGTCTGACTCGCGCACCGACGGTTCCATACCACCACACAGTAGCTATAATTTAAATTTCGATTTGAATTCCATTTACAATCGAATTTATAATATTAGTATACATAATTCTTAAAAAAAAGTGGTGAAATCCGCCGTAACAGATATTAAAAAAAAACCGCCATATTTACGGTTCAAAAGTTACAGCTCTTTAAAAATAGAACGGACTGACAGCGTAGGCATGTTATATGTAATAGGGTCCCCTTGGGCTGCCTCCCGAAGGCAACGTTTACCGAACCCTAAAAATGAGGTAAAATGAATATGCCAGACAATAAATAAACGGATAAGAATTTATTTATATTTACTTAAACCAAGCCTTGTTAATTAAATCCCCAGACATCTCTGTCCGTTCCTTATTCAATATTTAGTCTTAGCAGATTCTAAATTAATTTCCTAAAATTAAAAACAAATTGCAAACTTGTACCGTACTTCGTGAATCCATTGGGAAATTAAACATCAAGTCGATTACGTCATTTATAAAACCGCAATGAATTTTAAGATACGACTGGTGTAATTAAATAAGGGGAAGAAGAACCTATTTATTGTTTATTTTACCCTTTTATTAATGTTTTAATGTTTTGGAAGATGTAATTATAAATGTAGATTAACTACCCTATGCTTGCGATTGCGTCACACGTTGTTCCCACGGAAAATATTTAGCTAGTTTTCCGGGAGTATGTATTTATGCGTGTCCATACAAACATAATCGGATCACTTCGTTTACGCGAATTTCATTTGCCATAATTGTGTCACTTGCCATAATGTTAAGTTGCCATAAAGGCATTTTTTCTGAAACTGTAAACCTTTCAGGTAATTTTTACATGCCATCGTATAGAGCCCAGTAGGTTAGGTTAGGTTTGTTTTATAACAATTCTGAATAGTTCACGTTTTCAGAAAAAATGCCTTTATGGCGAATGAATATTATGGCAAAAGAAATTCGGGTAAACGAAGTGATCCGATTATGTTTGTATGGACACGCATAAATACACTACCTTTGCCCACGATTCTGCTTGCATAGAAATCTCTTGTCGTTATTCTCTTCAACTACTATTTCCGGGGTAAAAAAGTATCTCTCGGCTAAATTCCTCGTCGATTGGTTGACGTGTTGACCCGTACAGGCGGAATAAGCAAACAAACAAACATAATGACTTTCGGGCAAACGACAGAGAACCAAACATAATTCCAAAGCAGTGCTCACTGAAAAAACAAATGGGTTGATTTTACTAACTTTTATGGTTAAAATAGGACCTACACGTGAGTTTGGTTGAGATAACCACTAAAAAGGTTGAAGTAACCTTTTCAATGTGTTGTTTTTACTAAGGTTAGGTGTTACCTCAACGAAACTCATGGGTAGGTCCTAAAATTAAGTAAAATCAACCCATTCGGTTTTTCAGTGCTGGTAGATTTTTGTCACGTAAAAGGGCCCGTGGTGTCTACTTACTGAATCTTTTATAATGATGAAAATGAAAATCTTTTATAGTTTTTATTTGAAGTGATCTATTAATATTCCATCAGATATGCGGCCTACTCAATATTCATTATTATCCCTATTGAAGTAATTAATAATTAATGTAAAGTCCACTTCGTTCCTGATATCGACTTTACTTCACCAGAGCCATCAAGACGAGAACTTTAATAAATGTCAGTTTACGCGGCGAGGACTATAAAATATGGTTGTTTTTGGTCGTTAATTATTTTATTGGAGGCACGATAACGATTCGCAGTATTTAATCATAAATCAAGTAAAAAACAGCCTTTGAATGATTTGTGTCTTGATTGTAGACGGAGGTTTCCTAAAGTAACTTATTTTTATGGGCATTGGTATTAACTTTATAGTATATACAAATCAACGTAGTTTTTTTACACTAATATTATATGCAGGAGGGAGTTCTTAAGGGAATAGTGTAAAAGACAATTTCACCAGAATAAAATCTGATATAAAAGCTAGCCTAGTATAATTCAATAAATACGTATAGGTAATAAAAAAGCGGTGAATACAAAAATTAAACTAATTGCAGATACCATTTCAGTAACTAAAACCCGATCTTACATTCTTCTTCTTCATAGTAATCCATGTTTAGGTACCCGATGATCGTGCCAATGAAGTATAAACGTTTTCCACGTTTTTAGGGTTCTGTTGTGACACTAGAAACCGTGTCAAGTATCCCCCCCCCCCCCCTTCCCGATGAGCTAAAAACTACTTTGATCATAGCTCAGACTTGGGTGCCAATGCTATCAAAAATCATAGTGAAGAAGGTTTTTCTTTGAGGTTAAGTCACTCTGCTAATTGGATTTGTTTTAGTTTATGCAAGATATTTAATATTTCCATGCAAGTAATTTCCTTTAGAACATACCTAGTGTTAAAATACGTTACATTGCATGTCGTCGTCTTCATATTTTGTTAAATATCTACGACTAGGAATTTCATAACATACTGAGACGGTTTCCTTGAAATATTCTTCAAGCAGCTTAAGTAACAAAGGAACGGAAACTCTTCACACAAAGACATAGATGTGTAAAAAGAGATCGAGTTTGCTTGATTCAGAAGGTTTGTTTCGGACTAGAACCCAATTTGACTACATTTGACATTTGCCTCGAGCTTAAAGTACATGTTGGGTCGAGCACTCAAATCTCCTAAAACACAAATTTACTAGTGCCTAATTTTCCTACATAGCATAATGACACTTAGGTTACTACAATACATATACTACTTAATTCGTTGAAATTTAAATTTGTTTCTTATATATTTTGAAAAACAATGGCTAAGGAATACTGCTTTGAATTCTTGGTGTAGAGATACAACATGACTACGAATACCATTAGAATCAAAGATCCGCTGAAACAGAAATTCAACTCTAATTAAGTTTCTGTTCAAGCTAAAAAAAAGCGCGATATCAAAGCATGTCGATGGCTAGTGCCTTTTTGAAACGGGAGACCAAGAGAAAGAAAGAGAGTCAACAAAATGAATGAGAAAAGAAATTACACCAATTGATTTCTTAAAAGCTATACCTAACAGACATAAAAAAGCATTGAAATTACCTACTCTGTTTTAATATTGTGCAGATTCTTTTTAAGTTATATCCGGAATATAACTTAAAAAGAATATGACTTGATTTTTCTTAATTTGCGGTCCATATTATGAATAAATGTACTATCTACACTTTATGGCATAGTTCTGCATTTTTTATTTTTCACACATTAAAAAACCAAAACCATCCGTAGGCGAAATGGGTTCTCGCGTTCTAGGTCTTTTCGGCATTAGTCAATCTGTGTTTTAGGAGATTTGAGTGCTCGACTCATTACGTAGTAGTCACTTTAAGAACTAGACAAATATCAAAATATAGTCTAATTGGGTTCTAGACAGTGTCAAACCAACCCGATCCAGACTGAGTCCGTCTGTTAGTTTTTAAGGCCTAGGGTATGTTATGAAGCACGGGGAAACATTCATACATGCGTAAACGAAAACAATTACGTGAATTACACTAGTTTTATCAACGCCTCGTCACGTTACTTATGATAAAATCAAAGTAACAAATTTGGGGAAAAATTTTACGTTTTCACTAATAACGAAAGCCTTTTTTTCGAAACGGCATTTTTCCTTGGAGGCGCCCGGATATAGACTAGACAAGATAGACCGGTAACAAAAACACGACACTGGGTTTGGTCGGCAAACGCCACCAAAATGATTTTGTATAGCAAAACTAACAAAAAGTAAGTTTATAAAAACCAACTGCTGTTTGGATAATGTCGTCAAAGTAATGTTATATTACTTATCATGTACATATTTTTTACTTCGCCAATCGCCTTTATAGTGGTTAAAACGAATCTAACTAGATATAATTTATTAAAATCGGTTTAGCCGTTTAGTACTTACGAGGGAACATTGAGTCGGACATACATGCACATAACCCAAGCTCCTTTTGGGCTTTGCCGCAGACTGGTAAAAAGGTTTTAATGCAAAAGATAACGAATTCCCAAAAACATAACCGTAACAGCATTATGCACAATTTGAACCAACAAATCCAATCTCCATCCTTCAAATGGGCTCAGCATTTCTAAGCGGCTCTCAATCATCCGCTTTGAGAAGGGCGCTTAGCTTCTTCGCCCAACTAAAACCCCATCACTTCACATAAGTTTATAGCAATTTTGAGTTATTCCCTGCCATATAAACAACATTCAAATACAAATTTCCACAAAAATTGCACGTTAGATTCCAATTTCAAAACAAAGGCATCTACGTTAAAATGCTTCATTCAAAAACTTCGTGTCATTGTGAAAATTCAGCTGCATGCAAAATAAAAATGTATTCCTGTTGGAATGCGAGGCGGAGGCAAATCAGTTTCGCTGAACGTAGTTAAGTACATATATCTCCTCGACTAGCGGTAGTTGCGCGTACGTGGCGTAATAAAACGTTGCCCGTGAAACAAAATAGGGTGCATTTTCTTGAGCAGATTTTTCGTGCGAAAGGGCGCGTGGAGATGGCTTCCGAGATTTAAAGCAAACATAACTCGACTCGCGCGCTATGGCCGGACATTGAGTGGATATTCCAGCTTATAGCGCCTGATATAAAGTGGACACTCGGATACAGCACTCAGCGCCGCCGCCGGCACGCCGCCGCGGACGCGTCACCGCCGGGCCCGCGCCAGCCGTATTGAGAGCTACGACACACTTGAACTTGTGTTGGACACTTTCTTTTCTCATTGTAAAACAACGTTTATTGTGCGGTTTATGATATTTGAGCTTTATGATAAAAGGCTATTCAAGTGGTTACTACGAGTAGTAGAAATGTGTTTATCGACAGCTTTCCTCTTAAACATTGGGGCCGATATTGCAGTCATTTATATGAGAAAGAAAATGAAAGTGTGATTACTTATACCCTCAGATATGTTTATGTGGGAATTTTAAATATCGGTCTGTAGTAATTATAATGAACAATGTTTCATTGTATTTATGCAGTGCGGGTTTGGTCATCGCCATGGTCCTTAGAGGCCAATGGCCAGCGGGTGATATCGTTCGACTAAATCATCCACGGTTACAACAAACAATTTGGGTATTTTGGGTAAATTAACCGACAATTCATCAACCGATTTTAAACTATTTATCTAACTTTAATTTAATTGGAAAACAAAAAAAAAAAAAAAAAATACATACAGTGGAACGTATAACCTCCTCCTTTTTTGAAGTCGGTTAAAAAGACAATGTTTCTAATACAACAGACCGGTTTTTTTTATTATAGACAGGTCTCTATAACACCACATAATATTGTACATTTACAATCACGTTATTTTAAATAGTATTTTTTATAAATGTGCGAGATTTATATACCTACCCGACCTGCGGGCCTTTTGTCTAACGTACTCGCAATCACCATCGTTTTCATTTTGAAAATCGAAGGCTTGTCTGCCTACAAAATAAAACAATTCTTCCACTTTGAAGCCGACTGCGATTGCGAGTGCGTTATGCAATAGCCCCTCTGATTTACTAATACCATTCGGTAAGTAGCTATATATGTTCTAAAAACAGGTATAGTATTAAAAGTTTAACGTGTCTTAGTTTGACTGAATCTGTTCCACAGATATCAAGTGGTCGAACACTTACTTATTGAAACCTCTAGTAAAGCTCTGTGGTAAACAGTAATCAACGGCGAGTGGGTAACCCGACGTCAATCACTGCGGGCGGCGGAATGTATCAACTGATCTCAATTAAGACTATTCAATCTAATTAAGTATTTACGATGGTGATTGAATTGAATAATAACTATTAATATTGGGTCCTTACCTATGAAATTGGCGGTTTTTTTTTCATGTTTCATTTCGTACGGAATTTATTCATTTCAATTTTAACTTCCAGATTATCATTTTTCATTAGTAGGTACACTATGTTATTAAAGGTATTTAGATACTACTACTTACTTAATGTTTAAAATTAAAGTGTGAACTCAACTCTTTTCATGTGCTGCGAGTTCAAGTGTTTCAATTATGCAGAGTTTTATGAAGCTAACTATTTTTAAGTAATTAAGATATGTATTGATTAGCTTTTAGTTTTTTTTTAGCTTAGAAGTGTCCAATATTCCTGACACAATTTTGTTTGGTTTGCATTTGACGTTACTAAATAATCCGCAAAATTGAACGTATGAAAACCACTGTTTTCATAAAATTCTCGATATAAAACGCCAATTTCGGAGTACGCACAACAGGGTAGGGGAAACTGTATTTTCACTGTCCCTGTTGAAATATTGTAACTTAAAGTTAACGTTTCGAACAAAATTATGGTCCGTACAAAAACGCCTTTAAAAAAATATTCTGATCTTAAAATGTCACTTTGGTATAATAATTGTTTTAAAGTAATGGAAACTTTTATTATGCGACGTCCACATGTGCCGCATTCAGTTAGAGAAATTGGCAAATGGTAGTCCAAATGTTGATAGGTAATAGAGCTGCGGCGGACCCGTGAAACTGTTGGGAACTGCAATTAACACTTGGGAATTTTCTGCTTATGGCCGCGACACTATCCCGGTGCCTCGGAGCTAGCCAGCTATGCGGAGGTAGAGAGCTCTAAATGTACACACTAAACGCTTTAAAACTTATAAAAATACCTTCTACTAAGTACAATGTTCTTCATAGTACCTACTTATTTATTGTGGTGCAATTGTTTTATTGCTACCAATATTATAAATACGACATTTTCTGTGTTAATTGGTTACTCTTTCACGCTGCAACTTCTGGATGGATTTGGATGAAATTTGGAATGGAGATACCTAGGCTATTTTTCATCCCGAAAAATTAAAAAGTGCCTGAAGGAATGAGTCTCGGGCAGAAGCTAGTTAGTATAATAAACATCAGGAGCCCATAATTATTATGATTTTTACTTTTCCCGTTTTCTCACCTGGTTGAAGCTTATCCTCAACATTATCATCCTAAAGCCAAAAGACGTTCGCCATGCTACTATAATATGAACCGCCAAAGTGTGAAGGTAATATAATATTCCCAATAAACTGCTCCATTGCTTAGATTGATTTATTTTATAGAATGAAACAACAAATCGGCGAAACACATCTAAAAAGTTATAATTACCTACTTTTATTGTTCTTACGTCAGAAATGAACCAAATAACACCTGAACTAAAACTTGATAAAAACACGGTGTGACAAACTTTAAAACAACAGCAATAAAGGAAAAATAAATAATACACAAATGTAAAACACGATGAAATTACCTACGGAGTAAATTATAAATCATTCCACATGATACGCTTTTTAGTTTTGTGATTTTGCCTAACACAGCCCCATCTTTTTCCAAAACGATCCAATAACTCATCCAAGTTTTACAATGTACCGCAATAAAAACAGTAGTTCAGCATTCATTTACCCGACAAAGAACGTTCGTACACAGAACCGAGCCCGCAAACATTTATAGAACTAAGCTAACAAAATCAATGACACCTGTTACAGCGGTTCACTTTCACTTAACTTTTTTTACGAATCCCAATGTGTATGACGTTATTCAAATATTATATATTCCACGGTACAATATTCCGTAGCAATTTGGAAGAAAATTGGGCAGAAAAGCAATTGATATTCTGATCTCGTCGGGGAATTTTCGCGGGAAATTCTGTCGAATCCACTTCTGATTCCCGTGAAGCACACGTCGCCTCGCTAGGAATACGTACCGCCAACCTGAAGAAACCTCGCAAATATTGCATTAATTAGGTACGTGAAATTCACACTTTTTCTTTAAACTTTAGGTTTAAGACAAGTACAGCCAATACTTTCAATATACTTTAACATGATTAAGATATTTGCAATTCCATGACTGTTTTAACAAAACTCTAAATTCTAAATAGGTACTTATTTATTAAATTGGCCACATTTTACGCGTCGGTAATATGCAGTGAATCTAATAGCGCTTCGGACATGACCATCATTGCGCAGATGAAGTGTTGCAAGAAACTCCAGAAACAATAAAGATTAATGGCATGACACAAGTTTACTCTTGATATAAAATGAGGTCACTTATTATTGTTTGAGGCCAGATCGACGCAAGGAAATTCCTGCCAACATGCCTATTATGTTAAACAGCGGAAACTACCTACTAACGACTCCGTGACTCAACATCTCGAATGAATTTCTGCAATCCATTAGGGAACTACGAATATTAAACCTCTTGGGCATAAAACGACCGTTAAAGCTCATGAAAGAATGTATATTGGCGATGGCATTGTTCTTATTACTTCTTGCTTAACACACCATACGATTTGATTGATGGCTGAATCGTTTGACTGGGACATAATAGGACGTAAAGTATACTTGCGTACAAATAGCAAAACTTCAGAAAATCGTATCATTTTAATCATTGTTATCGGAAAATTTCAACTGAATTTGACTACTAGAAATAGGTTCAAATGAACTTCCTCGGTTATTATTAAGGAGTTTAAACTCGTCGATTAGCATTTCACGTTGATTTCACGGCAGCAGCGGGGTGACTTGTGACGAAGATTCGTCCTGCGGGAGACTGCGCCGCGGAACAATTTTGACGCTGCTCTAGAGCCAACCCTAAACTAGCATTGCTTCACTTACCCCCGTAAGTACTCAGACCAATTTTAGAGATAAATTTTAATACGTTCCTTTTGAACCCCCGATGCATAAAGCAAAAAGGTAAGGGTATAAGTTTCACCACTAAATATGTGTGTGTGTGTGTGTGTGTGTGTGTGTGTGTGTGTGTGTGTGTGTGTGTGTGTGTGTGTGTGTGTGTGTGTGTGTGTGTGTGTGTGTGTGTGTGTGTGTGTGTGTGTGTGTGTGTGTGTGTGTGTGTGTGTGTGTGTGTGTGTGTGTGTGTGTGTGTGTGTGTGTGTGTGTGTGTGTGTGTGTGTGTGTGTGTGTGTGTGTGTGTGTGTGTGTGTGTGTGTGTGTGTGTGTGTGTGTGTGTGTGTGTGTGTGTGTGTGTGTGTGTGTGTGTGTGTGTGTGTGTGTGTGTGTGTGTGTGTGTGTGTGTGTGTATTTGTTTGTCGGTGTCTGTTTGTGAAACCGATTTGGATGCGGATTTTGTTTATTTGCAAGCAGGTTTTCTAGCGGTAGTTTCATGAAAATAGGTTAGGCCGCTTAAAAGCTCTGAAAGAAGGGGTCACAGGGTTTTAATTAGTGTCCGACCGAAATTTCGGTTTCGGTTTCGGCCAGTTTCGGCCAAAAAATCAAATTTCGGCCCGAGTTTCGGTTTCGGCCAAAAACGGCCGAACCCTTCGGCCGCGCCGAAACTTACAACATCGTACCTTGTGTTACAAATAATGTATTTTTTTCACTTTATAGGGTAGGTAGTTAAATTTTCAAACAGAACCTCTGTAACTGTGTGCTGAAATTTCATTGTGATAAATCTTTGAAAGTAGAAACCTGTAACTATAGGTCGGCGAGATATTAATTTTAGAAAAAAACGGGCTTACTAACATTTTTTCGACTTTTTAAGGACTTTTTTTTTATATAAAAGGTTCGGTTTCGGTTTCGGCCGAAACTACAATGAAACCGAACCTTCGGTTTCGGTTTCGGTTTCGGCAAAATAACATGTTTCGGTCGGTCACTAGTTTTAATCTATCTAATAGTTACCCAAACTAGTGTATGAAATATCGACACTAAGAAACTTATTCATCTTTAAACTGACAATGGTTCGCACCATATAGATAACAGTTTTTCCTGTACCAATTTTAAATATTAAAACCCTTATTCGAGCCTTTGATTGAAATCATTGGAAAGAACTAAGTAACTATTTACAAATATATCCTAGTCAACGACGCTGAGATTCTAGGCGGTATAAACCATATCGTCTTTGACCGGTTATCGTATTGTCAACGTTTTGATAGCTCACATTTACTTGACAGTAATGGCGGCCGATTTAAAAGCAATACCATAAGGCCAAACATAATAGTTGAGTTATTTGTCATTATATAAAACTGTGCCGTTATTTAAAAAAAAATAGGAGGCCGGAAAGCGAACGGTTTGATTTTAGAGTTTGATAGTTATTTCTTTATTTTTCCTTAATGGTTCCTCAAATCTAGAAGTTGATAATAATATAATAATTAATAAATAATATACTCGTACTTATAACTTTTCAACTTATTTAATTTTTAGTTTCACATTATTAAGAGTGACTGTGACATAAAGACAGACATACCGGACTATAAGGTCGACGAGGTACCGGTAAAAAGTGGTCACTAAGATAAAGTGGAAGCGGAGATCAAAGGTGCGCAAACCATAATTGTATTCGAAAATAATACAAACACCGTACAAATTAACAAACAAGAAATTACCGAACATATTAAAGAAAAATATTGTTTCGTTGTATGTAAATCCCTAACAACATTTGTCCTAACACATCTTTTGTCCGAATTTCAATTTGCCCTAAACTGGTTTTCAGATGAGTTAAGCAACTTTTAAAGTTTTCCAATTATATCTGCGGTTCAGTTAGGTAAGGGTTCTATAATAACAAAAAAAAAAAAATTGAGCGGAATTGGCTGTAGGATAAATGAAAATTCGGACAAACGATGCATTATGGCATTATGACGATTAGTGGTTCCATAGGGAACCTAAATTTTGTATAATGATGAACCTATCTCTCCTTTTCCCAGCGAATTATTTTGCCGCCGCTATTCGCGTTGTTTGTTGCCCGTGATCGTTTATCGATGCCAGTCTCAGACAACCTTGGCAAGCTCCTTTGTGTAAGCGGCTTTTCTTAAAAACACATCATTACCCAACTCAACCTCTTCATTAAACATGTTCATACCAGCGGCATGATTTTCAACGGATATTAAGTATTCTCAGGGATACAATTTGTTGGTCTCAAGGTATGTCTCAATGCTTTATTTCTGACATTTAAACCTATATCAAATGGTTGAAAAGTACACAAGTTCAGGAATCGTAACTTAATGAATAAATAAATAAAACTCATGCCATGTTTAATTTGAAAACTTTCAATCGCCACTCATCTCCCAGTGTCATTTTATGAAGGACAAAAATATATTTTTTCCGAATTAGGTTCGAGAAAAGGAGGTTGGAACCAACCAACCTATCCTTAATTCACTTTTTGGGTAGGTAAGATAGAAAAAGAAAAGTTGTTTCAGTTTTTGAAAATAAGGATGGGAGACCCAAATTTGAGCCGCTGACTGGACGTCCCTCCTATGTACTTATGTATTTTTATATGTCCCGTTCTTATAGAAAAGTTTACCCGTTTCAACCATTAAAAACTCAGTGTTGAAAGAGTCCCTTAGTTTTCCGCAATTTATTAAACTTTTCCTATAGCAAAGATGCTAACAAGCTTTTGCTCTTTTAACAGCGTGTCGAACATTCTGCAAGAAACTACCTTTTCGAAAATAAAAGAGATTTTGTGTTTTAATGTGAACAGTAACTATGTATTTAAATGTTGTATGAATTATTTCATCTTCTAGGTTTTAACACTTTACGCTTTAACCCTTTATAGGCCAAAATTAAAAATAGACTTGAATTCGAGCCTCATTAGATTTCCCCTATTCGGAAGAAATTCTTTCAATAAAAAATACAAAAAATATCAGTTGTAAGTGGTCATTTTTAGTACCAGGCTTTACAATTGACCTATAAAGGGTTAAAAGAAGCTTACATTTGAACCGTGTTGGGCTCCCTATTTTTTTTAATACTGTAAAGAAGTAAATGATACACACTTAGACATAACTAAATAACAACATTAAGCTAAATCCAATATTCAACACACAAAGTATTTTTTTCGTAGCTACATAAGTATTTATTTCACTATATTATGTATAAGCAATATTATCGTTGTCGGGAACTAAAGTAGGTACAATAAAAGATGAGAAAATTTTTTGGGAGGGTCATAACATGAAATTCTCCGCCAATGTTAATTATTTATTTATTATTATTTGGCCAAAATGTTATCAATACCTAACTAAACATATCACAGACGCAACTTTTTAAGTGGGCAAATAGGAAAACAACCAGACTTATTTCGATAAATAGATTTTAATTATGTAACACGACGAATTTTTGTAACAACAAGTCCATTTTGGACAGTGACTTGGTCCTTTGAATAGTCTTGTTGCCAAAAACAATGTGAACGTTGTTCCACCTCGTCAATGAAGTCGACTACGCGGATGCGCTTTGTACTCTTTTAATTAGATTTCTCTGTTTCTCATCACGAGACGCCTTTCAAAGAGAAATTCTTCCTGGAAATGTTTTATTCACTACAAGTAATAAACATTAGGTAATCAATTATATTGAATAAGAATAAGAATATGTTTTATTTACACAAGTCACATAGTTACAAATAAAGCAGTAACCGGTGGATTTCAAACTAGACTGAGCCTGTATCTTGAAACCCATGAAGTCGGTTGACTTTACACAGAGAAATCACAATCAAAAAAAAAAAAATTGCGTAAAATTCTTATTTTAATCAAGTACCGAGCTAAACTAAATGGCGCATGTTTCCAAAAACTAGAGGTATTTATTAACCTTATAATAATATAATGGAAAGTAGAACATAAATTTACATATGCAGTAGAGTCATAAAAGCATCGTCAAACTAGCGGCGTGTTTGTCTGATGACGCGGAAAATATTTAAACATATAATTTGACAGCCTCGCCGCGAAATATCGACTATAAATTTAGCGAACAAAGTTTGACGTCTGCGGAGCATTTCCGAGCTTCTTTTTGAGACGTTTGCTTGGAAACGCTGTCGCGGCGCGGAGGCTGAGACTGCAATTTGTTAGTTTGCTGCGTAGACGGCGGCTTACGGTGCCGCGGAACGAGAGGCGACTCATTTTTTAGTAAACAGACATTTTTATTTGCGATTCTATTCCGCGAGATTTCCGTTATAGTGACACATTCACAATCCAATGAATATTAGGTAGTTACATACTTACTTATAATTAAGCTTAAGTCAGGATGGGTTTGCAGGTTCGACATACAACCCATACAAATAATTGTTGGGGTTTAGCTCGTGCAAAAACAGGAAAGAAATAGATATTAAGAACCAACAAGCCAAATTATTAGCAGTTAGGGACGGTGACAAATTCATAAGGATATCTACACCGTCAGACGTTATCTTTATTCATGCTAGCCATATCAATGAACATAAACATGCACATGAATAAATACGACCGTTTTACGACGGGCCCCATAAATTCGATGGTGGAGACATTACACTAGAACAATGTAGCTTACACCTTTATTGTTCCAGCTATGAAACCACGTCACGTCATTTTACTTTACAAATCATTGTATTCGATAGTCATGTCGTGGAATGGCAACAAATTGTTAGGTATAAGATTTTTGTATTGTATTTTGGATATGACGCGACGGTCTTATTTTAGGAAAAAGGCTGCTAGATTATTTTAAGTACCTAACTGGTGTAGAGTCTAACTAATGATCTATTTTTGACGTTTGTTTTGTTCTGAGCAAATATGATGTTCGTTAAGGAAGGTAAGAAGTTTCAAATTGTTTCTCACGTGACTCTCGGTGCGGGGTTCGTCGGCACACCGGGCACGTAACCCCACTTCGGAGGAAGTTTTTCCATCAGTGCCCTGAGTTTACTTAAGCGCTAAAGACCCGCGAGATTAGACCTCAAAAGTTAAAATAACGAACTCTTACGGAGATAATTGTACTAACTCATTCGGACACATTACGTTGTGAAGTAAGTACCTAACCCCGTTACCTATTGGTCGTATGAACGAATGTATTGGGAATCCAATCGAAGGTAGGTAAATGCCCGTTACCAGTATTCCGCGTAACGCGCTGATGAATTTGGTTACTCCGGGTAAAAACTCAACATGTCGAAGCAAAAAAAGGAAATTGATTCATGATTTAAATATTGGAAACCAACGATAGTCAACAAAAGATGTTTATTACTACTTTTAACATTTTCCAAAAATGGTACATTTCTGGTCGAGTATGGTTTTGAAAAAACAGTAACATAGCATTCATACTATTTACATAAAATAAATGTATCGTGGCTAGCGTTTATCGCGCGTCAATGTGCTGGTAACACCACCGGTGTTTTCAGTTAGGTTTTTTTCTAACGCAACCACATTCCTACTTATTATCGACAACTTCTAGTTATAGAAATAAACAAGATGCGTTCACCGAAAATTAATGACTAGAACTATGACAAGCTTTCTTAATCTGCTTGTAATTAAATTAAGTCTTTAATTAAGAACGATCGCACGACAGCTTCGCATAAATCATTTACGATATTAAATAGGTACTTCTATTTCTGTTGCGTTTAAAACTTTCGTAGAATGCAATTTTTATATCACTGCTGAACTAACATCTAACTAGAAAGCAGAGTACCTACGTCATAAAAATCGCTATAATTTTGAACAAGTTCAAGAGTTAAGTAGGACTTGAACCTAGCTTCTGTATTTGCATCGTATTGTATGAACCTCAGCTGTCCTGAGTAAATGTTTGCATGTTATGTACGAAATGCAATTGGAAATTTACGATTCTGTAAACTGGATGAACATTTTTCGTAATGCGTACTTGTAGGAAGTAGGTTGAGTCCTAAGAACACCCCAACATTACGCGTCATTTTCATTTTGAAAATCGAAGGCTTGTCTGCATACAAAATGAAAACAATTGTTCCACTTTAAAGTCCATTGCGATTGCGAGTGCGTTAGGCTGGCCCACAGGTTACCGTTGCTCTTACCTATAGTTTCGGAACTCCCCATACTGACCCTTTGGATTGATCACACTTTATATCTTAGAATATTTCCCAAAATAGCACCAAAATAGCTACCATCGTTGAGAAATGGAAAATCTCCGATCTAAATCTCAGACCGAGACCTTTTGTGTCCAAAAAACGAAATCCATTACTGCATAGTCTGCTTGTATTGCTTTCGTTGTCGTCCCACTGGACAATAATGGATTTGGCAACAACTACCGCATCGCTGTGTTACATGCTGGACATATTTTTGCTTAATAACAAAGAGTCTCGCTTAATTTAAAGGATATATAGTATTGATGCAAATTCTTACTGAAATCTGTTTGATATTGAAAATTAACTAATCCTGAATAATCCCTCAGTAATGAACACTCTTTGCAGGAATTCATAATGTTCAAAAGAGCATAAAAGTAACCGGAACGATTTCAATTCAGATATTCCTGAAGCCGAGGCTTTTGCACTAAATTAATAATGACGTTTAGCGTAAACGTTTTATGGGAACCATTAAATAGGAATGCTCATAAAATTAAGGGAATTCTTGAACACAATTTGTTTTGTTGGGTGTTTTTGGGGTTGGGTTTTGATTCATTACATGTAAGCAGCCCCATAAAGTACGTAATGTTCGGGTTCTCTTCGTCATTAGCCGAGGTGAAGGCGCCTCACGCGCCTCGCGTATAGAATACACGGTCGGTTATTTTATGAACTGCAATAAACAGCTTGCCCTCGCTATCAACATAATGTAGTCTATGTAAAAGGTCGTTTACACGAACTCTGCCGACGAGGGTCAAGGTTATTTATAACATTTAACTAAAATTATAGTAACGTTTGGTCACTACAGCAATACACACTATAGTATTATTCGATTAACTTATTTGTGTTCAGTTCACGTAATTTACATGTAAGTAAATTACGTAAAGGGTTCTTGATCCATCATCCTCATATAGGTCCGTGCCTCATATCACTTTTCTCCCTGTTTTTGGAGGTCACTTTGATACCTAACTGACCTATTTAAAGCCTTTTTTTATTTATTTGTGAAAAGAGAATTAGGCCGATTAGGCATACTAACTTAACACTGAATACGCAGGTTTCCATATTGATGACTCGGGTGTTAATTATTGGTCTTCTATTTCTATTTCTTCTGTACACTTTAATCACACATAATTAACTCAAATCAAAGGCTTATGTGTAATGTCTTCAAACGTTAATTCTCATTCATACATGTATTACTAATTTACAATTTTAGCGATGGCTAATTAAGGAGGTGAAAGTATAAGTTGGTATTCTTTACACGCGACGACGGACAATTTGAATAAATATACTTTGATACATTGGTTTCATATTCGTATTTAGAGTAGACATTTGTCAGTATTATAACAGACAGACTAAACATCAATTAGCGGCTCTATTCTACTCGATCGAAATTAGTTTTTTGTACTCGTCGATTAAATGTATGTATGTATGTATGTATGTAAACACTTTATTGTACACAGAAAAAAAAACAGAAAATCTAATACAATACAGAGTTAGAATGTACAAAGGCGATGTTAAAATGTGTGTATTACGATTTCATAGAGAATACTGTAACGTCACTCTTTTCATCGTTGAATAGTCTAGATGTTACTTCCGAAACAACCAAAATAACTATTTCGATACGCTCTAGACAACCGAAATAACTATTTCGATACGCTCTAGACAACCGAAAAAATTTTGATAATAGAACTTCGGATTTCCATATATGTGTCCTTGTTTAAGGAGCCTCGATCCGATACAAAATTGCCAATCTGTGTCGTTTCGGAACGTAGCAGCGTCGCATCATCTGTCAAAAATCTACTTTTAGTTTTCTTATATACTCGTATTAATGACTTACATTATTAATTTTAATGAACTCGTACAAAAAGTATTGTTCACAATAGTGTCATAATTAAGCTTTTTAATCTCGTACCTTACTTAGGCCACTCAGCAAGCTTCGAGTGTAAAATGTAATGCACTAATATTACTTTACTGTAACTGATGGTATGAGTCTCAGCTCAGCTGTAATGCAAAAGCCTTTAAGCGGTTAGCGGTTTAACCGGCAAGAGATTTTAAGTAGACCCTTTAAGTCAGATAATTTAAAGTCAGAGATTATTTTTCTGCAATTAATCAGTATTTTTACAATTAAGAGTGTTTTATCAGAGTAAAGATTTATTTCCGAGGCTTTGGCCTTAGCAAAATTATATTTATAACATTTAAGTGCTATCAGTTTCCAACTCCGTCTCCATCTCATCGGATAACTTTGAAACTAAATGCGCGATTTCGCGATGTTTGCAAGTAAAACGTTTCGACTGAAGTATGCCACCAGCTGAGAGCGGTGTCTCTCTGATTTCACAGTTAATATTTGCATAATATAATCAGATATATATAACAGCTTATGTTAAAAACGAATAAAGGACATAATTACTAATGGGTTTAAACAAAGAAAGAAAGAAAGTAGATTGACGCAAAAAAGACGCGGTTTACAGTAAATCAAGATAACAGAAAATATAATGTGTTATCTGTAACGTTGCGTCAATAAGGTTTTTGGTCTGCACTTCATAATTTCACTGACAGCAGAAGACATTTACTTAAATTCATTTGTTCGACATTTATTTGACGGATTTTTGGTACTGCTTCATATTTTTTTAATAAGGTGGTCCGAAGTGGGTTGGGACCTTTAGTTTAAATTTATTCCCAGGCGGTAATACAGTTGAAGTTATAACTGCCTTACCGCCAGGGTTAAATATTAAAAGGCTTTTACTTTTTCAAGTTCTTGTGTCCAAAATCCGCGTCCTAAAAAGATTCATTTTAATTAAGTTCTCTGCGAAAAATAACGACTTAAGGAAGTGCGGCCTTTACCTGGCTACCAATCTTCATTAGCTTCATTATTCTACTGTGAAATACTACCACCCACGTCGCAAACAATACGTTGTTTTGTATCAAATTCATGGGTAGAATAACATTTTAGGAACAGCGTGTTCCGTTTTACGTTTTTTCTATAGTTAATTTAATAACGTGCTTTGGTTACCTCTGCTTTGGTTACTCAAAATATCATTATCGTTAACCTTAGGTACTGGATATTTTGTGCGAACTTTGAAGGATTTTTTAGAGTTAATAGATACTTTAATCAGTAACGATACAAAAATTGTTTTTTTTTTTCTTCACCTTGAAAAAGTCCATTGACCGACTTCAGCGCCTTCTGCCCGATCAGGGTAGTGATTCTGTAAACAACGCCGGTCGTGCGGACTGTCGAGTGAAACCAAGCGGCGAGATTAAGTAGTCCCGTCAGTGCGAACAAAACACATTGTAGCGCGTGCATTTTCAATTAAGCAGCCTTATACGTTCGACCCATCGTGCTGCTAAATTGAAAATGCACGCGCTACAATGTGTTTTGTTCGCACTGACGGGACTACTTAATCTCGCCGCTTGGTTTCACTCGACAGTCCGCACGACCGGCGTTGTTTACAGAATCACTACCCAGTAGATGTGGGAAATCAGCCCTTGAAGGACAGACACAATTCCACTATAACAACGGTTTGACTGTGAAAGCTTAGCAAACAAACAAACAAACTAACAAACAGGGGTACTTTCACATTTATAGTAAGGATTACTTCGTAAAACAGAGTTCATAATATAAAAAGAACACCTTTTAATTAGGACTAGAACTGCTAGGCTTGAGTTCTTATAAACTCCATGAGCTTGAAATGATAATAAAGTACAAATTGACCTTGTTGTTTCAATGAAATCATTGAGTCTATAGGGCGATTTACTTATCTGTAAATTTGATTATTTGCTTTAAACCTTTTTAATTCCTTGGGGAATTGAAAGGTGAAGCTGCGAGGCCGGCTCGCCGCGCTGAGCGGGGACGGAATCGTTTGATTTATTTACATGGAGCGCCGTCGTGACCGTACGTTACTTAGGTAAAGTTGGGGACATAAATCTCCGACCGCCTCACAAACTGCACGAATTGGCCCGAATGAATAATTCCGAATACATTCAGGCACTTAGGTATTAGAATCTCCATAGCTTAATCTTTGGCATTAACATAGAATATTTTCACTTGCCGCAGCAAGAAATTTTCTACATCATGAATGCCTGACATATTTCAATGTTATCTAGTTTATTTGTGTATTCGTGTATGCTTCCATGTTGCTTTTGGTCACGACAGTCTTCTGTTACATGAAATATCTGCCTTATGATATTATTCTGCATTAAAAATTAAAGGTTGAATAATTCAACATTAGGTAAGTATGTTGAATTATATTAGGTTTAATTCGGAAATCGTTCCAACGTCATCTGCTGAGCTCTTCCCAATTAATTATCGGGAGATCTGAGGAATGTTTCAAATTTCTGATACACAAAACAGTACTCACAGAAAAGTTTTGATTTGTTGTAGGACAAGGTATGAAGGACGAAATCGCTTGGAAGTTCTCACAGTTGGCAACTTTCCATTTAGCTACGAATGTAAGTTACGCAGTTCTTCAAGTGGATGCTTACAATTTATTCGGATAGCTTTTGTTATTTGGATGATATTTATGTATGTAGGTTGACGCAAATTAACCGCCGAATTACTGCTTTAGAAAACATTACCAACAATAACAGATTTGATGTAATCCTAGAACGATTTTGAAAACTAGGGATAATTTTCTAGACGACTGAGGTTAGGAGTCGCAAGACCATTAGCAATCACAGGCAAATTAGGTCACGCGCCTAACACTTTCCGTGGAATATTCCTTAATGAGATATCCGCTTGAACTCGTCAACGACCTGTTTCCAAAGAATAAGAAGTTGGTTTCTCTTCGCTTTTGATTAACCTGATATTATATAACAACAATATTATTCGCAAGAAGTAATGTTTTTAGAGGGCAACGGTCGCTCGAAATTCAGTATATTTTCTGAATTATAATTAGGTAATTATAGTGACTCTTTTTGCCTTGATAAAAAACAAAAATCACGCAATTCGTTTATTTCTGCGTTCCGTTCGCGTTTAAGAGGCCACATACGCTACCACGCCTACACAAGTATGAAAAGGAATGGCTTTATGTGTTTCAGTGGGAAAAACGTGAGATGGAGATAGTTATCGCGTGCCTTGATAGCAGCGTTAAATTGAAATAACTTCTGTTTACATTAAAACCACAAAATGTATTAAAAATGTGTAAAAGATTATAAAACTAAACTATTCAATCATAAATCATTGTTAAACATCGTACGGTTGCGAAGGTTCAATAAAAACATGCAAAAAGGGTGTCATATTTAAAAAATAAAACTATCGAAAATTAAGCGTTACAGACGTTATGGTAATCGAGATCCAGGTCGCGAAACACTGTCGACTTTATCATAAGGCTGCATCTTAAAAACACTAAGCATTGAATAATTCTCGAGTAAGCAACAAATAAAGCAAAACAAACGAAACTTACATGTTTTTTAAACAAATGCGCATCAAAAATGACAACGTCCAAGACACTTGAATTAAAATACTTGTATTCGATTGAACATAATTCTTGTTTATTTTTAGCGAATTTCACAAAAGGAGGAGGTTCTCAATCCGTCAGAGTCTACCTATGTATAGACTGAATTTTAGCCAGACGTCCAGAATATAATTGACTTCACAGCGATCAGCTTGCGGAAGGTCTTCTATAAATAATTCTCACGCAGACACTCTATAATGACTAGAGTTAGGACTTTTGGTGTTAAATCGTGGATCTAGAAATGTAGTTTTCAGTGCAGTTGGTTTTACTGCGAGTTTTTATGGCCATAATACACCGACTACAGATGGTCATCACTCCTTATTTTCTGTGAGATGACCATCTCTAAAATTGAAACAAGTAGAAACACTACTTTGAGTTAAGGACACAACGTGACTTGTAATACTTTGTAGCTAACAATAAACAAAACATTATTTTTAGAAACTAACACCAGCACCGTATAACAATTTAATAAATAATATACGCATTAAAACAAGACAATCGAAATGGACTACTAACTTTTCTTTTTTTATATCATTGCTCCAACACCTTACTCACGAGCCGAAACGAACTGAGCATTGAACAGCGCCATCTCGACGGCAATCCTATACTTGCTACCCGGACTTAGGTACCCTACAATTATTATTTTTAATTCTTGGACATCTAATGATCACAGGACATTTATGTCAGGACATTTATGTGCCCACCTTCACAGAATCTCTGCTTTCTTCATAAAACCTACTGAGTTTAACCTCGTTAGTTTGGTCTTGATAAGCAAATGATGATAGTGCAAAAAAAGTACAAGCGACAATAAAGTTGTGTCAACATGATTATTTAACAGAAGTGAGTTACGGGAACTTTTATGAGCAACAATTGCGCGTCCATTTCGGTGGCGTTTCGGCATTCTTTTACACCTCAGCTATCGTTGACGGGCAACTATTGCTCAAAAAATTGCCCGTTTAAGTGCAACTTTATTTCTTACGTGTAAATGCAACAACAAAGAGTAAAGTTTGCTGGCACTTTCAGCCTAGGACCCAAAAAGGCATGATGATCTGTATAATTAATGAAATCATGTGGTAAATCTAATTACTAAAATACTTTCATGATGAACTGCAATAGTTAATAACCAAGATGTAGGTACCTCTACAGTTATATCAAAGCATATTTTAGAAGATTAAAACGCCCAAGTCAAACACAATAGATAAACAACAGCAAAGGGTCAGGATTTAACTCCAACAAGCACAAAGTCGCCTTAAGACCCCACATTTGTTTATACTTAGCTAATTATTATTCACTAATTCAGTTTGGTGGTCGAATATTGCGAACCCAAAGTTACAGTTCTAATTGAAAATTTAATTAAATACGTTCCGTAATTTATCACGTTTCTGCCGCTGCTTTGGCCACTTGAATTATACATATTTTAAAATGCAACCTGCTCGTTCACTTTATTATTCTTTTTACTTTCCAAAATATAAAATCTTGATGATTCAGGATGTTCCAGCAAAAACTGGAAACGTATAAGCTGACAAAATTTCGTAAAAAAAAATACTGATGTTATTTATCACACCAGTTTTAGTAAAACTTGTGTACTGTACTGTACAGTCACGAGATTTAATTTAGAACCCACCTTAGGTCAAAAGTCAATCTGACATTGTACAACCATAAGGTTGAGTTTCCTAAAAGTTACAAATGACTTGACATCTGTTATGACCTTATGACATTGACGACTTCAAGCATATTTTGCTTGAAATGGGTCCTAAATTAACGCTCGTGACCGTACAAAGAGCTCTTTGATATATTTTTTTAATTGTAACGTTTGTCTAGGCCCATATTTTCAAACGTCGTTGTATAGTAGTGAGAAATACTTCTATTTAATCAGGAATAAAATATGGGCCTAGTCAAACGTTACAATTAAAATAAAATGTATAATTATCAATTATATGCGGTTAAGATATTTTGTGCGATTTGCTCGCTTCTGTTTTTACGACTATTTATAAGTCACGACTAGGACTTTAGTGTAGGACGAGTTAATTTGACTAAGTAATCTGGTGTAATGACAAAACAGTACGGACTAATTATATTTGAATCTTGGTTGATTTCAATTAGTCGTTAGAATATTCGTGCCGTACATCATCATCATTCAAAAGACGATCACCACAGAAAATGGGCTTGCATCTAAACGTTTTGAACTAAATGGGCTACTTCCTTCGAGCTCTCTTTCAGCAATTGTGACGTTTTTTCTCTGTTGTAACTTTTGAGGGCGAGAAGACTCAACTGGGGAAAAAGTAGCATTAGTCCCCAGTGGGAACAAACAGGCGGCAACAAATGGGGCAGTTAAACTTAGTTACCTATACACAGATTGGCTGAAACTAGGGTACACTAACACAATTCTCCAGTATCTTATGAAATTACGGGCGAGTAACGTGTCGAGGATTAAGTACAGTACCCTTACCATGAGTTACAATTACCGTCCTCGCTAGCGAGTCGAATGCTTTGTCCCTTGCACTCTATAACAATACTGCGAGGTCTGCGAGGGACAGAGCATTCGACTCGCTAGCGAGATCGGTAATGATAACTCATGGTAAGGGTACAGGTACCCATTTAGCCGCAACAACGTCGGCGCGGTGACGAGCGCCGCTCCATAATGTGGCCGGCGAAGGTCCATAATTGAATTTCCGATGGCGGCGATAAACGCCAACTGAGACAATTAACATCGTGGACCATGTCGCGGAAAATCCTCGGGCTTTAATCCCCAATTAGGATAATTCAACCACTCATTTATTAAACTCTGTTAAACTCTCCCTCTTAATGAACTGCTCGTGTGTGCCGTGCCTATTATTGTGCCAGAATTCAGCGAAAATTTCTCAATAAGTTAATTGACCGGTAGCCAACGAAATATGCCCCGCGTGCTTAGAGCATATATTACCTGGAGCCGCCTTATAGGGTACGATCGAGTACAATCATGTCTGCCGAGATTTGCGGGGGGTGAAGAAATAACACATGCAAAAGATTACTTACAAATGCAAAAACTATCTGTGTCATTACACACGAATACTTTGCCAAAAAGCTAACACATATACATTTTAATGCACACAAACATATCACACATGTAAAGACTTTGTATAAACGCAGTTTAAGAATACGTAGACGCGAATGTAAGCGGCATAACCTACAGTGCGAGGATTAGGTCGATAGCTAATATCGATATTTTTACTGACAATTGCACAAGCATACAATTTTAGTACCTATAAACTATTACGAGCATCGTAATAGTATATTATTGGTTAGTGAAATAGTTAATAAAAATAACGCAAAAGTTGGATGTTTTTTTTTATCTTGGTTAACAATTTTATACATATATAAAGTAGCGAGTATTATAATTATTTACAGTAGAACCCGATGTATAGCATGTTCATATAGGTACCAAATCAAATTGTTAATTCCTTGTTCTTCTTGCACTAAGAAAACATTTCGTATAAGGGGAGGACCTAATATTATAAATCATCTTCTACCAGTCAACAATAGGACAAATCAGATAAATTATCACTATCGTTATAGCGAAGGAAAAATAGTGTACATATCCTCTAATAAATTTAAATTGATATATTTTTCACAAAGTTTGCCCTCTTGACCACTCATGGAGATTATAGTCCAATGTTTCTTATTATTGTTTTATGAAAAGAAACCTTATTGACTGTATTTGTATTAGATCATATTTGACAAAGTTATGAAAGTTTTAAAATACTATGGTCATTGGTCTTTGTTTGTATAAGTAAATATTTGAGAGTGAAACGTGAAATACTTACTAAAATACTAAATATACCTACTTTTTCACATGAACATAAAGTAGGTACAGCAAAATCTATTAACTTTCGCTATGGAACTAGTACGCGTAGGCACCCAATTTGCTTGTCTGCTGCATGAGGTGGTCCATATTTTTTTCAATTCCGGGTCTTTTGGAAAACTTAAAAATATAAACTTAGTATAAATTGTATTCAGTAGGTAATTTCCAGGTCCTTAGTAAATCTTCCTTATTGTCGATAATTATTTATTTAATCGAGACTATCCTCATCACTATAACCGAGTCTCGGGGGGAGTACACCAACGTCATCAATTTGATGAAAACAATTATTTAGCTTATTAGTATTATCGACTTTATGTCAAAAACTGTTAAGTCATTTCTTACAAAGCATTAAAACCGAGTCTCGGTGAGAAGTACGTACTAATCCAAGTAACAATTGGAATCGATTGCATATAATCGTTAAATTTGACGGGCGATGAAAATATTTTTATAAAAAATATTATTTTATTATAAAATTACTTACAAATGAAATGTTGTACCATCTTTTTCGAAGCTTGAAGTCGTTGATAATTTTTTACACCAACTTACAGCACATGCAGGCATTTTTCCAATGAGTGTTCTCTGGCTTGCGGCGATTTTGTGAATGACCATAAATCGATTTTGAAATAGGTTTTGTATAACTTTTTGCACATTGTGCAGGTTTTTCGACAGAGGGGTAATGTACTGAATGGCGGCTCCAGGTAATAATTATGCTCTAAGCCCGCGTGCCCCACGCGCGCCGTGCACACTCAGCTGGAAGTCAGAAGGAAAGATAAATTAGTGCGTTTAACTAAGTACGCGGAACACTTTAATTGCACTATGGAGGTGATGCGGTTTTCAATAAAAGTTTTATCAAAATGAAGTAAATAATAAACGTAAATATTATATCGATTAAGTATTGTAATTGTTATATATTTGTGCTTTATATTATAAAGCATAATGCTCACTATTAAACATAACCACTGTACAACTATTAAATGGATAAAAACCTCAAATTTAACGGCGACCCATACTTTCAGAATTGTTGATGCGTAAACAGCCCAAATGATTTTTATGAAACCTAGCTAAGAAAAGAGCCAATCCGTCTAAACTAAATGTAATTTGGTAGTTACGTAGACACGATAGGTATATTATGACAACATGTGCATACAGATGTACAGACACACAGTACACAGACCCAAAGAAACACGGTTACATTATTATGTTAAACTTATAAAACCCCTCTTTATTGCCGGAGGGTTAAAAATTAACTCAGAATTCACAAAATGTATAAAATACATATAATAATATGTTCAGGAAATATGAATTGGCCGGCACAAACAACAAAACTTGATCGTAAAACTGCCCTAGTCCTCAAACATAAACAATAAAGTTGTGTCAACATGATTATTTAACAGAAGTGAGTTACGGGAACTTTTATGAGCAACAATTGCGCGTCCATTTCGGTGGCGTTTCGGCATTCTTTTACACCTCAGCTATCGTTGACGGGCAACTATTGCTCAAAAAATTGCCCGTTTAAGTGCAACTTTATTTCTTACGTGTAAATGCAACAACAAAGAGTAAAGTTTGCTGGCACTTTCAGCCTAGGACCCAAAAAGGCATGATGATCTGTATAATTAATGAAATCATGTGGTAAATCTAATTACTAAAATACTTTCATGATGAACTGCAATAGTTAATAACCAAGATGTAGGTACCTCTACAGTTATATCAAAGCATATTTTAGAAGATTAAAACGCCCAAGTCAAACACAATAGATAAACAACAGCAAAGGGTCAGGATTTAACTCCAACAAGCACAAAGTCGCCTTAAGACCCCACATTTGTTTATACTTAGCTAATTATTATTCACTAATTCAGTTTGGTGGTCGAATATTGCGAACCCAAAGTTACAGTTCTAATTGAAAATTTAATTAAATACGTTCCGTAATTTATCACGTTTCTGCCGCTGCTTTGGCCACTTGAATTATACATATTTTAAAATGCAACCTGCTCGTTCACTTTATTATTCTTTTTACTTTCCAAAATATAAAATCTTGATGATTCAGGATGTTCCAGCAAAAACTGGAAACGTATAAGCTGACAAAATTTCGTAAAAAAAAATACTGATGTTATTTATCACACCAGTTTTAGTAAAACTTGTGTACTGTACTGTACAGTCACGAGATTTAATTTAGAACCCACCTTAGGTCAAAAGTCAATCTGACATTGTACAACCATAAGGTTGAGTTTCCTAAAAGTTACAAATGACTTGACATCTGTTATGACCTTATGACATTGACGACTTCAAGCATATTTTGCTTGAAATGGGTCCTAAATTAACGCTCGTGACCGTACAAAGAGCTCTTTGATATATTTTTTTAATTGTAACGTTTGTCTAGGCCCATATTTTCAAACGTCGTTGTATAGTAGTGAGAAATACTTCTATTTAATCAGGAATAAAATATGGGCCTAGTCAAACGTTACAATTAAAATAAAATGTATAATTATCAATTATATGCGGTTAAGATATTTTGTGCGATTTGCTCGCTTCTGTTTTTACGACTATTTATAAGTCACGACTAGGACTTTAGTGTAGGACGAGTTAATTTGACTAAGTAATCTGGTGTAATGACAAAACAGTACGGACTAATTATATTTGAATCTTGGTTGATTTCAATTAGTCGTTAGAATATTCGTGCCGTACATCATCATCATTCAAAAGACGATCACCACAGAAAATGGGCTTGCATCTAAACGTTTTGAACTAAATGGGCTACTTCCTTCGAGCTCTCTTTCAGCAATTGTGACGTTTTTTCTCTGTTGTAACTTTTGAGGGCGAGAAGACTCAACTGGGGAAAAAGTAGCATTAGTCCCCAGTGGGAACAAACAGGCGGCAACAAATGGGGCAGTTAAACTTAGTTACCTATACACAGATTGGCTGAAACTAGGGTACACTAACACAATTCTCCAGTATCTTATGAAATTACGGGCGAGTAACGTGTCGAGGATTAAGTACAGTACCCTTACCATGAGTTACAATTACCGTCCTCGCTAGCGAGTCGAATGCTTTGTCCCTTGCACTCTATAACAATACTGCGAGGTCTGCGAGGGACAGAGCATTCGACTCGCTAGCGAGATCGGTAATGATAACTCATGGTAAGGGTACAGGTACCCATTTAGCCGCAACAACGTCGGCGCGGTGACGAGCGCCGCTCCATAATGTGGCCGGCGAAGGTCCATAATTGAATTTCCGATGGCGGCGATAAACGCCAACTGAGACAATTAACATCGTGGACCATGTCGCGGAAAATCCTCGGGCTTTAATCCCCAATTAGGATAATTCAACCACTCATTTATTAAACTCTGTTAAACTCTCCCTCTTAATGAACTGCTCGTGTGTGCCGTGCCTATTATTGTGCCAGAATTCAGCGAAAATTTCTCAATAAGTTAATTGACCGGTAGCCAACGAAATATGCCCCGCGTGCTTAGAGCATATATTACCTGGAGCCGCCTTATAGGGTACGATCGAGTACAATCATGTCTGCCGAGATTTGCGGGGGGTGAAGAAATAACACATGCAAAAGATTACTTACAAATGCAAAAACTATCTGTGTCATTACACACGAATACTTTGCCAAAAAGCTAACACATATACATTTTAATGCACACAAACATATCACACATGTAAAGACTTTGTATAAACGCAGTTTAAGAATACGTAGACGCGAATGTAAGCGGCATAACCTACAGTGCGAGGATTAGGTCGATAGCTAATATCGATATTTTTACTGACAATTGCACAAGCATACAATTTTAGTACCTATAAACTATTACGAGCATCGTAATAGTATATTATTGGTTAGTGAAATAGTTAATAAAAATAACGCAAAAGTTGGATGTTTTTTTTTATCTTGGTTAACAATTTTATACATATATAAAGTAGCGAGTATTATAATTATTTACAGTAGAACCCGATGTATAGCATGTTCATATAGGTACCAAATCAAATTGTTAATTCCTTGTTCTTCTTGCACTAAGAAAACATTTCGTATAAGGGGAGGACCTAATATTATAAATCATCTTCTACCAGTCAACAATAGGACAAATCAGATAAATTATCACTATCGTTATAGCGAAGGAAAAATAGTGTACATATCCTCTAATAAATTTAAATTGATATATTTTTCACAAAGTTTGCCCTCTTGACCACTCATGGAGATTATAGTCCAATGTTTCTTATTATTGTTTTATGAAAAGAAACCTTATTGACTGTATTTGTATTAGATCATATTTGACAAAGTTATGAAAGTTTTAAAATACTATGGTCATTGGTCTTTGTTTGTATAAGTAAATATTTGAGAGTGAAACGTGAAATACTTACTAAAATACTAAATATACCTACTTTTTCACATGAACATAAAGTAGGTACAGCAAAATCTATTAACTTTCGCTATGGAACTAGTACGCGTAGGCACCCAATTTGCTTGTCTGCTGCATGAGGTGGTCCATATTTTTTTCAATTCCGGGTCTTTTGGAAAACTTAAAAATATAAACTTAGTATAAATTGTATTCAGTAGGTAATTTCCAGGTCCTTAGTAAATCTTCCTTATTGTCGATAATTATTTATTTAATCGAGACTATCCTCATCACTATAACCGAGTCTCGGGGGGAGTACACCAACGTCATCAATTTGATGAAAACAATTATTTAGCTTATTAGTATTATCGACTTTATGTCAAAAACTGTTAAGTCATTTCTTACAAAGCATTAAAACCGAGTCTCGGTGAGAAGTACGTACTAATCCAAGTAACAATTGGAATCGATTGCATATAATCGTTAAATTTGACGGGCGATGAAAATATTTTTATAAAAAATATTATTTTATTATAAAATTACTTACAAATGAAATGTTGTACCATCTTTTTCGAAGCTTGAAGTCGTTGATAATTTTTTACACCAACTTACAGCACATGCAGGCATTTTTCCAATGAGTGTTCTCTGGCTTGCGGCGATTTTGTGAATGACCATAAATCGATTTTGAAATAGGTTTTGTATAACTTTTTGCACATTGTGCAGGTTTTTCGACAGAGGGGTAATGTACTGAATGGCGGCTCCAGGTAATAATTATGCTCTAAGCCCGCGTGCCCCACGCGCGCCGTGCACACTCAGCTGGAAGTCAGAAGGAAAGATAAATTAGTGCGTTTAACTAAGTACGCGGAACACTTTAATTGCACTATGGAGGTGATGCGGTTTTCAATAAAAGTTTTATCAAAATGAAGTAAATAATAAACGTAAATATTATATCGATTAAGTATTGTAATTGTTATATATTTGTGCTTTATATTATAAAGCATAATGCTCACTATTAAACATAACCACTGTACAACTATTAAATGGATAAAAACCTCAAATTTAACGGCGACCCATACTTTCAGAATTGTTGATGCGTAAACAGCCCAAATGATTTTTATGAAACCTAGCTAAGAAAAGAGCCAATCCGTCTAAACTAAATGTAATTTGGTAGTTACGTAGACACGATAGGTATATTATGACAACATGTGCATACAGATGTACAGACACACAGTACACAGACCCAAAGAAACACGGTTACATTATTATGTTAAACTTATAAAACCCCTCTTTATTGCCGGAGGGTTAAAAATTAACTCAGAATTCACAAAATGTATAAAATACATATAATAATATGTTCAGGAAATATGAATTGGCCGGCACAAACAACAAAACTTGATCGTAAAACTGCCCTAGTCCTCAAACATCACAGTGGGTTGAAGGGTTAAAGTTAAGGTTAAAACTAAGGTTACGTCTGGTAAGTCTTAACGCAGAAAAAAAGATCGAAAAGTAGATAACAGACCGCCAAATCAAATTTCTTGAACTCTACGTAGGTAGTATAATATGTAATTAATACAACGTGTTGCAAAAATACCCAAAAAATACCAAATTATATAACTAATATCAATCCTAGTAAGCTGTCAAATGTCATACAAGATCTATGTACGTACGTACAGTCACGAGATTTAATTTGGTACCCACCTTAGGTCCAAAGTCAATCTGACATTCTACAACAATAAGGTTGAGTTTCCTAAAAGTTACCAATGACTTGACATCTCTAATGACATTGACGACTTCGAGCATATTTTTCTTGAAATGGGTCCCAAATTAACGCTCGTGACCGTACCTATATATTAGTCATGCTTAAAGGGTTTGCATTCAACCCTGTGGGGTCATCGGTTGAATCGGGGCGCCGCAGCGGACAAGGCGGACGTGAAATATGCGGCTTAGCGCCGGCCCGATACGGCCCCGCTGTCTAATGATGCATGGCTAAACGCATCTCGCACTGCGCCCGCTCGCGCCGCTAACGACTCGCATCGCCTGATTTCGGCGCAGCGTCATGTCACTAGATCAGGCTGTATTCGGCTTAATGGAGCATTCAGTACATGGCATGTAACTTTAAAGATATAACACGGTTATCTATTGACTTACTTAGAACTGTTTTGATATCAAGTAAGTATCCATCATCGTAACAGCTGAGATACGTTACCTGCTGATGGCTTTCGTTATTACTAAAATCATAAGATTTAGAACCTAGATAAACCTAGATTAGATACTTTATATAAATGAAGGAAAAACTCAAATGACGATACCTAGGTTTCATAGTCACTGAAAACAAAATAAACACCACTTACATGGTAAGTTTTCTACAAAAGATAATTATTTCTTCTTTTATAATTTTACGAATAAACAATAGAGTGTACTCATATCGTCTTCAGATAAGTATGTACATACATTTTAATCAATTTATCTATGTGCAATAGACTTATTTAAAATACTTTTGATCTTGTTCTAACTCTTTCGAGCATTAACAATTATCAAAGGTTTAATCTTAATCACATATTAAGTAGCTTGTAATGTGGTGGCTTGGTTATCACAGATTAAATTTAAGATAAATACTCCGAACGTGGAACAAAGAAGGTTCATTATTTTAATCGTGGGTAACTGGAATCTCAGTGCCGCGGGATCCATTAGCTGGTAATTGCTACTCCAGCTCTAATTGAGATCGTTAATAGAAACAGATTAAATTGTTTGCGCTTCCCTTTCCCGTGAATTATTATTTAATGACGCCCTGTGTGGCTACATGAGCAGCTCCTATTAGGAAAAAGATCTCGAGCAAATTAATACGATTCTGCGGCAAGCGACCCCCGTTTCTAGCGCGCAATTCAGTTGGGTGAGTACAATACCGTATTCAGACAACGGTTCAAAAGTTTCTGTCTGCCGAGAAAAAATACAGTTAGCGTATTCAATATTTAGCAGCATGTAGTAGGCAAGCGTATTGCTCGTATTAGAGTTCCTTCGCCCCAGTGAATTCAGGTAAGGCGAGGAAAATATTTACTGTAAAATACGTAATAACTCAGCATAGCAGGCGGAGGACGAGCCAGCGGAAATTAGAAACGTCTGCAATATCCTGGGTTGTTCACCTATAAAAATGAAATTGTTAACTTGTGCTGCTTGCAAATTCCCTCGGCCGTACGCGCACATACGCCGACCTTATTATTCTTTTAGGCTCGTTCCCTTGCCGATGTACGAGCTGGAAATACGTAGTTTTTTTACAGACCCTTATTTTTGTGCAACTAATTTAATAAGTTGATTACAAAAAATGTTTATGCCGTAAGCTATGGGCGGTAAATAATATGTTATCTCTTGGATGCAAGGTGTGGGAGAATGTTACGAGTATCACGACTTTCATCACGGAATATTAGGGTGGCTGGTTGGTTATTGTCAATTAAACACCAAATAGACTTTTATAACGTAAACATTGTCGATAAGAATTTTCTCGTTTATTTTAACTTACTTCAATGAACTTTGTTTAATACGACACTAGATAACATTACCAAAATATAGTATTGTGTGATATAAATGAATACAAACTTGTCAGGCTCTCCGGAAGCTTTTGGTACCAATATTCCTTTTTAACCGACTTCAAAAAAGGAGGAGGTTATACGTTCCACTGTATGTATTTTTACGATTTTTATTGTCAATAACGACAAATTGGAAGCAACATATTTAGTCCGACATGTCACCACCCGTCTGTCTCTTACAGTTCTCTATTCCGCAGAGATGGTCTCTATTCCATTTTGTTTAAGCTCAGCTTGATTTAATACAGTAATATAATAAAATATAACTATTAAATAGATACAAATTCACGATATAATGACGACTTCTACCTTCTGCAGGCGGGTCATAAACAGATTAAGGTTACCGTCTTTCCTGTGGACACACACCCGAAGTTAACGTGTTTAAGGCCTAATTTTCTGGCTGAACCCACATCCGCATAAACGGCGTCACGTCTACTTTAGTCGAATCAATTAAAAACATAACTAATATGCAAATAGGCCCTTAACTATTGACCACAGCGGAGACAACTTTTGTGTGTTTGATTGTGTATGACCCAGGCATTTTATGGTCGTGTTCATCGATGTGAATAAACGTGGATGTTTATCCACGTTTATTCACATCGATGAACACATATATCGTCGGTGATTATAGTTACTGCAAAACCGCATAACTAACCAATTAAGTAAGGTGCAAAATACACCTTAGCTACTAAGTCAGTAAATTACATTTTGCAACTTATTACGTTTGATAGTTACGCGATATTGGAGTAATACCGTCGATATGTCACTTTCTGACCAGCATGTAAGTGCGAAAGTAACGGATGCTTTATCTGCGACGATAAAGGCGACCATTATTTTCATGAAACAGACAAAAAATACATTTCCGTATTTGGTAGTTCATTCATTTTGGAGCTATAATGCCACATCGATACACAGTACACATGTTCACACGATATCTTATATTATAATGTAACACCTTTATTTTTGTTTTAGTGTCGGTGGTTAAAACTAAATTGGATCACGATGAAAACATGTAGAAGCAACATGGACTAAAACAAATTGGGATATACAGATACGTAGTACCAGACCTTCATCGTAGCGAACCGAAAAGTAATGCAGCTACCGTCAGTCGCAGATGCCGAAACCCAACACATAGCTCCACTTACTGTCGTTTTGCTACCTATCTTTCAAAATAAAACAGAAAGGTAGCCCACTCTTCTTTTTTTTCTTTTTTTTATGGCATAGAGAAGACAAACGAGCACACAGGCCACCTGATGGTAAGTGGAAACTGTGACCCATAGACATTCGCATTCATAAGACTGCAATGCAATCCTAAGACTGCAAACGCGTTGCCAACCCTGAGAACTAAGATGGAATGCCTCTATGCTAGTCATTTCACCGGCTGTCTTATCCCCAAACCGGAACACAACAATGCGAACACTGCTGTTTGGCGGTAGGTTAATGGATAAGATTTTGGTAGCGATCCGGACGGACCCTGCACAAGGTTCTACCTATCTTTCAAAATAAAACAGAAAGGTAGCCCACCCTTTTATTTAGTATTTTTGTATTTGCATTATTTAAATCACACTAAATTGGGGGCTTGTTTGTATTACCGTTTTAACCAGAAAAAAAACCAAAGAAACGTTGAAAAGTAAACGTATCTCTTATTATAATCCCTTATTATTATTCTTTCGGATATTTTTTATTATTTGTCAGGAAATCCGACAATTAAACCAAAATCAAACAATTCTTTCGGAAATTAAAAAACATGATGATTGACTTTGTAGTATCAGATACATCTTCATCGGTGGCCTAAAGTACTTTTGCGCCGTCGTTAGTTGCGTGTAAAGTTCCTTTAACTAACGTATTTACTTTCCAGAACCGCCTTGTGTTTGTTAATGCCGTCAAAGCAAACTGGTGACCGAAAGTTGTTTCAAACTGCCTTCAGCAATCGCCAGTTAATCAAACGTCCAAATATTGGTCAAGGGTTCCACCTGATTTCTGACTTCCAACTCAATGTTAGACAACCTAACTATCATTAACTTTCCATTTGAATTTGATTGCGATTAAATAGTTATTTTGATTAGTATTTTTACTGGTTCGATGTTGTTGTGATTTTAAAACGGAATTAAATTAATGATGAATTAAAAGTATGAGTAGCACTTAAATAAAAAAAACAGGGCAAGAGCATGTCTGACCATGCTCATTGTACGGTTTTGAAACCAAAAAAACTACACAAAAACTATCTCAAAAACTACAAGTATGAACTACTTCCCGGTTTTCGGTGCTGTCTTAGGACATTTTAGAAGGTATACACATTTTAAAACAATTCAATCATTTTTCGTTTAATTTAGTCGCATGTATCTCAGACTAACTTATCGGTATACTTGCAGTATAACACGGAATCGGTAAGGGTTGCTAGGCAACTAGCGGCATTTACCGATCAACGCGCTGCGTTAATGCCGACAGTACGTTTTACTGCAAGCATTCGTCAGTCAGGAATCGGTTTTACTTTAGGTGCTTTGTGTCCACACGACCCTGCAGTCACCCCGTATACTATTCGTAGGATTTTTGGACTACGCCGGTTAATAAACCACATTTTACAAGGCTGCTGAATTAACCTTCCTTACATAAAGGTATGAACTAATAAGGCCAAGGGCGCCAAGCCCGGTGGCGGCGCCCGCGACATCAAAGGCCCATGGCACGCCGCGCTGTAGGGTCCTCAACAACTAACGAACTAACTTGATCTGTTTCTCTGCGTCAGTGCGCGCCGCCATTGTTTTTTTTTAAAAATACATAATTTAATGGACTACCTAATTAGACAATTCAAAATATACTGAACAGTAATAAGCTGTTTAGTTTAAATCGATAGAAAAAATGTGATAATATTCTTATTATCATTGAATATTGTAACAGTGGGTAGAATCTCATCCGGTGAGTAAGCTCACCAAAACTGTATTTTTTACTGAGTTCCGAAATTTGTATTTTTTAAACTTACCTACCGGTTTTTTTTTACGCCAATGATATTTAATAGTGCCTCAAGCCTCAAGTTATATAAGAAATTACAGCCCAAAGCCTAACTTAATTTTCAGAAGTAAGATTAATAAATTGGTTCCCTGTTTATTACTTGTGATTTATACCAACCTAAAACATATTTAAGGTGAATTTTTGTATTAAATGTTTGTGTTAGTAGTACTCAGTTTTGTACTTAAAAGTCGTCGACTGAATGTGGGCCTCGTAGTATATCTTTGTTCTGTTTTAAGTTTTGTTTTAATAATATGTGTTACGTCGTGATTACTCGTGATGTATGCAGTGTGCCTTAAAGGCTTATTCACACATTGAGAGACAGGTACAGGCTGAAAACCAGCGCTGTGCAGACCTGTCTCACAGCATAATTATGCTGAGTTCTGAACCTTTTGCCATAACTTTGGTAGACATAGTTAAGACTTGCTGTAGTTTTTGTAGTTCTTGTTATCTATCCTAAGGAATAATATGTAAAACTACTGTGCTGAGAGGGCAATAAATCTTTTCCTGTTTCTGTTTTTGGTTTCAAAAGGGGGCCTAGTGTGGTTCACAGATGTGAAGTACAGGGTCGTCAGCTTGACCGATAAAATAATCCAGATCTTAATAGGCGCAGAGTTATAATAAGTATTATAAAGTGGAATTTCTTTAAAGCATATTTGAAGGAATCCACTACGTTCTTCTCTTGTTTTTAAAAAAGACTTAATTAAGTTCCTTGCTACTGAATTTGTAATTTTGTAATGTTTTAACATTCAAAACTTTGCTGCAAGTATGGCGTGATTGTGAACTTGCCAAGTAACAAATTCAGTAACAATATACCTAGTAAAGTCCCTTTTACTTACCTCATTAATATAATAATTTGACCTCTGGGGTCAGCTTTCAACCATAAGTACCTATGTACTTATGAGTCAGGCAGTCATCCAGTCAGTATCAAAATAAGTATAGTTTTTATATGGGCTATTGTAGGATATGGATAGAACGTTGAATTGGGGTCTGGATAATATGTACATACATACATACATTAAATCACGCCTGTTTCCCAGAGGGGTAGGCAGAGACCACTTCTTTCCACTATTGCTACGATCTTGACAAATTTCTTTTTTGATAATATGTAAAAATGTAATATGTAACTGAACTACGCAGAAAATTTTAAAAGGGATGGGAAATAAGGCTTCGTTGGCTTGAGTACAAACACACTGGTAGCTCTGTGGTCCAAAATTACGAATCACCTGCGCAATTGTTCATATAAACAATAAGGCCACTTTGGATATGGTTCCAACTCTCGGACCCTTTTTTCCCGAATACGCTAAAACGGTGTAAGAATACATTTAATAATGCAGCAACTTAGTAATATAAACATAAAGAATATTGGAAATATTGCCTTAGCCTCCCCTTCAGTGTGTTGTGTAAACTCCGTATTCGTTTTACTAGTGAGTGTGCGTGTAAGGACGCGTGTCTTTTGGCACAGAAATGCTTTCAATTCATTTGCACCGGTAGCGCTGCAGCGGCCATTCCACTTGTTTATGAGCGAAGTTAGATGACAAGGGCGTCACGTATACGGCGCGAGCGTCAGTCAGCCGGGACCCTCGTAAAATAACCAAACTTACTCGTTAAATTAACATTATTATGACAGAACATTGTATTTTACTTAACATCGAGCAAAACGTACGAGTGGAAAGTTTTATTTTATTTTATGGTGCATAATATATTGAATTTCATTTGCCGATGTTTTAAATGTATCTTACAATGTTTTTATTGTGCATTAACGTGGTGATATATATCGTCTGCCTGTATTTACAGCTTTGAATTTTTATTTTGCCCTAGCAGTGATAAAAAGTTATGAAGGTATAATTCATAACAGTCCCTTTTTGTCTTACTCATTTACTTCAGGGTTAGCAGGAAGAGATCCCATTTAGGGATAAGTTTGTGCATTACTTAACAATGTTGTAATATTTATATTTTAGTACAATAAAGAGTTCACATACATACATACGTACTTCAACACTTAATCTAAATTGTTTGAACATTACACAAGGCATTTTGTGTAGGTCCTCTTTTTGTGAATAAATATCAGATAGATAAATAATAGACGATAGGGCGGATGATGTAAACGATTTGCCACAAAGCGGTTAAATTTGAGTGAATCCGTACAAAGGCGTAAGAAGTTCAATATCCTGTTGTCCCTATCTCAAATACATAACAAGCGCTCGACTACTGACTACGGAAAATGGATTTAGATTTGACAAGCTTATTGGTATAGGGACGGGCTCTTTTGTACTTTGTATAAGTTTAACGATGAACAGGTCTTAACTGAAGTGGAAATGTTAGACGTAATGGATTAAAACAAAGGGCTCACTGTACAATTAGAAAGTCTCGACTTTTGAACATCAGGAAAAGCCTCTCACCCGTAAGACACAAACTTTATCTAGTTTGGGGGTCGGAAATCCCAACCAGTGTTAAAGAAAAGCAAAATACCTACAATTCTAAGACTTACCTTGCCTTTGACGTTGTGTAACACATGGATTGTCATGTAGCGCGTAGCGCTACGCTCGTAGCCAATTACAGCGTTATTCCTCTTTGAATAAAAGTGAAAAATGCCTCCAAATAGCGAACCCGAACGGGTAGCCTAGCACTGAAGCCTTTTCCATCGTTTTCTTTATCGTTGTTTGATTGTAACATTTTGCCATTGAAATGAGGGTAGAAAAGAACAACATAAAATATAGTTTTTCTACAATACCGTCAATTTACAGAAAAACTATTACTAAATTCTGTAGTGTTCTCGCACAGATAGAATGCAGCCAAACCAACCCTCCCTCGTATGCCCCGGCAAAATCAAGTTAGCAGTGACAGGCTCCTCACGCGGCTGCCGTCAGGAGCCGTCAAAGCATGTAATTACCTCGGTAATTGCGGCTCATAATTGATTTAGTTGGAGCCCCCCAGCGGGTAGGTACGGATCGATAAGCTTCAGGAGAAGAGGTTTGTAGAAATAAAGGTAGATAGGTATTTATATTTCAGTCTCCCTTATTAGAGTTCTTAATTAATCTATAATGAATGACGTCTGTAACCTTCATTCAGGGCCTCTATTCTCCTGTGTAAAACAACATTGCTTTTGACGTGTTATCGTATTGTAAACATTACGATAGTTCTTATTTACTTGACAGTAATGGCGGCCGAGTGGAAAACAATACGATAATACAGCAATAAAGTTTTATCGTGTGGTCTCCAGCCCATCAGTGGGTGGGTGTAGGTTAAAACTAAATAAGAAGAAAAACAAGACGCCAAACAGTTTAAAACGCGTGTAAAGACCAACTGAGTATTTTAAAAAATACATAAATAAATATCAGGGGACAATTGACCTAGTCCTAAACTAAGCCCTAGGCTTGTACTATGTGTGGGCACTAGAACTGGAACAACAACAACTGGACAACGCGCCGTCCGAATCGTATATACATATAATCGTCGTCAAATACATCAGTAGTCTTATATTTTGCATGAATGAGTTAGAACTCGTACAAAAAAGTACTTAATGTCCATTTTTTGACATTTTTCCAATGCAGGATGCATTGGAATTGCCAGTGAAATAAAAATAAACAATAGGCGCGTCAGTAAGCTGGATGTCAAAACTGACAAACATCAATAACAATACCTATTCTTAGCAGTCTCACGAATCGGAACTTAATTATAAATATTAAATAGGTACCTAATCTATTGCTCATAACAACAAGCAGAACGGAATGGCAATTAAAAGTTCGGAGACGCGGCCCGCCGAGGCTGTGATCGCGTGCATACGTGGAAACTATGAATTGCCAGTACCCCCCTCTTCACTCAAACAAGCCCTATTTCCGGAAATTCCATCAGTCCAACTAACAATTGGATGTCTAACGAAAAATTGTACTTTGTCCAATTGTGTATGGCATTGCTCATCGTACATATATGATTACGGTCACGAGCGTTAATTTGGGACCCATTTCAAGAAAAATATGCTTGAAGTCAATGTCATTAGAGATGTCAAGTCATTTGTAACTTTTAGGGAACTCGACCTTATTGTTATAGAATGTCAGATTGACTTTGGACCTAAGGTGGGTACCAAATTAAATATCGTGACTGTACATTATACTTTTTCATTTTCAGCCTTGGCCAAAGGTGTTGAGCAACCCACGTTTTCCTTTGTTGGTTATAAATAAAGTATTATTTGGCAATTTAGAAAATACACAAAGACGTAAAATATATATAAAAAAGTATTTGAACATGTGCATATCATTAGTAGATATCGTTTCGAAGTAGCTATTTGCGCGTGAAAACTGAAGCTAGAAAAAGTCAGGTTTTACAATACTGTTTTTTTCAGGGAATTTTCTTTTACGTCACTAAAATATGACGTCTTTCGGATAGAGATACAACTGTCTATACTTAATAAAATATATAAATGCCCGTTTTAAAGTTGTAACTTCTATGAAAAACGCATGGGTCCTCAATACCTTTGGCCTTTGTATGTGCTTACTAGCTCGAACTACTATTTGGAATATTCCTTCATACACGGTTGTGCAAGTGGCCGTGCGATGTAAGTACTAGGTCCCAAATACTGGCAAATTATTCAATTTGTCACTAAAAATCGATGCACCGATAATGTGCCAAAACATGTCAGTTCTCCTATCTACTTTCCAGGTTTACTTTTCAGTAATAAAATATTTACAAAACGTAAGTACAATTGAAACTTGAAACCTAAATCTCCCATTGGGTTTATAGTACATAAATCTACGAGTAGCAAGCGCAGCCGTAAACAATTCTGTTCGATTCTCAAACACTTCAACCACATATCAAAGCTCTCATGTCACTAACACGTAGCGTTGTCACACTCGCCCATTTCAGTTTCTATAAATCCGAGTTACTGGCTCAAATAAAAGCTCAGAGTTACGTTAGATCCATCTCTTTCTGTCTTTACCGACTTACGCACGTATGACAGTAGAAAAGGTGGAACAAAAAAGTTTTCAGTTTAATGCTTCAGAGTACACTGCCGATCCCCGCGCTAGATAGGACAGCAAAGCAACCAACATCAGCGTTTTGATTGTCATTAGTTCGTTTGTTTCCGTTCATTGATATTCCAACTCACATAAAGCATTCATATGCGGCAAGCCGCGCTGCATCTCTGTTGACAACACACCTAATGGGGAATTCATAACGAAAGCAATAAAAGAGGCCAATTTCAGTTTGCCATTTGACTTTGAGTCGCATTTGACTTTACTCTTTTGGAAATTAAACTGGGTAAATGGAAATTCACATCGGTAAAAGCAATCTCTAGGACGAATATTATCGTTAACCGCGGTGAAATAACGAAAAATGTTGCTTCAATTTCTTGACTGTATTTGTTAGATGTTTTAATTTATCGATAAGGAAAATGTGTCTAAAGATCGGGAGTATTTTACCTTAGCTGGACAGAAAGTATAGTTATTCCGACAATACGCGCTTGGCACACTCGTTTTTCTTCGTGTACACGTGTTTAATAACTAATTATCCAACTTAATTAAGCCAATTAAGTAACAATAAAATTAAATCTGGGAAGGTGATTTGAAACTAGTCTTTAGTTGCCAGATTTGAACTTAAGTTTTTGCATAGGTACTCATTTAATCCCGATGACAATATAATTATTATGGTTCCATCGAGTTCTTATGATGTTATTGATGAAGGAGACGGAAGGTGATTATAGGAGGTGAGGACTAATTGGGGTTGCATTTTACGTGTGAAGCGTATTCCCTTAATTATTTACTGTTTCTGGTTAATCCTATTAGGTGGTGGTGGTCTCAGTGGATGTCACCATATCTTCACTTTCTATTTAAATAATCTGACATGATTTCTCGCTTATTTACGCAGTCGTGAGACGTCAATTAAAGTCGTCTATTAAAACACTACGCATTGGAATGCCCGAGAGTGAGGCCATCCATACTAGGGCTCGTGTGCGGTAAACATTAGTTTTCACATCCCCGTTCGTTCCAAGCTAATGTAGTGAGTATTCCCTTATCAAGTGGGGTTCAGGGCAACTCTAATTTACTTTGTACCTTCGGATTAATTGTATTTTGCCGCTGAAATTGTTTACGATTGCAAACAATGATCGGAACTTTCTGTTTTCATTTCATAAAATAGGCAAACGGCTGAAACAGCCATAGAAAATCGTACACTTCCTGTTTTGTTCGGTTTATCAATAGCGCCGAGGCTATTCAACTTGCGATTATAAAGGGAGACCTTGTTTTTCATTGCGCATTGATTTTTAAGGTTCCTTACCGAGAGACCAATTACTGAATAAAATAACGTAATACATGATTCAGTATAAGGGATACAACTTGATTAAAAAACTATCTGGTATTAAAACGTTTATCAAAATAAATGCGCAACAATGACTTGTTGTAAAAATTAAATTCTTAAGTGTTGTAGTTAGATAATAATACGACATCATAGTATTTGGTCGAAAGTTTATCTTATACTTTCTCTGACGGTTTTCGCACCAATCGATAAGTTAATTGAAAAAATAAAATGAATACGAACTTATAGGCATTTTTAGATAAAATACGATTTCGTTTAACTATTCAATTCACTTTATCTGTAATTACCGAGACAGTTTGAATAGCTAGTCATCGGTAAAAAAGAAAAGTTTCGGAACAAGAAAATTTTATGTAGATAATCTTTGTGTACCGTAGTATAAACATTATTCTTTATCTTGGCTCATTTACCTATAGCACTTAAACTTAGTAGATCTAGTAATACCAGGGCCTCTATTCTAGGCGATAAAATCCATATCGCCTTTGACCTGTTATGGTACAAGTAAATAAGAGTTATCGAAACGCTAACAATACGATAATTTTTCCGCGTAACAAAGTACCTACATCGTCTTGTCTCCGTCACTGACTCCTATTAACGGGTTAGAATTAAGCACAATTGTGGCGGTTACAAAAACTACTGGGAACTTTTTTGAAACTAACTTTCTTCAGCCCAGTGGGCCCGTAAGTGGGAACATACATAACATGGGTCCACGGGGCGCACAACACAATGGTATTTTATTGCTCCCACAAATCTTCATTTAGCGGCATTGCCCAAGGCCTTTTAGTGTTTCCGTACACACCAAAACGAATGGAACCATTTATATTTGATTTACGATTGCCAATAATTACCGGTCTCGAATTGGATTTGCCGGTTTTTATTATCTCGGATCTGATTTGAGTTCATTAAACGGTTTTATTAACTTTCAAGTAAACAACACTCTACCGAGTTTCTTTTATTGTTCAAACGGTGTGCTTTCTACCTGTTACAGAATTAGTTATTTTTAATGAATGTTTTATTTTAAAACTGAATTAAGAGCACCTAGGAGTCTGTGTGATATGAGGAAGTACTATTACACGATACTTAATCATTAAACGATACTTTGCAAAGCAATAAAAAAAAACGTCAAATGTACGAGCGCATCTACTCGTACTAATAAAATACTAGTATTTAGCGCTGTCCGAATCGAAACGCGTGTAAATATATAGCTAATCAACAATTTGACTGACATTGTTTTAGAATCATAATCGGGCCGGTGCAGTAGCTGATGGCCTAAACAGTAAACACTCAAGCGCCGCAAATATTAATTAATTACGAATTTGTGGCGCTAGCAGTGGAGACCATGGGACCTTGGTCAGCTGATATGAAAAACTTTATTAAGGCCCTGTCCCTGCACTGTCCTAGAGTTGCTGCTTAACTCTCCCGAAGGATTGAGCTAGCTATCCAGAAAGGTAATGCAGCCAGTGTCATAGGGACCTGATAGAGGGGGTGTTCTTTTTATAGTGGTGATTATTATTTATACCTTTAATATTTGAGTAGGTTAGTTTTATTACAATTTTAATACGTTTAGTTTTACTTTTTAGTTGTATTAATGTTGAATTTTGATTTATTTATTCAATATTTATTGCACAGAAATAAGTGCAAATGGCGGACCTAATGCCTAATGGCATTCTCTACCAGTCGACCAAATAATCAAACACACAGAAATAGAAGACAGACAGAGATAAAACTAAAAAATAAAAACATAATTATCCTAATTATTGCTAATACTTACTAAAATAAATATATATGTCATATGTAATAAATAATAATCATACATAGTATAATAGTTATACACCGTGTTTTTTTTGATTTACGATAACTTCGGCATATTACTAGGTATATCCATAGAAACTAATTGGTAGATTTGATTTTGAAATATTGCAAAAAAAATATTTTTTTCTGTTTCGAACAAAGTAATTGAATGTTATATCTTTGATCATTCTAAAAGGGCCTTTAGAGTTAACTAATAGTGAGTGTCAAATACGTCAATGTTGGCATGACCATGGAATTAGTAAGTAATAACGTTCATCTGGAAGGTGCATTCCACCGATAACGCGAGCCAAAAGAAATGTACCTGTATGTGGATCTGGGGATCTGTGTATTCTGTGTGGTCTCCTATTATTCGAAATTGACACTTGAATGACAACTTAATACTACATTTTCTTTGAAAGCTTTCAATGCTTGTATTTTGTTCTACTTGCTCTTATTAAGAAGTTCAAGACGGCAGCTACTTTTTCTCAGTCTGTCCTCGGATTCGTTGACGGAGATCACACAGATGATGCCCAGATATGGGTAAAAATCAAAATAAATGTACATAAAGACGCTATTTAAATGTCACTTAAATGATGTCTAACTTACAATTTCATTACAAAATGACGTATGTTTGACGTTAACCAACAGTTTCGTTACGGTGACAAAACTCTCTTTAACTGGACATTTATTTTGATTTTTACCCATATCGATTTTGGAGACAATCAGTTGAATAACTAAAAAGTTCAAGATGGCGGCTACTTTTCCTTAATTTGTCAACGGATTACTTGTCAGTGACCACACAGATCCACATATATCGATTTTGGAAACAATCAGTTGAATAAGTAAATATTGTTTCATTTACTACCGGCGGCTTGTAAAATTAATTTGTCCGTAAATTGCAATTCAAATATGGTCACCTTTAGAAACGGACGCAGTAAGCTTTAGTACATTTCTTTCAGGTCGCGTTATCGGTGTAGTGCACCTTCCAGATGTACGTTAGTATACTAATTCCATGGACGCGTATACAAACCTAACAATTGGAAACTCTTTACTCATAAGAATTAAAAGAAAATTGTTGTTATCAATTAAGAGCCCTTTATACTAGTTCAACGTGATTAACTGATTAAATTTAAAAATTAAATATCTTTAAAACCGTAAGAGTTATCATTTGTCTGTCTTCGGGAAATTAACTTTATTTGACCTAAATAACGTTCCCTTAAAGTTATCGTAAATCAAAAAAAACACGGTGTATAATGCATCATTATCTATAAATAAATATTAAGATTTAATATACCTATAAAAATAAAAACAGAGACAATGAACACGATGTGATGACACAAACGATATAAGTAAGTAAGTAGGTTTTAGTGAGTATTCTTCCTACATTAGGAATATTATAATACGAGTGACTATTAAAAACATTTTTCCTTCGCTTAAAAATATTATTTTCTATTATACTATTTCTTCTTTGTTTTTTAAAGCCGCAATCGTGAAAAACAATCGTCCTCAAGCTGTTTGCCGTCATTAAAGTGGAGCTGTCTCATCGCGGGCTCTTTCAATAATGATAAGCCGCCGCGAGTGGGTTCATCATTTCAGTGTCCTATTAACTATTTTATCTACTACACGACTGCGGGCGAGTTCATAATCAATTATATTGTATAAAAGATAAAGATAAAGATAAAAGAAATCCACATTTGAGCGGCGTTTAGAGATTAGACATTCTCTTTTCGAGTTCTATTGGAAGACCGTCTGTTTTAAAGTGTAGTAAAGTTCCTTTTAAAACAAAGTGCCTACATTAATCAATAAGAAATCAAAATATCAGGGGACAATCTCAGACAAATTGACCTAGTCCCAAACTATAAGTACAAGACAACGATAAACATACTTGTGTAATAAACATAAAATACATAGGTACTTAAATAATAGAAATCATCCAAGACTCAGAAAAAAAATCAAGCGCTCACCACACAAATATCTGCCCTTACCGGGAGTTGAACGCGTATCAAACATCGGCTTTCTTCGAGCTCGTGTTCACGAGTTCAATAGAGACAGTCGATGGCTATTAATAAAATAGACCAAGTGAATAAGGCTTCAATTAGGTAGTAAGGTGAGTTCAGATCAAAGCACGCCGTCTCAACGCCCAAACCTTTTAACCAAGTATTAGTCCGCAGGCAATATGAAACTGTTGAGTCAGGCGCGACAGTCTTAACGAGGCTGCTAATAATAAGGTAAATGGCGCCCGGCGCTACAGAGACATCCTTCGCTGGATACAATAATTAAAGGAGAGGCGATTGTATGATCTCCGGCGGGCCAATTACGTGTCACGACAGACGAATGTTCTCTTTCCCAATTATATGAACCGTTGTCAAGGGATTCATTGTAGGCGCAAGGGCATGCCCAAATGATTCCCTCGCAAATTTATTTCGTATGTGCGATGTGTAATTAATATTTTAATGGGAAATATATGTTTTATTGTTTAACAAGTGTATTATAAGGAAATGGGCTCAATTTGAGTAACGTATTTTAACAAAAATAAATAATGAAATACATTTATACAGCAATCCAAATGGGGAAGACATTGTTGATTTTGATAAATCTAACTATTTTATAGGCATTATACTTAGATGTTAAATATGATTGACAGTTGAGTTTCTTGCGGGCGCTTCTTCACAGCAGTATTCTCCTCTTGGGAAGCATTAGAAAAAAATACGAGTAAAAGTGCCCGTGCAACATAAAACATGTTTTACCTTTATCAAGTCCTCGATTTCGAAAAAAAACTCCATTTAAAGTTTTGAAATAGTCGTAGGTACTAACACTAGGTACTAACCGAACATCAAAAACACATTGCTTTTGCGAAAACACGGATTTTAATTAACTTATGGCAAAAAACGATGTGTTTTTGTTGAAAAATGCAATTGGGTTCGATTCACGGATAGGTAATGTTTTTTTTATATTTAAATGCAGTTTTTGCAGTTAACCTAACTCTGTTAGTTATAGTAATTTCCTATACTGACCAATTTAGATTGATCACCCTGTATACACAAGTAAAATAAAATATATGCTAATGCTAAGTTCAAGTGACGTAAATTTCTTCATTATAATAATTTTAGCCCTACAGCAAGTGGTCCTTATAGACGATCATGACCTGCAGAAACGCAGCAGTCTGTTACATTTCGCTTAATCACCGCTCCCAGTTCTATCTCAGATGTAACAAGGAGTTTAAGTAAATTTTACAGCAATTTGCAGTATGTTAACTGTACCGCCGGCGCTTATTGCCCCGGGCCCGTTACACTCAGCCCGGATGATATTGCTAATTGGATCTCCTTGCCGTCGGAAATCGTATAAAGTTTAACTAATACGACACAAGTTTTTGACACTAACAGCACATTGCATTAATTGCTAGTGGACGCTGGCCATTAACAGATAGGTAGTGCGAGTTCTCGTTTTTTTGTGCGAAGCGAGCAACGAGCAAAGCGGTTCAATCTAGTTCAATCCAGTTAGCAAAAACTGATAAAAGTGAAAACTAGCAACGCTAGAAGAATCGCAGGCGCACATCATTACCATATATAGTACTACGAACCCAATCCCAGGCTAGTTTATGTGGCGTGATTTAGAAAAAATATTTTTTGTCTGTGAGAAAGACGGTGCTGGAACTATGGAAAACATCAAGGAATAATGGCAGGGGGTTTTAGGTTCTTGGAGGGCAAAGATCATGTCGACGTTAATGAATGTACGCGGTAGAGGGTTGGGACGTGTCACTGCATTTAGTGCCCTCGAGACACAGTGGTTGAAGGGTTATCAATTTGCGTTACAGTCATCCTCGATACGTTCAGAAATTATTCACATGTATACACTTACTTTTAAAGCAAATACAATTTGTTGAAGACAAAATAAACGTATAAAAAAAGTGCCGAAATCAAGGGACCAAAGAGATGACAGGCGGGATTCCGGAATTTTTGGTGACTCATTTAATTCAATGTTTCCCTTAATTCCCTATACCACCGCATTTCTAAGTATAATATTACAACAACATCTACCTATTTGACGTTTTCCTTAAAGTTGGTTTAGTACCTCTAACTTCTGTTGTGTACAGTCAGCATCAAAAGTAGCTACGCATACGATCTGCACTTGACTCTATGACAAGAAAATACGTCGTATCTAGATCATTTTGAGCATGTTATTCTGCTTAGCTAGTTTTGATGCTGACTGTACATAGACTTATCTAGACTACAGGCTTATTTAAACAAACGGTTCTCATTAAATTAAACGACATAAAACGTATCGGAGTCCACATATTAAACGACATTAAACGTATTCGAGTCCATACATTTCAAGTTGTTTGATTTACTAAACATGCTAGCACAACACTACGCACGAACTGTACATATTTAGTTACAATGGCAGTTTTTTACTACATTAAGTATAAGGATGCGTTAAATCATCACCGGTAAGTACGAGTAAGCAACGTAGTTATCACATTACTAATCATTCCAAATTCAATAAAAAAAGCAACTTCTGATTGGAAAATATTAACTTGATTTGGTTCCAAAACATTCAAATATCACATTCAAATCAAAAAGCATGGGATTTATACAACAAGATATTAGATTTCAATAATCAAATAACTCAGCCCACAATGAGTAGCGAGGAAGTGTTAACGCAACTTGCGCTGTTGTCGCTGTTTTTTTGTGCAACATATTCTGAATTAATTTAAGTAAAGAATTTTAGTGAAGTATTCTGTTTCCCAGGGGTGTGATTCTCTCAAAAACTACGGACGGGCAGACGAACAAGCGAAATCGCAGCGGCGAGTTTAGGTAGTCTCGTCAGAGCGAACAAAACTCATTTTAGCGCGTGCATTGTCAATTAAGCAGCCTTATACTTTCGATCCATCGGCAGAAACCATGCTGCTAAATTGAAAATGCACGCGCTAAAATGTGTTTTGTTCGCACTGACGGGACTACTTAAACTCGCCGCTTGGATATTCACTCGTCCGTCCGTCCGATCGTCGTTGTTCAGAGATTCACTACGCTGATTAGATTTCAATAATCAAGTGATTCAGCCCATAATTAGTAGCAAAGAAGTATAAATGCAATTTGCCCTTTTGTTGCTGTTTTTTTGTGCAACATATTCTGAATTAAATTAAGTAAAGGATTTTAGTGAAGCATTCTGTTTCCCGGCGCTCGGCGCTGGCTACGGAATTTCATCAGTGTGACGAAGGGACATGCCTACACAATGAACGGGTTAATTTTAGCCTGACACAGACATATACTTGGCTTTTGCATGGCGGCAACTACCCTTTTACCACATTCCATTGAATTGTGTGTACTAAGTCTGTTCACTTGTCATCATAATTTCAATGTTTATAACCTGTTTATTAATGTCTTAGTTATGGACTGTGAATCCATTAATGATATTATTATATAACAAATATCTGCACCTATTACTAACAAATTAAAAAACCAACTTAAATATGTATAGTGTTGGACATAATCCACCGCAAGTACCGCTAAATCGAAACCTACATCTAGCGGATTCCCGCAACTCACGAGATCGTCAATCCACCTTAAAAAGGGGTCAGAAGGGGGGGGGGGGGGGGGGCACTCTTAAACTCAGTGGGCCATCCACTCTTTGAACAATACACTTAGTTGAAGTTTAGCAATTCTCCGAGCTATGTCGGATACCGTGTTTACTATGTGAATCCCTCCAATGGCGCTATACACTTACAAAATTAATACGAAGTTGGACTGCAGTACGCTGCACATACGTTGTATTTAACCGCGGGTAATCACAATCGCACCCCGCGCAGCGCCGCTCGTGCCTGGCTCCAATCATCGAGTCTCGGCTCAAGGAACAACAACTCGGAACAACCTCACTTCATTCGTGCCTTCACAACTTGAGGAATAACTTAGAAATTCAATTTGCAGTCGCTGAGCGGTGCAGCGGGACCTGAACCGCCGTAACACCAACTTGCTCATTGTTGACGTCACTTATGCCTGCGTGTTTTGGTGTTTTGTATGTTCGAATTTCCATCAAGCTTCGAGTTTGATAATTGTTTGAATAATGGAGGCGGTAATTAAAACAAATTAAAGTTAAATTCCATTTTCATTACAAATCATACGTACAAATGAGGAGAGACTTAACTTTACGTATTTTGCATATGAAAGTATTTTTATAATTTCTATTTAGTACTGTTTCATTTTGTTTATCGTTTTACCTTTTGAAGTGAAATCTTACATTTGTTGAATGTTTCGTTCAGGGATATTGGGATAGTGTTAATAATGGAGCTTGTGTTCAATAGGTATATTGTTCGTTTTGTTGTGTTCCGGTGTTAGACAGCAGGTGAGATAAAATCCGGACATTGCAAATTTCCCTGAATCGCGGACACTACGTACAGTCGAGTACAAAGATATATATACATTTGTGGCCCTTATTTCAATGGAATAAGGTGAAAAAGTGTATACATATCTTTGAACTCGACTGCACCAGCAGGTGACCTGCTCCAATAATCTTAACCCTAGACTTAGCGTAGTCTCGATTAAGAAGAGAGAGTCAAATAAATATCGTTTTTTTTTTGTAAGAAGTCGTTTAAAAAACTCTGTAAAGCTTATCCTATTTCTCTATCTATCGACAAATAGACAGCGATAGAATATACGGTCTGATAATAGTTTCTCAACAAACAACAAGCAGAACCTCGCAAAAGCTCTACGGGAACCAATCTTTAAAAGGACCGTCTGGTTAAAAAGAAAGCAAAAACTCTGGAAAATAAAGTAGGTAATAAAGAAGTTGCAATAATGGGAAATGGAAAACAGTACAAGGATATTTGAAACATGGCAATTTGTTTATCTCTTAAGTGTGGTAAATAAAGCGGTCGTTCTCTCGACTGACAGGGGAGACAAATAACGATCATGATAACATTTTTTTGTTCACCAAACACAATATTCGCTGTCAGAATAAAAAGGCAGTTGCGTTGAACAATTTCACGTTGTGACATTCATACTCGTGTTATTAGGAATTTAATATGAAAGTTAAAGAGTAAGTTAGTAATGAAATGTAGCAAAGCATGTGTACATTTAACATGGCACCCGTGAGCGTGTAATACAATGGTTTAAAAAGGTTAAAACTTATTTTAATCCATTGTATTGCTTTCTAACTAAAATATTTTCTCTTTTAAATATTTCGGTTGTTTCGGTATTTATGTAGTACATTTTATTCATCAATACATTTGTATATTTTTGTTATTAAGATATCTCTTGCACATTTGTTTGTAAGTTTTCGTGCCAATTATAGGTAACTTACAATTTTTGACTTAAACTTTTGCTGATTTTTTATGCCTGGGGGCTCGTTATACTCGCAGTAAGTTATGAAAATCATTCCCGCTTTAAAGCCTCCCTATAATGCGTTTACCAGTTTCCTCGAAGAAACTTACAATTCCTGACTGTCTGTGTTTTTTTACCCAGAAAAAGCATGTTAATCTCGTAGATTGTTTTCTTATTGAGGCAAATAATAGAAAATGCAGTTTAGTTAACGAGTTACTTACTTATAATGAAATCCATTGCCCATTACTTTTGTGTCTTGAAAATCTTGCGTTAAATTAGCAAATCATCAAATAAAAAAGCAATAATCTAACTGAAAATATATTCTCTATATTCTGACAGATATATGTATAACAATGCGCTTAGTGATAAATCCGCATGAGAATCCTGGGAGATATTAAAATGATTGCTTTTACATTTTGTTCAGGGAGTTGCGCCATGCGATTACGAACCTAATCCCCATTGCACAACATGCACAAGCGAAGCCGGCTCTAGCAGTCGCGCTGTGGATATAAATTATTCAAGATGAACTCAGCAGGTAAATTGAAGGAAGAGTGAAAAATGTCGCCCGGAGGAGGCGCGTCGCGGCTATCTCTGAGGCCATTTCTCACGCGATTGTTTGCGCCTACCTGATATTATTATTTAAGCGGGATTTTTTCTCTTGTACTTAAGTTACAGGTAGTTTACTAGTTACTTAGTTATGCGTTACAGTAAAAAACAGTTTTTAAGTTTCAGTTTTAGCACAAAGAAGAGATAAAACTAAAGATTATAATATTCAAGACAATTCCAATCAATACTGAGTTTAGGAGATATTAAAATATAAAATATTAGGTCAATAGTGTTCTCTTAGTAATAATAAAAAAGGCAAAATATTTTAAGCCTTTGTGTCATTGCAGTATTTTTTGCATATTTTTCAATCAAGTGTTAAACATGCCACTTCTTTTCACGTTTATAGTATTATTTATATGTAATAACAAAAATATTGAACAATAAAACGCTTACTTTCAATACAGAAGTACTCCTACAGTATCCTTGACTATGCAGTTTTGTTACTACAAAAAATTGTCGCCATTATACGTTAATCTCATTTCATAAAAAACACTTTCCGTCTGGTTTATCCCATCTGTTTCAGCGGACCTATACATATCAAATTAGGAACGCTCGAACAAAGCTAGTACTGGAAAGTGTTTTAAACAATTCGATAACAAAATCGCTGACCAATTCTCCTACAAATATTGATATTATTCCTGCAAAGCGCAAACAAAATAGTTACTTCGTTTGTTTTTATTGAACTGAATAAAATGAGCTCGTGTTGTGGGTCACAAACAAGCTCCCTTCTCGTCGGTTGCGAGCGGAGAGGCCAGTTGATGGTGAAAATATTGTCTGTCGATAAACCCTAATAGGTCCCCATCGACGGGGTGTGGCATGCATTGTTTTTCGTGGAGATGAGATCCATATTAATCACCGGCGGCCGCGTAAATCGCTCACTGTCGCCGCCAGTCGCACGTATTGAGTGATTGAGTGCAGATTGTAAGACGACACTGTCATGACTTTTCTGGCCATCCTCATTTTCGTTTGCAATTTATTGCTTCAGTTTTTGAATACCGATCGAGCAATGTTTTACAGTCAATGGAAGGGCAGAATTAATAGAAAGCAATGAATAGTCATGGTAGATAAGGTAACGCTGGTGATTATCTTGTCTTAGCTTAGTTTTTAGGGTTCCGTGGTCCGTACGAAGGGCGTCCAACGAAACCCTAAGCCTACGCGGCCAGCCTGTCCCCGTCCGTCTGTCTGTTTTTCTTTCCTAACTTCAAAGAGCTGTATCTTTTAAACCGTAATAGATAGCGGGTTTTTTTCAGAATGTGTTATTGGCGGACACTCTAAGAAAACAAAGTGATAATAATAATAGAAATAGTGAAACGTACAAGCGATATAATTGGTATGATTATACATATAGTAAAAACCGTGATGATCGTTAGTTGGGCTCACGCTGATTCGATTCGAAATCGAATTCAAATCGGAACATAATTAATAGCTACCGTGCGGTCGTAAGGGACCCTCAAACTCTCGACAAGACCAAACAAAAAGAAACAAAGAGACATTCGATTGTAACAAGTATCTTCTAGTACTACAATAAGGTTGTCTAAAATGAATAGCTAAGTATACCTACATATGTCAGAAGTTTATAGTAAATCCAGATTACTCGACTGTCTATCGTTATCACTTATCCCTGGCACAGCAAATATACTTATACGTGAAAAACTTAAGTAAACGACCTCTTGCATATGTATACAGTCAAGGTCACCAATATTTATATGTACATCACAAAGTCTCAATCGCAATTAGGTCAATGTGTTATTTATTTTTAACATCTGTAAAAACTGTTCGACATTCTACATATTTGAAATTTGACGTATATTCCGTATTAGTTTTGTACACAACTACATGCGAAAAGTCATTTACTTAAGTTTTTCACCTATACTGACATGTCAGAAAGTGACAGCGAAAGGCAGCCGAGTACTGGACGGCTAGCACATGTTGTCCGCGACATGTTTGTCGTTCGGTTCGGATGTCCCTTTCTTACTGGTACCTATGCCCAGATAAGAACGCACTCAGCGACAAACGTGAAAATACAAGATACCCGTGATGAAATCAAAAATATTTTACTTATCGTACAAACCTACCTATGTACATTATACTAAATAACTTGCACAGAACAACAATGTTATCACACTTGATGTAAAGGACTTCACACAACAATGCAATAACGTGTCGGTGTTGGATTGCCTCACATTTCGTCAATCGTTACGAGGCTGAAATGGATTTTATTTTATTTGTTTTTCGTTGTGTATAAAAAAAAACATGCTTGCTCGTTTTTTGCTCCTATCTTAACATTACATAATTCATAACCACTTTGATATCTCTTGTTAGCATAAATAACTAATGGTCTACCAATGCCTTTCGCATGCCTTTTGCATGGGAGCTATCATAACAACTTCATGTATTTCACAACTTTATGTCTTTCATGTTTTTAGGATTCCGTACCAAAATTGTAAAAAAGGAACCCTTATGGTGAGACTTCGGTGTCTGTCTGTCCTGTCACAGCAGGTTTTCTCTGAAACTATAGAAGTTATCAACTTGAAATTCAGCATAGTAACTTGCTGTTTTTACTGAAACAGATGCGGGCAATCTGCTTTCAGTAAAAAAAATATGAAATTATTTTTCTAAACATTTAAGGGGGGATACATACAATGGGGCATTACAAAATTAAAATGATTTGAATATAGCAAACATGGTGTCATATGAAAGGGCTCAACCTGCTAATTTCAAAGTTTTTTTTTTATAAGCGTCCTGGTTTCCGCAACTCGACGTCTGGAATTTAAAAACTATTTTTTAGCGCCCTAGCGCCTATTTTGCGTGTGGAATTTAAAAACTATTTTTTTATGATTTTCCGTTGATTTAAAGCCGAAAATGTACCAATAATTATACCGTTCCCCACCCTTATTTCCGATGCTTATGACTATGATATTACAGTAAATAAATACGAAAATATGAAAACTTCCAGATTTAATTTAAATTAAGATAATTATTAATATTTTACTCGAAAAATTACCAAAAAGCTTTAAAATCTGTATTAAAATTTAGGCTACTCAAAATGGACCTTATTGCATAGAAAATAAAATTCATAGCAAAATGAATATTTTCTTTTGCGTTTCTCAAGTATACTTTTTTATCTTAAATACGGAACCATCGATGCGCGAGTCCTTCTCGCACTTGACTGGCTTTTTATCTCATGGTATTTCAACTCATAAACACTAATGCAAGGCTTCATATTGTGTCAACTTCAACGATGCTTTAAACCTTTTAATAATCATTCTAGGTCTAAAAGCAAAGCTAATAAACGAAACCATATGATCATCAATCATTCTCTTAGACTCGATCAAGAATACCATCTTAATGTTCTATTCTTAATTTTCGCCACACGAATCCAACGGAGCTGAATTAACTAATGACGAGTTCACGCGTACCCTTACATTAATTAGTTCATTAGTCTTCATACAGCGATTTAAAGCGCATTTTCTCCGTTGATGTATGTCTGGATGTCGCTAAATAAACGGTTTTAATTTCCCTCGAGCCGGGTAGCGGGCGGGCTGAGCCAGCAATTTGCCCGGCCGCGTCTCATTATGGAGCTCGTTGTCTTGAGACAATATTCCAGGCTCGATGCTTGTGCCAGCCGACTTATTCACAGTCGTCCGGCGGGGAATAAATCCTTCTAGTAGTTCTAGTTTTAACCTTTTACTAAGCGTGAAATGGTTTTCTGAATAGGGTTTAGTGGTTGTAGCTAGAACCTTGCGCAGGAGCCGTCCGGATCGCTACCATCATCTTGTCCTTTAATATATCGCCAAGCAGCAGTGTTGTCATTGTTATGTTCCGGCATGGGGATTAGACAACCGATGAAATTACTAGCATAGGCGGAATCCAGCTCAATCCCCAGGGTTGACAAAAAAGAAAGGTAAGATTTTGGACGAAAACAGCATGTAATGACACTCTTATAGGCAATTCAACGTCCAATCATAATAATCCGTCGGTCAGTTTCGAAGAGAAAGGTAATATTTAAACAAAACAGAAAAGTAACTAATCAATATTAACGTGTAAAAGTGTAAGCGTTAATCCGATCCCTTCAGTGTCTAAATGTGCTTCAAAATCAGTTAGTAATGTTCCTTCGAAAGCCAACTGCACTGTCCTATTCTAGTTTTTATAACAATTTGACGCAACCGATATTCACATTTGTAGAATCTCCCGAGAATCAGAATCTGCCCCCGCGGCCCCGGTTCAAATGCACATCGCTGCAGAGACGAATTTGCGATTGTTCCCGGTGTTGCGAGAACATATAAACTGATGTTTACTCCTCGTGTTTATCTACGCTTGCAGCGAAATTGATATGATCTTACCAGCTTCTGAGATTACTTGTAACGTAATCCGAATCCCTCGTTTTCATACCCTTAGGCAAAACTTCGCAAGGACAAACTTTAAATTAGGTTAATTTAGTCATTTCGATTACCTTCTTGCGTTAACGTTTATTTAACGCATTTGCTCGCTTTGAATGTGATATACGTTTTAGATTTTCGAACAAACTTCTTTCAAACCATTTTGCAATGTAGCGTCTTTTGAGTCGTTACAATTGTTATTTTTGTTGTTGCATAGTTATTTCGACGTTGACTGTTGCTTCGCGGTGAAAACCCCAAAGTGTAACGTCGTGTCTTGATGCACAGGAAATATTCAAGTGAACCGTTCCCACGAGAGCTCTCTAAAGACTTGCTACACAATCTCCAACCGCTTCGCCACTTGGAGGATTTATGAGGATAGTTAGGCTAACGCAGCTTCGCTCGCAAACAGGTAACACCAGGGAGTGTGCAAACGAGTGAAGATGAAATATTTTTACGACGAATATTCTTTGTTTTTGTATAGAGAAGTGACCTTAACCTCGTGAGGCCCAAGCTATTTTTAGGACGTTTGTGATAATGACCCAGTGTCCTAATTAAAGGCACATATACTTGAAGCCCAGAACTTTGAGTTGCTATAACATATTTAAATGACATATTCCAGGCAAAAGTCATATTAGTTATTGTAAGGACAAGTACTATGAGCAAAGTACATGCATAATTTAAAAAAAAAAGCGTGTCCTTTTTTTAGGTTGTTGGGTCTTAATTTCATGAAAGATTTATATCAGTTTTAATGGTTATTCAATGGTTTTATACCACTATTTTGTTATCCGTTCGAATAAACAGGTTAATAAAATAAATAAAATTAGAAACAATTTCTTTTTTTATAAGTTTTTATTACAATTTTTTTTTATAAATTTGTAAGACTCATATTTATGAGTCAACAAAAATACTTTTTTTCTAAAACATAATAACAGCCATAAGAATCTGTCTTATACAAACTATCCTTATAATATTCAATAATATTTATGTACTTATTGTTAATTAGTCTTTGATTACCATGAGATCAGGTTTCATAATCAGTTATTATTCACTCATTTTACTTTAAAAATCAAAATAGAAAAATTAATACAACTTCCTTAGGTATTCCCAATAAAGCTGTTGAACATTTAAAACCAAAAAAAATACAACTTGCTTATCCTCAATGAAGTTGCTAACCTTTAAAAACCTTTAAAAAAATACAGGGTAAATAAAAAAAAATTAATTGTAGAATGAAATAAGTAAAAACAATTTCTATCCTTAGTAAGGCACAAAGCTACCTGACATCTTATACATATGATTGTAATTTTTTTATTGCACTCTGGCCTCCTGCATCTGTTGATGACCTCCCTCGACCTCGACTTCGTCCTCGACCGCGACCACGACCACGTGAGCTGCTTCGAGTCCTTGAAGTTCCACGACTGCGACGAGAAATTTGCGATTCTGTGGATCTTGTTTGTGATGTAACAGTCGGAAACTCTAGAGCGACAAGTTCATTTTCATCTGCAGATGACGATGATGAGGATTCTTCACGAGCATGCTCACTACTAAGAGGTAGAAAATCCGCATCGAATATGTCATCATCAAAGTCACTGCAGTCTAAGTCGGATTCGTTCAGGTTTAAATATTTTTCCAAATCTTGATCCCTCAATGCTGTAAAAAAGAACATATAAAGTAAACGCCCAATGTCCCAAAATTATGACAAAATATATGCGACCAACTATTACAATAACATCCCAGCAACCTATTTTTAGGACATAAAACTTTGGATGCATCTCCTACTTCAATTTAATTATGATAAACAGAAAGATTTAGACACCGATATAGCATAACACTTAAGTAATTATTTGGAATAAAATTTGCGTTAATATGATTCAAGATTTTACAGAAAAAAACCGATTTACTTACGCCGATTCCGCGAGGTCGCCATTTTTTCCGACATCCACGTGCCAAGTGACAGATTTTTGTTTTCTAAACGTCAAAATTGACAGCTGAGCATTTGGCCGCGTTCAGCCCCGACATTTTTAAAAAGGTAAAATTCCGTTTCACGCATTTTTTTAAGAACGGTATATGTTCGAAGTGCATGTCCTTATTTTAGGACTCCGGGCCGCTAATTGGTAAATTTAAACATTAACTTGGGCCGCAAGAACTACAAATCTCAGTCCTAAAAATAGGACGTTGGGCCTTAAAGGACCATACAGTGAAAATACAGCCAGTCACAGGATGATAAGTGGCATCTATGACCCATAGACTATTGCATTCTCAAGTCTACAATCTTGAGACTGCAAAGGTGTTGCCAACCTTAAGGACCAAGACGAAATGTCTCTATGCTAGTGATTTCACCGTGGGATATCTTGTCCCCAGACAGGAACACAATAATGCGGACCCTGCTGCTTAGCGGTAGGTTAAACATTAGGGTGGTGGTAGCAATCCGGACGGACACTGCACAAGGTTCTATCACCACAATATACTATAAATATACATAACCATATGCGTCGCTGCAAAAGGTCAACTGAATTTGCGTCTTTTTTCAAATAGATTCAGTATCAAATTCGTATACCAAATTTCAAGGACATATCAGTTCCTCGCGTTTAGTCTACGTTAAAGCTGCTTCTAGAGTTTTTCTTTATGTACCTATCAATGGCAACGGTTTGTCTGACGGAGTTATCAGAAATAATTCCCAACCTTTTATTGCCTCTGAAATATACCGGAATTCTTCTCAGTAAAAAAATTAAAGACAACTAATTCTAAATTAAAAATGAAACTACTAGGTTAATTCTCTGTAGTACCCACACCAACAATAAATCAAAACTAAACGTATTCAAATAAAAAGAAAACTAAGCTACTTAAATACTATCAAGAGCAATGAAAACAGGTCACTTTCTATAATAATTCAATACAAAGTGATCCTTTTTTATTGATCTTGACTATATTAAAATATAAAAATAATCAGACGCCATTAAAACAAGACCACCCCATTCTAACATGGTCCCTATGGCTCTGGTTCCATTAATTAACTCTCTGAATAACTAGCCCAACCCCTTGAAAGAAGTAAGCAAAATTGAGAAATACATTTTTTGTTCCGAACTTGTAAGAATTTAGTGTTAAGTACTGGTACGGACATATACAGCGTTGCATATAGTAAGGCTGTGCTCGAGGGATGATACTGCGGGGGCCGGCGACGCGGCGCGACTGCCTGATGAAGTTTAATTACGAGGCACCAACCTGAAGCAATTGCCTGGTATATTAGCATAATCACCGCGGTTAATTGAACTGGAATTGAAGACGGTTTTAAACATACCGGCGTGGCGAACCGTCTGCCGAAGTCCGTGCTGTGAACTGTAAAGTTTTTAATTTGCAGTAGGGATTATCTTCTTTACATAGTATGAAAGTCCGTTCCCGCCGTCTTTCCCTATCACACCTTAATCGCTGTGACAATTCATACATATGGCAGTTTAATCGTGACATTAAATAGACAAGGTACCAAAGCGAATACATATGAACTCGACTGTACGCTTAGATCTTTCAAACTACGCAACGGTTTTTGATATTTTTCATCAATATACTAGATAGTGATTAAAGAGAAAGATTTTTATATCCAATACATTTTGGATTATGCAAGGATGTTAGGCCCGATTTAGACCAAGCGAACTAACAAGAATTCTATGCATTATCTCTAGCGTTTTCTTTGTACGAGTACAAATAAAGACAAAACATTTTCTTGAGCACTGCGTCGCTGGGTTTAAACGCACCTACACAAAAAAACTCCCAAAAACCGAAGCGAAGCGAGGGCGGGTCACTAGGTTTAAATAAAACATTGATAAATACTTTGATATTTATTATGCAGAAACTATACAACAGTAATTAATACATGTGAATCTTCATGCTGTTTGGTATATTTGTATACTTACACAAAATTTACGGAATATGATACGAATAATGCTTGAAATAAAGCCAATATAAGTACATTAATATATTATGAATTCACCTATCTTAACCACAAGTATAGAAAGGGAAAAGATTGGTATTTAACAGTTGACACAAAATCACTAATCGAAAAGTCGCAAAGATCGATAGTAAGAAGCTTACGAGTATGTACTAAAGAGAGGCTTTTCTGTGTTTTTTATCAGATATAAGTTTAGGTCCTAGATCGGAGCTCTCGTACCTACTTGCCTACCATTTTTATTTAATTTCATTACTTGGAATAACTCTACCTTTACCTATTATATCTACAGTTTTGTCAAATTTCTCCTGTATTGTTAAACTTTTAGAAGACTCTGTCAAAACAAAAACCTTCTAAAAGTTATAAAGTTATTTGAATTTTAAATTACTTACTACCTTTCCCTTTACTTAGTTACAGTTATTTTCTGAACCAATTGTATCAACCTTTACAAGTTTATTTTGTCTTTCATATCTCAATCATGGTTACGATTGACCTTTTTCATCATTAATTTTGTCACAAACGGACTGGCAACACTAAAAAAGCCGCGAGAGCGTTGCGGTGGAGCCCGCGACACGCGTTATTATGTCGCGATAGCCGCCGGGAATGGTGAGCAAAATTATGTCCTCGACAAGAAGGCTTGATATAAAAATATTAAATGCTTCGTATTTTTGCCGCCCATTATATTACATTTCTTCGGGGCATGTTATAAAATGATTTATTTTAAACGCAACTTTTGCATGAGCAAGTGCACGTTGAGAATTTATTTATCAAATTCCTACACTAATTGTTTAGGAGTGAAACAATATTTTAATAGGATTTCCAACATAACCACAGACTGCACAGAGCAAAGGTTGACCGTCCAGTGGCACCCTTATTCCTAATATTGTGTTTTCTAATTAACTAAAGATTTTCCTTCATATAAGACGATGCTTTTTTGTAGCTCTAGTAAAAACACAATTTATAAACTTTTATAACAATTTCCCTTTGAGTTAGAGTAGCTAAATGGGGAAGAGTTTTCCGTTAATTTGATAACTTGAAGGTCAATTATTGTTATTAAACTATGTGATATGTCTTATAAGTTGTGTTTTCATTTGAAGTACAAAAAATACCCGTCCGATTTCAAGAAAATACTTTAGTTTATTAGAAAACACAATAATAGTAATGAAGGCGCCACTGTACATCCGGCGTACGGTCGGTGCAGTCCTAAAACCACCTCATCCATTTCTACAATAAAATAACAGACGATAAACCAAATTTGTAGGCCATTACATTTTTCTTGTCCATCCGGGGGTTAAAAACGTTATTTATTGAGAAAATACCCATAAATTGTTGTGCGTATCGTTCTATAAACAATATCCCACTACAGAGACAAACACTGAACTAATAAACATTCCAACATTTCCAACCGTAAACATCGCGGCACATTTGATTAAGCCGGCAACAACAAGCTAGCCTCCGTTTGCTACTGGAAAAAGTATCAGCAACACGGCCAGAAAACTAAAATTGAAACGTTTTTATTTGTTGCACACTCCGATAATAGGCAAACAGTTTCCCTCCGTGCAATACATTGTTTTCATGCTCAATGCTACACTACTGGCGCGCAAAACTAAGTAAGTATCAGAGTATCACACTTTTAATGAAAATTTCATGGAAATTGTGATACTTAGTTTTGCGGGTCAGTGTGTTCCTGATTACTGTTAGTTACTGTTGTAATAATAATGTTTTATTACTACACAATGTAATTTAATAATGTGTTTTTTATTCAAATTTATTGCCACCCAGCCGCAGTTTGTTAAAACAGGAAAAAATATTTTAGCGAAGTAAGCATATACAAAATACGTACCTATATTATTATTGTACAACAGTAAGAAAACTCGACTGCCTGTGTTGTAATATTTAATAATTAATTTCATGCTAAAAGCGAAATATATACCTAGGTACCTAATCAATGAACCTGCGGGGCCCTTTCAAATACTAATTAAGCTAATACGTATACAGGGGGACACCAAGAAACCAACATAGACCTACTTACTCGAATAAGTATATACAACCAAAACATGACATTTCCTCTTCGGTAGTCGGGCGAAAGCTATAAAAAGGTAGTCCCCTGCGATGATCCCCTCGTAGTTTTTAATCAAGCCTCTAATTTAGGGTTTATTGGTAAAGTCACACGCTCTAGCTCGTTTGGCATAACAACAAAGCTAACTGTAGGTAAAAAGAGATCCGGCTTTTTTTTTAATAAATGTTGGCGCTATTCAAACATAATGTTTGTTATCCTTAAATGATCTAAGAATATGAGCTATTGTTACGTACATGGCACAAGAGTGGCGATTGTTAGCAAAGGCAAGCGCGGCGGCGGGTTGTGATACCCGCATGATGGATAGACGCACCGCGCCTCCGGCTAAAATGATGAGCTTCTCATTGTTCCCGAGAAACGAAAGCATTTTAAATTCAAATCAGACAGAGAGGAGTTTTTAGACGCCACCTTGAGAATATCGTAAGTGCCTACTTTCGAAGGTGAATAATACATAAACGGAAAAATTGTCGCGGGTTACATTTGACCTACATTCTCTCGGAAATGAAAACATACAAAATAAGTAAATAAGACCTCATTTGAAAAGATACAGACAAAACCCCGCGCAATGATCGCGAGGAGGAAAATAAACAGAATTAAACAAAAAACTGTCGTAAAGTTGGCGGAATTCGGTAGTTCGGATGATGAAATTTGTTGATTGACATGCTACGGGTGTTTCTTTTTCTATTTTCACTGTGCCTAGTAATAAGTACTTACACCCGTATTTATAGTCAAGAAGAGTAATTAATTAAAATTAAGTAAGTAATTAAACTTGAGTATTAGTAGTGTCAAAAGTCATAGGTACCGTAAACTCGGGTTACTTTGACTCTAGAGGGTAACATTGCCCACCCCTAAAACCATCTTAAAAATTTAATTATTCTTTTAAATGTTAAATCAGGCCTAAGCTACTTGCGTAATTCTAAAATTCTTGAACCAATTTAAGATGATTACCATTACAATAGTTATAGTTTTAGGGGTGGGCAATGTTACCCCCAAGGGTCAAAGTAACCCGAGGTTACGGTATAAAAATCGTTACTTTAGTCATTACTTTTACCCAAGTAATTACTTTTCTTGACTATAAATACGGGTGTTAATGTACCTGAAGCCCAATTCTGTGAAACAAAAATAAAGTTTAATCGAATATATTACTCGTACTTACGTGTTTTCATTTTGGTCCAATGGCCCAAAACCACATTATCACGAGGTTTAAATTGTTGTGTACGTAAAATTGTGAGTATTACTTTTTTAGCTGTTTTACCGGATTTATTTTCCTATGGGGTAAAATACTAGAATGTTTAAAAATATAAAAATGAAATAACATTCCTGTTAAAAATAAACTTTACTTATTTAAAACCTAACCTATCGTGGTTATAATAGGTTGGTCATACACAAAATAGGCGCAAGACATCGAGTTGCGTGTACCAGCCCGCTATAAAAAAATAATAATGGTGGTGAGAGCTGCAGAAAATAGGACGATACCAACAATAAGCAACGTATCCGGAGTATTGCTTTCATCCACATCACTAATCCATCTTTATCTAGCGAATGTCTTAACTTGTTCGAAACCCTTCTCTTTGAGACCATTACCTGAAACTACTACCGGCGCAGTTTATCGCCGAGTCAACATCCCGCATGACGGTTACCTTTTAGTTAAAATCATTATTGTTATGTATGTTAGTCTACTTGAAAAATATATGCCAAAATAAAGACCTCGTTACTTGAAAGAAAGGATACTTATACGGCAATTCTCCCTATGAGCAGATACTGCATGTACTCTGCGTACCTATGTGTGTATTTATCTCGTAACGTTATCTGAGCAAGAGCTTAATCTTGTCTATTGTCGCTCATTTGCGCGGCTTCCAGTTGCGAGCCGCATCAGCGGCGCGAGCGCGGGCGCCCCGAGTACTCGTGTCACCTGCGCCCCTCTCGGACGAATGCATTAATTTTGCCTCCGCTGCGCTCCGAGTCATTTTTTAGCATTAAAGCTAGGGTAGCTTTGAGAAATTTATGCCAGCAGAATTCAAATAAATTTAAACTTACGGTTTTCAGATATATCAAGCCTGGCCTGACTTTCCAGTGAATTCATAAAATTTCGACTCTCCGTAACTGGAAAAATCGCAAATTGTTTGTGTCAGAAGCATCGGTGCACGTTTCCTTTAATCCCGCGCCCGAAGCACTTAGATGAGAATCACATAGGACATACGGCTCTGCTTGTTTTACTTGCTAAATTCTTGGCAACGGTTTCGCTTCTTTTATCTGTGACAAAGCTATGCGCAAGAATGCTTTTATGTATACTGTAGGAATATGGATGCTTTTATTAATTGCTTTTTAACTATTGGGCACAGTTTAACTTTAGACAGTTTTCATAATTAAAATATAGCGAGCATTTAATTATAATACCTAAACATTAATGGGAGAGAAAAAGTCATTTTATTTTGTGCCAGCCATAGAGTTAGCCATAAACACGAACGACCATAAAACTATGGATCGGTCGGTTTTAATGACCTTCCGAGTCCCGACACGTAATTATTTTGCTCCAACAACGAGAAATTATTCGGGCGGACTGATTTCTTGTTTTATAATTGTCAGCAAGGCAAGCAAATCGTTATTTAATTCGACATTTCTCTGCGAAATTATACATTTTCATGATGTCCAATAAGTGACACGTAGGAAAAGGGAAAAGAGAGCAAAATCAACGAGCTCAAAAAAATTACGTATTTTTTTCAGTGCGCAGAACGCAAAGTAAAATAGCTGCGTTTATGGTATTTATTATAACTAAAAGAGAGGTGAAAAAACCAATTTTATGAAGTGCAAACCAAATTATGAATGTTCTTCACAATATTGGCTTCCTCGTTTTTAGGGTTCCGTAGTCAAACTGGGAACCTTTATAGTTTCGCAATGTCCGTCCGTCCGTCCTTCCGTTCGTCGGTCCACAGGTTAGCTCAGAGACTCATAGTTCTAGAAAGCAGTTATTTGGCATGAATATACATATAAGTATATTAGTTACACCAACAAAGTGGTGTGATAAAATCCTGAAGAAATTTTATTTTTAGGGTACCTCCCCTGCCCGTAACGTGGGGATGACTTTTATTTCTTGTCAACCCAGTAGTGTAGCGTATTCTTGGATAGGACTTTCAAAAATATTCAGGGTTTATATAAAAAAAAAACGATTAAGTAAGGGATCCATTTGTGAAATATTAAGATTTAAAGTGCAAATTTTGTTAGAGTCAAGTGTGAATACAGTCAAACCCTCCCCTCCAACCAAAATTAATTACCCATACTATTATTTTTTTAAATATCTTAAATGAAAGCACATTTAACGAATTTTAAAGGAAAATTATCACGACTAAAGTAGTACGCAAGATTGGTTTCTGAGACACGGGTGACTGAAGTGTTTATGTATATTAAAAAAAATTATTTATTTCAACTTTGTTGCAAAATACACAAAGTACGTACAAATGGCGGCCTTAAGGCACTCTCTACCAGTCAACCAGAATGGGCTAAACAGAAACAATTTAAGGTTGGTGCTGAGAAGGAAATAATAATAATAACATTTTAACCATCGAGAAAGTAATACAATAAATACGAAAAAAATATGCTTTGCACAATGCAATCAAGGTAATTATATAGGTACAGTCAGCGTTAACAACGTTTCAGAAATATATATACAACTTTATTCCCTTGCAGTAGAGTCGTGTTTCCATATTTTTGAACGTTTAACTGTATCCATATTATTAGACGTGACTGTACCTATAAATAAATAATACATGTATAATACATAAACATCAAATCAACTAGAACATCACCAAATAACTTTAAATAGAGATTGAATAGTTCATACTTGTTGTTTTTTGACCTAGTTTTTGTGCAGCAACAGCTTCGGAACCCTACACTGAGCATAGTCCGACATGCTCTTGCCCGGTTTTTATTTTAAGGTTGTTTTTAAGTAAAGGATTCTATAGTAAAACCGGCGACACCTGGTCTGCACGGGTATTATTATAATATATATAATTGTAGTTTTAATAGTATTATGATTAAATATTATTTTTAGATATATAGTAATTGTGTTAGTTAAATTAAAAAAGTATTTTAATATATTTGATAGATATTATAATGAATATTATATTATATAAATGTATATATATAATTTGAGAAAAATATGATATGGTAAGATTAATATATATATATGTTAATATTATATAATGAATTGATATAATTTTGTTAAAAGTATATGAATTTTAAACTTAAATACCTCGAGAGTTTCTACGATCCGAGTTTGTCTCTTTGTACTTATATCATATTCACACTGTTTAAAAACTTCACTTAATTAACGAAATCAAGTAGTAACAACGACTAATAATCAGAAAACTTCAAGAAGTTCACAATAAAGTTAAGACTTATAAACTACGGCATAATTTATGACGGTTGCTTTAGATTGGTAGGTTTTTTCATTTGACAACGAATCGGGCGGGAGGGAAGAAAATTTCGTTCAGAAATTGTTTAAACATAGAATACACCAGTCGTATTTTTCTATTTGAAACGCTTATAGTAAAATATAATTATTAAAGTTCGGCTAACCAATAAGTGGTAAAAAATAATAATCTTACATTAGTAACATTTTATTTATACGTTAATCAAAGTATTATCTCATTTAATTAGTGAACTGAACATAACATAACAGATCTTCTACCTCATAATCTATCTCCCTCTCACCTCTCACATCACACACAAACAATTAATATGCGAACCATGGCTCGCACGATTATTTCCACTTCGAATAATAATGATGATGATAATGATGATGAATAAAAATAATGGCCGTACCATGGCCCGTAGGATTGCTCCCACGTCAAATAAATAATGGCCTTACCATGGCCCGTAGGATTGCTCCCACGTCAAAAATAATGGCCGTACCATGGCCCGTAGGACTCCTCCTACGTCAAAATAATAGCCGTACCATGGCTCGTAGGATTCCTCCCACGTCAAATAAATAATGGCCTTACCATGGCCCGTAGGACTCCTCCTACGTCAAAATAATAGCCGTACCATGGCTCGTAGGATTCCTCCCACGTCAAATAAATAATGGCCTTACCATGGCCCGTAGGATTCCTCCCACGTCAAATATATAATGGCCGTACCATGGCCCGTAGGATTCCTCCCACGTCAAATATATAATGGCCGTACCATGGCCCGTAGAACTCCTCCTACGTCAAATAAATAATGGCCTTACCATGGCCCGTAGGATTCCTCCCACGTCAAATATATAATGGCCGTACCATGGCCCGTAGGACTCCTCCTACGTCAAAAATAATAGCCGTACCATGGCTCGTAGGATTCCTCCCACGTCAAAAATAATGGCCGTACCATGGCCCGTAGGACTCCTCCTACGTCAAAATAATAGCCGTACCATGGCTCGTAGGATTCCTCCCACGTCAAATAAATAATGGCCTTACCATGGCCCGTAGGACTCCTCCTACGTCAAAAATAATGGCCGTACCATGGCCCGTAGGATTTCTCCCACGTCAAATAAATAATGGCCTTACCATGGCCCGTAGGATTCCTCCCACGTCAAATATATAATGGCCGTACCATGGCCCGTAGGATTCCTCCCACGTCAAATATATAATGGCCGTACCATGGCCCGTAGGACTCCTCCTACGTCAAATAAATAATGGCCTTACCATGGCCCGTAGGATTCCTCCCACGTCAAATATATAATGGCCGTACCATGGCCCGTAGGACTCCTCCTACGTCAAAAATAATAGCCGTACCATGGCTCGTAGGATTTCTCCCACGTCAAATATATAATGGCCGTACCATGGCCCGTAGGACTCCTCCTACGTCAAAAATAATGGCCGTACCATGGCCCGTAGGATTTCTCCCACGTCAAATAAATAATGGCCTTACCATGGCCCGTAGGATTCCTCCCACGTCAAATATATAATGGCCGTACCATGGCCCGTAGGACTCCTCCTACGTCAAATAAATAATGGCCTTACCATGGCCCGTAGGATTCCTCCCACGTCAAATAAATAATGGCCTTACCATGGCCCGTAGGATTCCTCCTACGTCAAAAATAAATATATATAGTAAGTCAGAGCCTCCCGCCTTTTTTTTTTTTTTTTTTTTCATATATTTTTATTATAACGTCCCGTAAACAGCAAAAATTAACAGACTTGGCCCTCCCGTATACTTTTAGGATGGAGAAATTAACTATACGCATAAGTAAGGTTTCCTTTAAAACAGAAGTCAAAAAAATAATAATTATAAGTTATTAACCAATTACACGAAATTCTGTGGCAAATCGCCTTGCTTCCAAGTCTGGAAAGGTTTGCAAGTTATCTGTGGTAATTCGCCAGACGTGTTCATTTGTTTTCATTGTTCCTTAAATCCATTTTAACTTGGATAATTTGTAAATGTAAATACATTTAATTACAATAATGAATCCTAGTAAAAAACATAATTACTTTCGTATTATTTCATATATATATCTATATATATTTTTTTCGTTTCTTAAAAATTGTATTCATTTAGTTTTTCTTTTTTCTTTTTTTTTTGGAAATTTAATTTGAAGTCGATAACAGACAACAAACCATTGGTATTATGCGACTAAATTTAAATGCCGTGTATTATTGCTATCAATATTAATCGGACGATTAGCGGAGAAAAAATATACACATTTCTTTGTAATTTATATTTTATGTATCAAGATACGTCATGTTCATACTAAACGCATCACATATCTTTCTTTCCACGTAGTACTAGTCCAACCAATGCCCACTCTAGGTATTCCAAGCCTCTTTTCATACACACTTATTTTTAATAACTTTGGTAGAATTTAGAATTTACGCTCCAGCACCTCCACCATTGTTGCGAACCCCATGATGGGTATTATATCTATATAATGGTATAATGTTATTCCTTATAGATTCAGGATATAAGTATTAGGTGTAACTCAATGTACAACTAGGAAAGGATAGGGGCTCGCAATGTAGGTTCAGATAACGTATATTCCAAATCATACCTGAGTTCCAAGTTAATGTTCTATCTGCTTCGCTATTGTATTACATGGAGATCTTTCACTCAATCCCTTACGCTCCGACTCCTGTTGGTTTAGAGGTAAACATAAACACTAAGTAAGTATAGGCCAGGCTAGGCCGACAAGGAATAGGGTGATATACTAATTTGTATTGACCGGTAAATGAGATCTCAGTTACATCATATAAGTACTTCGATACATATTGCATATTGCTTACTAAGCCTTAGTCTATATACTTAGCTCATAATCTCTCAGGCTCAGGAAATTAGCACTTTACTAACAGTTCACTATTTTATTCTCTCACTACTTTCCCGCTTCTAACTCAAAGTATAAAAGTAGTCTATGGACAAAGTCATTCTCTCTTTACTATCTTTTTTTTTTTGGATTTTATGGCCTGGTTACAAGACCTTTAGGCCACCTCTCTTTACTATCTATGCTCAGGCAGTGTTACCAAGTAAAATTCATAAGGATACGTTCACACGAACTTACCATAGATTCGCGGTTATCCGCGACAGGTATCGCACATTTTATGGTACTCGCCCGCCGACCCCGACCCTATCCACTTCGTTTTTAGCTGGGCATTGATGCGATACGAGGAAAAAGAAAACAGAAATTGTAGATCAATAACAATTTCAGCAAAAAGGTCCTTTTTAATTTTGTTTCGAGTAATTAAAATTTATCACAATATCCATCAAGGCTATTTGCTTACCTATACAAAAACAACAGTTAAAAAAAACCTAAATCACTGTAAACATTTCTTCTTCACCAACAAATAGACGCAAGTACCAAAACTGTCCCTAGCAATTATTTTGTTTCATGTTTAACTAATACTGAACTTTCAACTTGCGGAAAAGGAGTAACTTTTACCAGTAACTACAGGCTAGATTAGTTAACAAAATCAGTTAAAATAAAAAACAGAATACAATGGTAACCTTTTCGAAGCAGCCGAAGCGCGACGCTACGAATAGCTCGGATCAATACGAGAAACCAAATCTATTTAGCCCTGCTGCTCTGAACGGGCAGACACGTGGAAATAAATGCGACTGCGACCTTTGACCGTCCGTCCGGCTGCATTTATGCATTTAGACTGCACTGGACAGTGGACAAATTTCAGCTGCAGGTCAGGGACAGATTAATTCCTCATTGTAACTACTCTCGTAACAAATAGTTAATTTACGCTACATTTTTCAAACTAATTCGTTACCTTGATACCATTTTTTTTTTAGAATAAACTTAACTACGACTATACTTTTGTGTACATTGTCTTTAATGTAATGAGTACAAATGATTTTCTTCTTCTTATTCTTATTCTTAAAAGCGATTGCCCGTTTATGAAAAACTTTAAAAAAGATTGCTTGGTGAAAAGTTTACGAAGCTGCTGTATGATATTACAAAAAGTAGCATAAAAATAAATTGCGTCGAGTAGATGTTCTATTGACGGTTTTTTAAGCCTATACTATTAAGAAGAAACAATAATCACGTTCTCGAAAATGGCTCAAAAGATTTGGATGAAATTTGCAAGATAGGAGTTTACGGGGGCGAACAATCGATTTGTCCAATTGTGACTTTCACCAAAATTCGTTTTCAACCCGAGCGACTTTCGGTCTTCCAGGAACTCGGTAGTAAAATAAAGTGACAGACTTACTAACTCGTCAACGTAGGGTCAAATCAAATGAAGTTGGAAAATTAAAAAAATCAGCTATTGATTTATTTCATGACTTAAAACTACGTAGTACTTAATAAAAGGTTTTCATTAATCCTTTTTATTTTCGTATTTACGTCGTTTTTCTCGATTATTCTCCGTACGTGAACGAGTGGGAGTTTATATAAGGACGCTGGAGAAGGATTTGCTTTGTCGGTCGTAAATCCGTTGGCTGTACTCCGCTTATTTGATTACGTGGAGAATACCTACCGGCCGAGACATAACCGGGTTTATTGCCTTCGTAACTACCCGCGGCCCAGAAAACCTCAAATGAGATAGGTTGATCCACTTTATTGCGCCCTTATAATTATCATAATGTTCATTCATAATTCATTTCCAAGGCGTTATTTTGTTCCTGGCGTTCTATTTTCGACATCATTAGTTGTAGTCAGAGTATCAAGTTAATAGGTCGACCTGTTAGTGACTGGTGATAACAAAAGGAAATAGTTTTAGTTGATTATGCACTTACGATGATGATTTTGCGTGAATTACTTTATGTGAGATATAGAATCAAAAACCCCGGTATATTTTAAAATATTTCCATCAGCACTACAATAATAATACACACCTTGTTTTTCTCAAAACAAAATAAAATAATACCTAATAGTAATAGCACTGATGCATTACTGTTAGCAAGTAGGTATTTCTGAATTAATTCCCAGTTTTAGATATTTATTTTTTGTTAGTCTTGCACCTTCATATTAACTTTTTATGTTTGCTCCTGTAATAATTCAAAGTTTTGACACGTATTCCTGCTCAACTACTTCAACTACGCATGATTTTATTAATGTTACGTTACATTCATAGGTTAAGTATGATCATTGTCTTAAGTAATTATGTTAAAGAATTATTTTTTCTTAGCAGTGGTCTTTAGTATCTATACTGAGTTCATGGATTTTTTAATTTTTATTTATCAGACATGAAGCCACGAGAAGTCCTCTTATTACTAAGTATCGCTCATAAATTACTAATTAAGAAGAAACTCGCTAATCTTCACGTCTGCTGCTTCGACGACACTCTCGTTGGTAACTGGAACATCTATAAACACGTGAATCTTTTTGTATTTGTACCTTCAAATCCCTATTACGGTACCTAAACGAATATTAGAAGTAAATTTAAAAATGTTAACCTAGTTACGATAGTAATAAGTCTTAATTAGATAGTAATAGCCTAGCTTGATTGGTATAATCATATTTCCTTTAAAAAGGCAATCACGACAGTCGTAAGTAATTTTCTTTGATACCTACCCAAGATAAGTAAAAGTTTAACATAAGATCTCGATAGTCGATCTCGTGAAGTTATTTCTTGACTTGTATGTGGGCCCACGTAGTTATCACTTACCCACATTAAGAAAATGTTTTGTATCGTATCCACTGTTTCGCCTGGACGCCTGAATCGCTTCCCTAAGAGAGTCCACCAGCACATGGCTCAAACAAAGTGGGGGCTCTCCCGTAGCTAAAATGTAAATATAAATACAACTTTACACATTTAGAAAATAGCAGAAATAGTTTTTTCATACGGAAAATTAAATTATTTTTTATGCAAAAGGGGATCGGAGTCGTTATTGAGCGTATCAGTGTTCTCACGGGTGTCCCTCAGAATCCCGAACAACGTTTGTCCTAACACATCGTTTGTCCGAATTTTCATTTGCCCTAAACTGGTTTTCAGAGAGTCAGGCAACTTTTTAAGTTTTCCATTTATATATGCGGTGCGGTTAGGTTAGGGTTGTAATATAACAATACTAAAAAGTTTTAACATTTAACCGGAAATGGCTTTAGGATAAACGAATATTCGGACAAACGATGCATTAGGACAAATGACAATAAGGCATTCCATAGGGGAACCGTTCTCACAATACATCTATAAAATGTAAGCTTATGCCATACTGTTAAATATAATAGTATTGAAACGCAACTTGAATAAATTTACCTTTAGATCCCAATATGCCCACTGGGTTGGGCCGGTTTCGACTCAGATATACACGGAAGTCGAATGGGATATCTTTAGCTCCCATAATGTGGTAGTTCCATGTCCGATCAGTGTAAATTTCTCCAGAGTGATCATTAAACACCATCTCTTCCGTCATCCATAGGGATAAACTTTGCACAAACGCTCCTTCTACCTTCAATATTCCTTTTTAGTTAACGATTTTGAAAACAGATCGGTATACATAATAGGAAAATACAGTATTGAATTTAGGTAGACCCTACGAGTATCATAAGAAGGTTCGTTCGATGAACGCCCGAATATAAAAATATTTATTCTATCAATATATAGGTCAAGTAGGCCCCTGTGATAAAATGTATTCTTACCTGGCCCACGTCTAAAGCGGGATTAAGGCTGCGTCCTACGTCCTCAAATACGTCTGCCCGAACTATCCATTTCGTGCCGGTCAAAACGTCAATCTCGACCTCTGTCGTGGCAATACCGAAAATTGAATAATTTACTAAACGAGGGTCATTGGGACTCGTTTCGTAGTTAGCTTGAAGAAGAATACCCTGCAGGTTGGCTTGGAAGACCACTTCTTTCCAGGTTGCAGTGGGCATTGCTGCTTGAACTGGAGCTAATCTATCATTCAGTTGCTGACAAGATCGTATTACAGACAACGCGCAACATTCAGTTGTTATGCTTGAACCTGTTGAAAAGTTATTAGGAGTAGTGAAATTATAAGTTGCCAGAACAGCTACTTTCTCCACTGGTATTTTGAACTCATTAGCAGCTACTTGTGCGATTTTTGTATTTATTCCCTGTCCTATCTCAATACCACCGATGCTTACGATGACGCTTCCGTCCCCATGATAAATTGAAACAAGAGCACCATAATTGCCAAGGTATTGTGTAGGAAAAGCCATATTATTTATTCTCATAGCACGTTTTTTCCATCGGTGCCTAGCATTAAACTCTTTAATATATTCGAGCCTTTTGTGATAATCAGTTTTCTCCAAAAACATTGGGATAAAGTCAGGCAGTTGATTATCAGCTGTTCGGTAGTTGGCAAAACGAACGGAAATAGGGTCTTTTCTCAAGTCAGCTGCTATGTGTTCCATAATGTGTTCAATAGCCGCAATGCCTTCAAAACCACCTGAAATAAATGAACATGTAATTTTATACTCGAGTACGATCTTATTAACGACATCTTATCTAACCTGATTATGATGTCTAGTTACCTGGAGCTCTCATGAAACAATTAGTCGGAGCATCAGTAATCGGGCCGAAACTATCGACTTTCCACCGGTCAGGGTTGTAGCAATTTTTCATTGAGTCTGTTGCGTACGTATTTTCATTCTCATTTCTGGACATCCCATCATTTACATAAAATGTTGAATCCATATATTGAATTTGGCCGTTCCCATCCACTCCCACCTATGTGAAGAAAATTGTGGAAATTTCGAAATTCATTAGTTCATTACGATGATAATCTAAAACCCGGATTTAGTGAGCGTGAGTGTGACCATTAAAGTTGGCAATAAAATCCGAGAGATTCTAGTTCATAAATATGTATGTATGTGTACACTTTGATCGCTGTGACTTGGGCAGTTTAAACATGACATTAAATAGACAAGGTAATGTAGTGTACACACATTTATAAACTAGACTATGCCTATTTATGATTCAAACCAAAACAATTGAACCAAAACCAATCGCGTAAAGCTCACTCAAACAAAGCTAAAAAAACCTTGATGATCTCCAACTTATTACTTTGTGAACACAAGTCCGCGGGTGGAAAGATAAACTCCAGTTCAGTTTTAGTTTCTAACTTTTGAATCATCAAAGATTATTTTTGAGGTTTCATAGTCAAACTGTTTGTATAAAACGCTAGCTGTAACCTCGTACCAAAGGTAATTTGCGTAGAACAACAGAAGGGTGGCTCCAGTTTCCATCAGTCAGATCATGATTAACAAAGAATAACTGTCAGTTAATATATTTTGTAATAAACCTCCAGATAAAAAGTAGTATTTTTTTACATTCCTACCTCGTAATCAAGCCTGGTGTTAGGCCTTTTACCAGTTATTTGCATAATATCCGGCATCCTCATGGCTATCCGGCAAGGTTTATTCAACTTGTAGGCGACTAAAGCAGTGCCACACGCGGCAAACATGTGCCTGGCAATTTTGCAACCAAAGCCGCCTCCGCAACGTCTCGTCCGAACGATAACTCTGCAACCATAAAATTCAATATCGTCTTGTGAGTCGTAACTCGTTCAGTGCTAAACTTGAAATTTAATGAATGCATGTTTACAATTATACTTAAACGACCTATGCTTACTGTGAAAAAAAAACAGTTGAAATACCTACGACACAACACAGGTTATCCTTATGTAATAGGAACTTACAAATTTTCTGGGATTGCAAGAAGTTGCGCTATACCCGCTTGTGTGACATCCGGCCATTGGGATGAAGAGTCTACTTCATAACCATTGTCTACTGGCCTTGTGACTGAAGTATGCAGTTCCATCATATGATGGTATTGCCGCGGTGAATAGAACTTTCCTTTAATAACTTTTTGAACGTTACCTCCTCTGTCTGTTGGTGTTATACCCGGATAGGGAACCAGCCTATTTTCCAGTGGAGGCGCGTCGATAGCATCTTGAATGGTAAAGATAATTGGTTTCTTGGAGACGTTTTTATACTTTACTTTTACCAAGTGTGACACTTGATCTGCCAATACTTGAGTTTCAGCCACAACTAGGGCAACAGGCTGGTTAAAATAGAAAATTTTGTCACTGGCCAACAATTCTTCGTTTTCAAATAAAAGTTGGAAGTCTCCACGAACTATACTGTTTACTCCTGGGATATCCTTAGATGTGTAAACGGCAATCACACCATTTATTTTCTAAAAAGAGAAATCCATCACACGTATAGTACTTTAAATCTGTGAAATGAATTATATTTACCGTCGACCTTTGATCAACAATAGCTTACCAAAGCATCAGAAAAATCAACACATTCTATCTCAGCTCTAGCGACTGTAGACGTTACAAATGATCCAAAAACTTCTTCTGCGATAGTAGGAAGGTCATCACTGTACTTGGCTTCTCCGGCGCACTGAATAAGTCCTTCTTTCTTCAGAAGTGGTTGAGTTATGGGGTAGTCGGCTTTATCGGTGTCGTATTCCTGGTAGCTGCGGCTTACTGGTGGTCTGTCCTCATAAGAAGTGGTTCCACCCGATGCATATTTAGGGTCCAAAATGTTATTTGGGCAAAGCTTGATAATACACTGTTAATTCCAACAGACATAAATAAAAAAATACAGATATCATCTAGCGACTTAAGTACTAGCAAGTTCCCCTGCCCAGCCGGTAGATTCAAGTTATTTAAAACGAGGGTATTTAGTGTTATTTTATCATATGTTGTAGGTATTATCGGGACCGATATTATTTAAAAAGTTACTTACATCAAAACAACATAAGAATTCACGATATAAAATTACCTTATAAAATAGTGCTAGTGACACTTTTTTCCTAAAATGCGGTAACGGCTCGGGTGGGTTGAAGTTTGGATTAATCTCTTTGCCTAAGCAGTACAATGCTCCCTGCAACACTTCGTTGGTAAAAATATTGCGCCCGATTAAATACTTTTCAGTATTATACGCATGTGTAAACGAGGGGTTGATACCTCCGTACACAATCGAAGCTGCGAGTACGTCTTGGGACTTCGGATCGAACTTGAAGAGAAACGCTGAATTAATTTCAGCGTGGGCGTTTTGTTGCTTTGGAGCGATCTACGAACAAACATTAGTAAACACATTTAGTGAAGAATAATGTGTTAAGTGTTTCATGTAAGTATATTGAGATTCAAAAATATTCTCAAAATTGGCAAATAAATTCAGTATGTTAATAGATCAGATCAGATATTCGTGCACCAAAACTATCACTTCGACCCGAGCAGCCTCAGCGACCAATCGTGAGTAGACAAAAACCGAGCGAAAACTAGTCGCGGACAACATGTGCTAGCCCTCCAGCTATTAAAAAAAAGTTGAATGTTACATTATATACGTCATTTCAATAATGAAAATGGTTACCTTATAGGTGACTAACTTGTAGTGCCGGGACAATGGGGGCAATTTGATTTGAGTCATCACTTTACCAATTATATTTGTATTTAAAAAATCGGTAACTAGTAGTTCTGTCTGTTTCATGTTACGATCCACTGAAAATATAAATATTGTAAATTGTTACAATTTTTATATAAAACCAAATGAATATAACTGTAAGACAACATTTACCCAGTGTTACAGTTGCTCCAACACAAGAAAAAAGAAGAAATATGTCTGACTGAAAATCAGGATGTTCGTGCTTCAAAATCAAATTTCCGGCAAGAGTACCAATCTGCGCAGAAATATTTGATGTTATTTTCACCCATTTGGGATTTAACTCTTAGCCGAATGAAAAATGGAAACTTACGTTTCGAACAGGAATATGAGCCACTTGTTGCAAATGTTCTGTTAAAATGCTTAGGTACCAAAAGTTTTCATTCGTTTTACACAATTCCTCAAATAAGTTAATAGTGTCCGTTATAGTCATATTAGCTCCAAGCACCAAGTTTACGTCCAGATAGTGAGAGCGTAACTCAGCGACGCTACTTACGTCTATTACCAACTTAGGATAAAATATTATAGGATACGCTCCTGGAATGGAAAAATCTAGACATAATGAACATGGACACTGACTATATATCAACACTCCAGAACATGTTTTTTTCTCACCTCTAGACGTATTTCCAGCAACTAGCATGTAATTATCATAGCCTTTCACTTGATCGAGGGTCTCAAAAATTGATCGCACATTGTTTACTTTATACCACAATCTGCCATCAGAGAGTGATATTCTCTTAGGTGGTGCAGGTTCAATGCTTAGTGTCTTCAGACTGACAAGACACCAATCCAAATAATTGCTATTACTTTCACAGGTACCTCCGCATTTTGTACCTGATTTGACGCAGACTAATTCGCCGACGTCTTCAATATCTTTTATTTTCTTTATTATTTTCGGGTTTGGGCCCACAGCAAATGATTTGAATGCCTCGAGAATAGGTCGATAACCCGTACAACGACACAAATCGCTGCCAAAAGATCTTTCTACTTGCTCTTCAGACAAATGGTGTTCACTACTTTGCACGAGACTAAAAATTGGGAATACATAGGAAATTCAAAATAAATTAATCATTATAATATAATTAATATTACGTAATATTAATCAGTTGCTCTATTGTAATTACTAAAATAATCAAATTTGTGATCGATCACACGCATGAGTGTAGCAAACCAAAGAAAGAATAGTGATATTAGGGAGGAAATTTGGGTAGGGATGTAGCTGTGCGCATATGAACTGACATAACATAAAGCCAGTAGGTCTCTTGTACATACCTGCACATACTCATGACAAAACCCGGACTACAGTATCCACATTGGGAGCCAAAGAAGTTGTTGAGCCGTTTTTGTATGACATTGTACCCTTTGTTCCTACTACCTATTCCCTCTATAGTTGTAATGTCCCAATCTTCACACGACAAAACGGCCACTAAACACTGAAACAGTAACAGAGAGTATATTCAGCCAGCGAGCCATGCATTGCTAATATCAACATGATTTGTTGTTCAGACTTTAGTGAGAAAACTAAGCAAGCACGTACGATACGAGTATAAGCATAGGAAAAACTGGTGCCTCTGATTCGTTTTAGTACTTAGGTACTTTTTGAGTAAAAATGTAGTCCTAATTAGATCGAAATATAAATCAGTACAAGGGTTTAAGTTTGAGCACCTACGGAGTTGACAGAGAAGGTGGTGTACTCGCCGGTGGCGGCATTGCGCGCGCGCACGGCCACGACGCATGCGCCGCAACCGCCCTCCAGGCACATGTACTTGGTGCCGCGCAGGTCCGCCCGCCTTCGGATGAACTCGTTCAGCGTCGTGTCTACCGACACCTCGTGCCCGGCTACAACACATATAGGTAATGAAACCTTATCGATTTTCCAGCTCGTAGGGCATCTCATGGCAAGTGGGCTCCGAGATGCCTAGACATTTGGGACTTCAAGATTTCAAAATGCGTTGCCAACCCTAACGACTAAGAACTATAGTGATGATGATGATGAGTGGGGACGCCCGGCCGTATCAGGCGGGCGGTCGATCGGTCTCTCGGTCATTCCGCCCAGAAGAACTTTAGTGATAATAGGACCTTGTACAGGGTTCGTACTTCCTTATCCTTCAACCTACCACCAAGCAGGAGTGTTCACATTGTTATGTTCCATTGCATAAAACAACCAGTGAAACTACTAACACTGCAACGTAATTGCATTCTTAGGATTGCAGTCTTGAGATTGTAATTTTGAGAATGCAAATATATATGAGTTTCATGCCACTCTTACTACATGGCTATAAGGTGCTCTGTATGCTCGCCCGCCCACTCGCCTTGTCCTTGCAATTAAAGAATAAGCCACTGTTAGTGAGTTCACTGACACAGGAACACAACGCTGAACATAACTAACAATAAGGTGAGTAGGTTTAAAAAACCTCATGGGTGAAATAAATTAAGTAAAGTCACGTATTTCATGTTTTACGAAGAGCCACTATAACTTCAATAATATAATTACAATATCACAGCAGGATGAGTTTAACCAATTTGAAAAAAGTCCCAGTTTAATTTCGGATAATTGATGTAACAGGTGTTAAAATCACGTATCAATTCAGTGCAACAGTGGCTCACGTTGCTCATTTTTGTCGCTTGTCGCTCAATGCGTCTCTTTCGTCGGGAATCATAGGGGAAAACGGCGCGACAAAGAGGTCGAGGGGAATTTCTGATAGAACCCCAGGTTTGATTGTATGAATTCTCTTCAGTCCCAAGGGAGGCACTTGGTGTGGTTCCATGTGAAATCGCTTATACCGGTTCAATTTATCCATGTTCATCGAGGAGGAAAACACTTAAGAATGTGCGAGATGTTACGTATATTTCGAAAGTGAAACTGTCATTTTTTCAGGAAAACTAAGACTACGCCGAGCGTACGCCGGATGTACAGTGGTGATGTGGCGGTGGGATGTTTCTTAAAATTGTTTGGTAGGTTTTTGTACTACAAATGAAAACACAACTTATAGGGTAGGTATAATATATCACATAGTTTAATGACAATTCGCATTTGAGTTATCAACTTAACGGAAAAAAGGGGCCACCTTTTCCCGTTAAGCCGACTACAAAAATGTATCGTCTGATTGCAAGGAATTTTTTTAGTTAATTAGAAAACACAATAATAGTAATGAGGGCGCTACTGGACGCTCGACGTTTTTCTCGGCGCAGTCTTAACACTAAATAAACAAAAGAGATACTTAACTATTTTAAAATTAACCTGTTTTTAACTACATTATGTTTATTTTATAACTTTACGCACGATTTAGTTTTAATTCCATCATGTTACTTATTTTTTCTACTCCTGTACTTTTATTAGTCTTTTACATAGTCACGAACACTGTTATAAGAACATAGATAATATGACTTCAGAAAAGTCTATAACTCTATTCCCCATAACAGCTCTCGGTGTCGTAAAGTCGCCCTAACGATACGCCACAGATTACTAAGTGTAGCCTGTTAATCATATTTTAACGATTGTGAAATAGGGACTATAAAACACCTAATGTTTTGAGAAATGATTTCAGTTATCTGATTGGTCGATTTTAAAATAGCTGTATTCTGATTGGTTGATACGAATTACAAAGTTTTTTTAAAAGATTTAAATTAGTTAAAGAGAAACACGTACCTAAAAGAACCTATCGTTCCGTTTGACAGTCGATGTGTATTGTGATTGGTGGATTTAATTTAGTGAAGTATTCTGATTGGTCAAATTAAAATGTTTTGGAATTGTAAATAATTCTTTTTTCCATTCCGTCAATTTAAAAACAAAGTAAACCATAGACACATATTTTGTCATTTTCTTGTTTCCCGCTCGTTTGTTGTTCTTTACTTCGTTCGTTCGTTTGTAAGTTTTTTCGCTTAATTTTGCATTTCATTTGAAACCTAGTCGTAGAAAAAGTATTGTATGCAACGGTGAATAACTAAGTCAAAAAACACTCGTGGCGCTTTCCTTTACGATGTTCGCCTTCGGCTCACATCGTAACTCACGCCACTCATATATTTTGACCTCTCTTATACAACTATTGCATAAACTACTATTATAACATTACCCACCACTGTACTTCTTCCCGTTTATAGTAAAATTCACTCGATCCATTTTGCAAAACGTTTGCAAAAGCACAATCACGGTATCATGAATCCGTATTCCGCGTTCAGTCGTGTTGTTATGATATTTGAAGCAATCGTAATAGCCAAAGAGTTTATTAATCCGGCGGGCGCGTGCCCGGCCGAGCGCGGCGCGCACTTAGTTAAGCTAATCAATTCATCGCTATTCAATTAAATTGTAGTGCATTTTGAGGGATAATATTATAAGTCGGTTATAAACATTTTACAAGACAGCGAATATAATTTTAAAATGCAGCATCTTCCCGTGGATGTCGTAAGAGACGGCTAAGGGAATAAAGGCGTATAGTACTGTTAGGCGATGGGCTTGCAACCTGTCGCTAATACACTGGTAAACATCTTAGCCTAGAGGCGCAAAATGTGGTTACAGAATTATTAACAAGTTTTTGGAGTTGTTGGTGATTCTGTGGCTCTGCCTACCCCACTCTGGGAATAAAGGCGAGAGTTTATGTATGTATGTAATGCAGCATTTATAGATTTCAAGACTTTGAAACTTACGCAGGTTCTGGTCGTCAAATTTGAACACAGACGCTCTGTTTTCATTTTTAAACCACTTGTACGGTCAAGCTATCTATCTGAAAAGGGTTTGTTCTGTTATATCGCCTTGATTAATTAGACTAGGGCGTTATTGTACTCGGTAAAACGTAAAACTATATCACTTTTGACATGTTATCGTATTGTCAGCGTTACGATAGCTCTTGTTTACGTGACGGTTACGTGAGTTAAAAGTAATAGGATAACATGTCAAAAAGAAATATGTTTTTTAGGAATTAATTAGAGCCCGAGTGCCCAGTACAGTCAAGTTCATAAATATGTGTACAATTGGTACCTTCTCACTTTAATCGCTGTGACCATTCATTATATGGCAGTTTCAACATGACATTAAAATATGCAGACATATTTATGAACTCGACTGTACAAAAAACAACGTCACACAATCTTTAAAGAATAAAATGAAATGTTTACTTATGGCGTTATACCTTTGCACTGTTACAACTCATAAATAATTAAAAACTTTCTAAAATCCGAAGGTAATACAATGCATATCGGAATGCAGTTACGAGTAAGGTCAGGCGGGGTTATGGCGTCTGAGGGGCTATTGTAACTTTTCATACTAATTTGAACACGTCTTAGTATGAAAAGTTACATTAACGCCTCAGACGCAATAACCTTACATGTTATTAACGGAGGTTCTAAAAAAAAACATAAGTAATACATAACTATATTATGACTTATGTATGAGCGAGCAATTTATCTGAACCCAGGTTACCCAGGTACCGAACTTATTAAGATTTGGTAGATGAAATAAATTGCCTAAAATGCTGAAGTTGGAAAAGAAATAACGAAATCTCATGACGATAGGTAGGATACAAACGGGTGTACTGAACGAGTATGTGAATAACCTCGGGCGGTTGCTATGCTAGTACCGCACCTTTGTGACAAAACTGTGACAACTTCTTCGCAACTTTGAAGATAGCACAGTTTTGTCGCAAAGGTGCGGTATGTATTTTACCAATCAGCAGTTTCAGACAAACTTCTAACATTTGTAACTCAAACTAAAAACATAATATTTTTTTTTTGTGATCTAGGGGTCTATCCTACTTTGTAAATCAATAAAATCATTTTTGCTTTTGGTATGTTATCGTATTATCATCATTACAATAGCTCTTCTTAAAACCTAATGGCGGTCGATATAAAAACAGTACGATAACATGTCAAAGGTAATAGGATTTTAGCCAACAGAATAGAGGCCGAGTCCAAGAAAAGCATTCTTATTGGTTAATTACGCTAACTGTCTGTCTTTAACTGTCGATGGGAGATTTTTACCACTTTTTACTGTGAGTTATTGTAAAATGGTTTCGTGGGTTCCGTCGGTTTTGGAGAGCTGTGTAAACTTCATTACGAGCTCTCGCCTTACAGTTTAAATACATTTCACCGTTTGTTCAGCCGCTAGCAGCACATTTTTTGCTGCTTAATACGTGCATCTCGTTGTTTGAATTTAGTTAAGTCAAACTGCTAACAAAGTAAATACATTGTTGAAATAAAATTCTGTTACATTTCTTGCATTCTAATGCGTTTTTAGTTTGGTTATCCATAGTTTTCCAATGTTTTTATTATAATGAACTTATCGATACAAAACGAACGAACTTGAACGTGAGTCTTTATTTATTTGATAGTACCTATAGCAAATACAACCAACAACTTATCGGAGATATAAACGAGCAGGTTGGTATTTTATTGCAAACCGAATAGGGGTTCGTTAGTATGGCCTCAACAAGCTGATGTTACCTGTTTGAAAAAACTGGCAAATAGGATCAAAGCTCAGTGTAGGATGGAGCACCCCACCACGCCACATATCAATCGACAACCACAAAAAGCTATTAAAGGACAGGTACCTATGACACGTGCCTCTAGCGAAAATTGCACTTTTCGAGTTCAATACTTTCTTAACCATCCCCCAAATCTAAAACATGATAATAGTATTATAATGACATATGTATACATAATTTAAGGACTATCTATTGATACCTCACTCGATGTCATAATTGTTCTCTTATTTATTTATCGCAGAAAATGTAACGTCCGATCACTTGCGAACCAAACATTCGCAGAACGTTATTTCGCCGAATGATCATGTGTCCGAATGATCAAAAAGATATCGTATTATTTCCCAACCTCACGATTAGCAAAAGTTTTTTTTTTTTAAGAAGCCATTTTTAAATGCCTCCTTTCAAAGTCAAAGTCAAAGTCAAAGTGTTTATTTGTAAACATAGGTAAAACTAAAACAGTGGTGGAAAAAAACATGGTGAACACTATGTTTTGCCATTCGGCGTACAAAAAACATGATGAGAATTATAGTTTCTCGAACATACTATACTATACTACCCTACTATACTAAGCTATTCAATACAATGACAATATAATATTATGGCGAAAAAACAAAAAAAGAGTTAGTAGTAACTTCTATAACAATTTATTTTTGTAAATAGAATATTTTTTACTTGTGTTTCGGAATGTCCATTACAAATATTGAAAAAGTTGAATCTGGTCACTGTTAGCCTAACACACTCCTCCTCGATTCGCTCGTGGTCGTACCTAACTGGACCCTGTCACATGTGAGATTTCAGTTACTTACTATACATATAAACAAAGGGAACTGGTTGCACTGACGAAACATTATTCGTGGAATAGTTTTTTGGCTTAGTGAAAGATTTGGCAAATAATAGATATCCCAAAATTTTAAGTCATTATAATAATCTACTTTAAAATAATTGGACCAAATGAAACGTTGTCATACAAAAAATTGGCAATAGTTACTTGTCAAAGTTAATCATTGGCGAAACGTTTGTTGGCAAGTGAAATTCGGACAAAAAAAGTTCGGCGAAACTATAACCCTTGTTTACTATGGAACCCTAAAAATAACAATATATGCCAACAAAAACTTACCTCTAAATTTTTTTTTTACAGAAATATTAAAATACAAGAGCATGATACATCTTGAACAGCTAAATATTTTAACAATTTAAACGTGTTAATACGACATCCACTCGACGCGGCCCCCGGTATCCCGGAGGATTGAATAATTTATCAGCGGCCTTGTTGTTTAGTTAGGTAGGTACTTTACTTAAATGTGTAATAATAAATGAGCATTGAAATTACATACGTTCATATATATATTTATACGCGATGGCGCCCTTGCATGCCGTTCGAAAATAAAATGTTTGTATACACAATTAGTGACTCAAAAAGTTGACAATGAACCACGACTTCAAAAAATAAATAAATACAATAGTCATTTTTAAATAAATCAAAAAAAGAGCAGGCGTAGCAGGTATACTTGTAAACCAAACGCTTGTAATTTTTTTACTATTTATTTTTATTTTAAATCCTCTTCTTGTAGATTACATACAAAAATACGCTCAGAAGGATGTGAATCTAATTACCGAAATAATTTTAAAAACACGTGCAGTAGTTTTTTATACATATAATTGCGATAGTAACATAGGTACATACTCGTAATATACACGTCTATCTATAGGGGCCAAACATTAGCGTTCATATTGTTGTGTTCTAGTGTGGAGTTAAGTTATCTAGTGCAATGCTTAATTTTAGGTGTCAAAAATGAACTTGATGATTACCTGTATATACTTAACTATTTAGTTATGTCACTGTACCTTGGCGTGCCTTGGCCTTGTTGAACCCTGACTTACATGAAATTTATCGGGTTTTCCGTATATTATCCGAGGGCGTTGAGCTACATCACTGCCATATTTCACCTCATACATTAATAGCAGTGGAAATAGAACAAAAGGACGATGTCAATTACAGCGATTTCCGAAAATGAAAACTAATTTAGCCATCCCACGGCAAACCCGGTTGGCGAACAAATAACTCAATAAAGTTCGGTGAAACGTATAGACACGATTTTAACAATTCAAAGATCCGGAATGTCTGCGTAACAGTAAAGTTGGTGAGTAACGACAGGCCCTCTACTGTGTAAAGGTGTATACGTCGAGGAGACTACATGTCGACTTAACAATGACATTTGAAATGGGTCACCCGCGATACGACCAACTGAGGCGTACCAAAACTTCGGCCCCGAACAGGGAAAGTCAATTCAAACTGGGAACTTTTTTCAAAGAGCTTATGCGGTACTGAGAGGACCCTTTCCATTGATTTTCAACTCGAACGCTCTGCATTATTGTTTTGACCCGAATTTATTTTTTTCTGAGTAATCTCCTGCTAGGGAGTTACTTGCCGTCATTTCCTAAAATTCCCACGGGATCCATACATTTTTATGGTGAGGGCTGTGTAACAGAATTATTAAGTCATTGGTTAACGAGCAAGCCCATTATTTATTTCCTGATAATAAAAGGGCCCCTAAAATTCAGAGATTTTCAAGCTCAGGCCTGTTACTTATAACAAAAGATGTAATAAAGTTTAGTGAAGCAATCCTGCCGAAAGGCAACGAGGCATTATATGCCCCATCTTCTCGTATAAAATGTAAGTACTTACCTTTCAAGTAAAGTATATTGTTCGGGAATCGTCAAAGTACATTTATAAATGGATTAAACGGCATTGAGCGCTTAGCAATAAGAAAAGTACTCGTGCTAGGCGGTATACTACGATTCTGTTCAGATTATATTAATGAAAATTAATCTCATACGAACGTTTCTTCGTGAAATCACAATAAAAATGGATTAAGTATACGTAATTTCTAGTATACTTTCGAGATTCGTGAGATCTTTTAAATATTGTTTTTAAGTAAACGTACCTACCTATATTGGATAATAAACCTGGTAGTATGTACGTAACATACAACATTTGCAAGTATATTTTTACTGTGATTGTGACCTAGTGTACCTAACCTTTATTTCAGTCTAAGGCCGGCCTTACACTTGGTAAGTTTACTTACGTAAGTAGGGACGCAGTTATTTGTTAGACTAAGATGGAAATATGTTTTTCTCATTTTAACATATAGCCGTGTCCTTATTTACGTAAGTAAAACTTACAAGTGTAAGGCCGGCTTAAGGAAAAATCCTAACTTACGTTAATAATGATGACAACCAAAAAAATCCAAATTAAAATAAGAATCTTTTGTTATGCTAAATAGACTTAAATAAAACCTGTATTTGTTATCCACAGATGGTGCCCTGAGCATTCCTGAATGAGTGTCCGACCTCACAATCACGAGGCTTAGCGGAGCAGCCGAAAGAGATCAAGAGATATTAACAGTGGATCCCGACATCGCGAAATTAATTACGTGTATAGAATAGCATTGCTGGGCCTCCCATATTCCCTGCTCGGGTAAACACACGTACTCAATTCATATGTAGTTGTAATGTAATTCATAGCTCGTTTGAGAATAATAGTTACAACATTATAAAATCCTTTGTTTACTTATATGCTTTAAATATAAGTAGTTACCTGGTTAGTAATTCTGTCACGATATTCTGAACTGTAGGGACGAGATGCTGAATGGCATTTTACTTTATCTGTACTGGCTTTTGATTTTTAGTAGGGTTATCCAAGCATTCTACACATACGATAGGTACAGTCAACCAATTTGATTCCTAGGCCACTATGGACTTTGTCAACGTGACGTTGTAAACCAAATCATAGGGAGTCTCTTACGTTTTGGTTGACAACGTCACTTTAACATAGTCCAAAGTGGCCTAGAAATCTAATTGGTTGACTGTACATAGGTATAACTCACAGTCTTGATTCGGGCAAGCAGCAACTCTTTCTTGACAACCTACAGGGCCTTTATTCAAGACCGTTAATTAATATTGCTTTTGGGCTGTTATCATATCGTCAACGTCACGATAGCTCTTATTTATTTGATAGATAACGTAAACCCCTCAATTTGTATGAAAACCAACGAGGTCACTTTTTTCTACCAAGTGGGACGTACCAAGAGAAGATAATTTTCAGTTTTTCGCGCAAGATCGATTCAAAGTCGACGCTTTTTTTCGCTCGTTCGTCCGACCGTCTGTTGTTTTTGAGAGAATAACACCCCAGTAGATGCACTCGTAATAGCAGCCAAGTTAAAAACAATACCGACATAATAATTGGGCAGCAATCTAAAAAGCGAGATTATTTAACATCAATAGAATGACACCATTGCTGTGCCCAGCAGAATAAGATAAATAAAGGTAATAATTAATAGTCTAACTTACCTTAATCGTTTGTTACATTAATGCTTACTGTAACAACATTAATCACGTCGAACAGGAAACACGTCAATGAAATATGATTTAAAATTAAACACCGTTACACAGAATTGAAATGTGAGAGAATGAGGGAATAATGAAGACCGCCCACCTCGACCGGAAGCCATTGCTCCGTCGCACGTCGTTCCGGTGTGACGATATCCGGTGCAGCTCAATTTCCTGGCCCGTAGGAATTCTCCACCAGTTTTTATTTGCCCTCCTGATTTTTTCGCTTTTTTACCTCCAATGTAATCGCGAGATGTGTATTCGCGATGCTTATGTTATGTGTCCTACTTTCTTTTAAAACGGAGACCACCAGAATTGCGTGGCGCAGCTGCCCGATAAACTTAAACGACAAATCGCACTGAGATAAGCCATTCGGCGGAATAAGGTTGCAGGTAGCGAGGGAGGCATAAAACGCGTACACAACTACTTGAGTGAACAATGTAATTAAAGCATTTACTATCGAAAAGTTATGACGAGTAAAGTTGCGTAAAAACGGCCTCATTTATTGAGTAATCTTGGGGATATTTTTAGTACCTACCTAAAGCTTGAATCCCACATCTGAAAAAACCCATTTTAATTCCAGTTACAGTAATAGGAATACATAAGTGACATTGCATTTTTATGGTATACATATCGCTGCTTAAATGCAAAAGCGCCACAAAACGAAAACAGATATAGTTTGATTTAAAAAAATTAAAGTAAGCATTCCGAATTTAAATGCAACACAAACATATTTTGATTTGTGGCCCTTTTGCATTTAAGCAACGATATATTTGAAGTGATCAGATCCGATGATATAGTTGGAACGTGTCAATAGGACCTCTGGCTATAACTTCCCATAAACCCACCGATTGGGATTACTTAGTTAGGTTTTGATATGTAGGTGAAGACTTTAAAACTTAGTCAGCATTAAGGGTGTACATTAAGAGTGTTTTTTTTTTGTTTTTTTTTTATGAAAGTCTAAGTAATAAAGAGATTAAAAGTGTCATAGCTTACGTATTTAGCGATACGATCACGATATCGTTTTTTAGGGTTCCGTAGTCAACGACGCACCCTTCTAGTTTCACCATGTCCGCGGTTTAACTCAGAGTCTCTTGATACTAAAAAGCTATAATTTGGCATTTCAATTACGCGGACAAAGTTATAAAATAAAAAACAATTTTTTTTTGCTACCTCCCATAGCTCTTTAAAAAACATTATGTACTGTTTAAAACAATTTTTAGATTTACAGGACCGTTTAGGATATTATATTGAACTCGAAAAGTGTAATTTTGGCCCCTCCAACAAGAAGAAAAAGAAGTGTTTTATGAACGTATTTTAATTTTTCTTGAATGATAAAAACGGTAAAACATACAAGCGTCAAATTTAATACTTAAAACGGTTAAGTGTAAGCTGCGCTCATGCAACTATTTTATTTGATAGCAGCATTCAGCAATATTTTTAATTTGGCAAAGACATAATAAGTATTCAAATCGAAGAATGTTAATATCTGCTTTACGGCGATACGGAACCCTCGATGCGCAAGTCAGACTCGCAATCTACCGGTTTTTTATTCAAATAGTTTTATAGTGTAGTAAATTTCCATTTCTACCCTGCATGACCTTTTCCCTGGCCTGGATTTGCCGGACACATCATATTAAAATTGATTGTTTATCAGAGTTAGCCTTGACAAATAAACAAATATATACGTCCATGTACGTCTATTACAAAATTTTATGAATCTGTCCTTGTTCTGTTATCTGTGAGTTTCACTAAGAGGCCATAAACATTAAAAAAAATACTGTCAGTGTCAGATAATAGTATTGTACTTGTATAACATATTAACATATAAACTTAAAAGATTGATTGAGTGTGTAACATACTACCAATTTTATTATTGTTTCAATATCATCTTTACCTATACATTATTGTAATATTCACCATGGAGCCAGTATTCACGTTGTTGCCATTGAGCCATGAGTGCAGGGAGAGGCTGGTGAAGCAGATCCCGGCCAAGCCGACGAAGCCGCGCGGGGCGATCAAGGGGGACAAGACGCCTGGCCCGCAGAAATACGATATCCCATACTTACTTGGTAAGAGAAGGAGAAAATACCTATAAATAAGGTGTACCTATCATTCTTAATTAGGTAGCTTAAAACTTGCTTTAATTACTTCGTTACCTCGATAAGCCGTTTTTAAGAAAATAACACCTCTAACAGGTCGCTTATAAAAAAAGTATAATGACCTCAAAAAATACAGGGTGACATTTTTATAAAGGTTTATTCTGATCGGGGTTCTAGTCATAAATGCACACGTGGTACGTGTCAGTCTTGAAGCCCGCCAGCGCTGAGCCAGACGGACAGGCCCTTGACTGGCCGCTACCCGGCTCACTGCCAAATACAAAACATATTTAATAATCTTCCTGAACACGCAATTAATACTTCTACAAATTAATATTAACTCGTACTTGCTTTTTCATAAAATTATAATTAATTTCATAATTAACATGTGGGTATTTTCAATAAAGCGGGTTAGGAATATCTTGATTACCTACTACTACCATAACTTGCGTTTATACGTTGCTCCTTATTTTACTGATTTACTTTATAATTGTTTTGACCGATATACAAACAAAAACAATATTCGAGTAATTTGGATGTCCCTTGAGGTGTTCTACCTCTGGGGTGTGATTCTCTCAAAAACGCGGTCGGACGAACGAACAAGTAAATGTCTCATCGACAGTCGCCACGCTGCCAAATTGAAAAGGCACGCGTTAAAAAGTGTTTTATTGGCTCTGACGGGACTACTTAAACTCGCCGCTGCGACATTCACTCGTTCGTTCGTCCGAACGCGTTTTTGATAGAATCACACCCCTAGACTTGAGCTTGACACTATTTTTTAAGACAACATTTTATCAAGCATTGCGCTTAAAAGTATCTGACATGTCCCAATTACTACAAGCGTCAGATTTTGTTGAGCTCATATGTTGCACTCATAAAAGTTTGATAAATTAAGCCTTGTTAATTTTAGCGTGTGAGCGGAGCTTCGCTTGCTGTCTCTATATGGGACCACTTTCAGCTATCCTAGAAAACAAGTGAAGACAAGCCATAAGCGAGTTGATATCGGGAATCCTCAAAAGACGCCTTATAATCCGAGTTTTCAGGTGGCAATGGCTTCGGCAACATCAAGCGCGCCCCGGCCTACACCTTCGGGATAAAGACGCCGTTCAATGTCACCAAGCCCGTCGCAAAACCCTACGCGCCGATGTTCGACATCCACGGAATGGGAAAAAAAGGTACCTACTTAATAAGATTTCTCCAAATCCTTTATTTTCATGACAGTTTTTGTATCGTACGCACCAAGTTGGTGACGCAAAACGGGTGAAGCTCGAAGTAGGCTCAGGCAGGGCAAGCCTAGACGAAGATGGTGGGACGAATTCGAAACATTCCTCAGCAACTAGCAAGATGAGATTTAAAATAGGGACTTATAGAGATCAAGCGGAGAGGCTTTTGCGCAGCAGTGGGACACTAATATAGGCTTGATAAAAAAAACTTGTATCTATAACAGACAGGTATCAGTCAAATTAAAAACGAGTCCAAACTAGACTTACCTGCTGTTAACCATTCAGGAGCTGCTATGGGCACTTTCCTATTATTGTATTGACATCCAAGTGCAAAATACACTTGCAAAGTTTCGTGCTAAAGTATACGACAGTCAGCAGTGGTCAAGGTCGGTGTTTTAGATGTTTTTACATTATACAATACATTTACCAATCAAATAAATTCTGTCAAAAATAATGACCTAAAATATTTTTTACGCCCGTAATCATCAATTCAGATCAAAATACACCTACTTTTACAGGTTTTTGCTTTAAACTCTCATCGGCGTAAAATCAGAGCCAGGAACTAAATTACGGTAAAATAAAAGACTCAAAAAGATAAAAAGAAAGAGGGCAAAATGTTACGCCCTAAACAACTGTCATCGCTTTACTTAATTATCCGTGAATAAAATTAGAGCAAATTTGTGGACGTTTTCTTAGAAATCTAAATTGTTTCCTTAGTCTGCCCACGAACTATGATTTATCTCTCCCCCTGTAAAAGAGCGGGTGAGTTTTAAGAAAACAATTATCTAGTAAGGTTCAGCTACAATTTCAAAAGGAAATTACTCCGCTTGGGGCGGATTCGAACAAACGAGAATAAGGTCATAAATCTACCTAGATTGAACGCCGAATTTGTATTGACTAATCTTGGAGTAATTCTCATTACTGTTTGGAAAAATCGATGGTTAGTACCAGCCGACTACACCAAACCTAGTTCGATAAGATGATATATTTATAGTCGGCAAAGATGTAAACACAACCAATCGAACCAATTTACCATTAGTACTCAATAATCATTAATCACGTGCTTTTAAAAATCAAGTGTGGTTTCAGCAATGAAAACGCTTGATCTTTATTTTAACATTCAGTTTAAGATTAAATAACTATTAATTGTTTGTTATTTTAAATAAAAACACGCTTGATGAGTATTTGCTGGGGTTATGTGTCAAACAGTAGGTACTAATTTATTTACATCTTTGCCAATTTCAATTGACACAGACTATTTATATAATTAGTCACGTCATTAATGGACACAAAATGCCAATGCTGTAAATCAAAAAACCTGGCAAAGCATTTTTTTTTTAAATTATTATTCCGTCGTCTAGCATTATTAGACTCCCAAGTTTCGTTTGTTCCTCGGAACAGGGGAGGGATAGGACTAAACGACAATGCAGTGCTGCAAGCCTAATTGTAATAAGCTGATTGGCCTAATCAGTGGCAGCAGCAAAATAAGCAACGCCTCGTACTTTAGTATCGAGTATGATCGATCTCACAAAAAACCAAAGCTCATCGGAAACACATCAATTCCTGTGTAAGAAAAACCACTGCTGCATTTTTCAAACAGTGGAGAAAGTGGTTGCTGCAGCAATTGAGCCCTACATGGAGCCACTTTTTTTGCATTGCAGCATCGCCTTTTCTTATTCCCCGTTGATGACGTGACTAATTATATCATCTGGACTTTCTTACATAACAACAATATCGTATTCTCTCAACGAGTGTAATATATTCTATAATATAGTAATAGGTCGTCTTACTTTGCAGCTTTAAATTTTAATTCGTACTCTTCCCGTCGTGGTCTGAGAACACGCTTCGAATCCTCATCACTTCATGTCTCGATATTTGATGCGACTGTATAAAGTAGTATACTACTAATCTGCGTGTGCCTCCAGGACGGTACAAAGTGCGGGGCGGAGTGGTGGGGGAGAAGCTCGAGCCGCTGTGCGATCGCTCCCGCAAGCCGGGCCCAGCGGCGTACCTGCCGCACTTCAACATCTGCATCAAGCGCGCCCCGGCCTACGGCTGCCGCCTGGCCTCGAAGCCACGCTACGAGGCCGCGGACATGTGGACGCCACCGCCCAACATGTACCTACCGCCAATTCCCGGCAAGTAAGTCTTGATCCTAATCCGACAATGCACGAGAAATATGGCTGTGGGTCGTTTGCTGTATTGTAAATTTTAGTACTTTCCTCTTATTTCTTATAGCAGTACAAAACGATCAGACATAATTGTAATAACTATAATTCAAGCTAACTTAGGGCCGGTTCAGACGGACAGCATTCGAACTGCAACCCAGCTGTAAAATGCCAGTTCGAGGGCAGTTCTGATGTCAGCTGCAATACACCCGTGCAATCCGCTTGAAGTTGCAATGCAGTCCTGTCGACCGCACACCGACTGCAAGCTAGCTCCACGGTTGTAATGCAGCCCTGTTGCTATTGAAGCAACTGCAATACGACGGCAGTAAAATTGTAGTCGATATGCGGTAGACAGGACTGTACGCCAACTGAAAGCAGAACCCGTCCCCTCGAACTACCATTTTGTAGTTCAAATGCTGTTCGTCTGAACCGGCCCTATGCATAATAATATGTATAATAAAGTTTTTAAGTATAAAAATGTAGGTTATTTCTACCTGTAAAAATGTTTTTCAGGATCGGATCACTTATTTCTAATTTTTACCCTATAATAACACGAAATATCTTTATATAGGTAATACTTTTAGGATACGTTGCCGAAACCATATTGTAAGTGATTTGCCACAGTGTAATCCCTCTGGCGCGTACTGTATTTTTTCTTGGTAATTTGGATTTATAGCCATGATTGAACTCCAGCATCAGTTGCCATGTTTGTACTATCTAATACTTTTTTCTAACTTGAGTATATTGTCCGATTCTCTTACAGAAAAGAATAAACTTCTAGAAAATTTCGCTTCATTTCGCACTGATGAGTTAAGAGATTTAGTACAAAAAATATTATGAAACAACGAACCTCTCCAAAAAAAGTCAGTATAATAGGTCAGTCAAACTGAAGTCCGCGTCTCACCGTAATTTCGATAAAAAGCCGACCTCAGTAAGACTTGCCTATTATCATTTGAATAGGCTAAGTAAAGTTTTTGGAAGATATGTAAGTATATTATATTTATTTTCGATAGTCGTCATCCTAAAGATCAAGAAATTGCGGCTCTTTTATTTCCTCTAATATTTTAGAAATATTTTTTTTAGTTATGAAGTTGACATTTGTACACTTTAATGACCGACTAGCTTGTTGCCTTCGTACTTAATGAAAAAGAAAAAAAACACTTCTATATCCGTCATTGTCAAATCAAATCAAAGTAAACAAACGATTCAATACAACGGCTCTTTTCTGTTTGCTTGTATTTCATGTGATCAGTGTTTTTAGAAATATTTTTAACGATCTAAGAACGAACTCCGGACTTTCGTTTTTTTGCTCTAAGACCTTTGCACGATATTTGGTCTACGATTTATTTTCGAACCTTTGGGGCACTTCTTCTTGGACACCGATTTCTTCCTTTCTCGACGACTCTTGCCCTGCTTTTTGATAGCCACGAGAGCACTTTTGAATTGTACAATCCACGCAATGAATTCAGGCAATCCCACACGGACTGTGGAAATGGAGTATTACAAAGATTTACTTGAATTTACTTATTTGAATTGAACTGTTTGTTTACTTTGATTTGATTTGACGTTGACAGATATAGAAGTGACAGTTTTTTTTTCTATTTCATTAAATACGAAGGCAACAAGCTTGTCGGTCATTAAAGTTTACAAATGTCAACTTCATAACTAAAAAAAAGATTTCTAAAATATTAGACGAAATAAAAGTAAAAGAGCCGCAGTTCCATGATCTTCAGGATGACGCCTATCGAAAAAAATATAATTTACATCTCTTCCAAAAACTTTACTTACCCAATTGAAAATTAATTGTTTGTATTAAAACAAAAAACACTTTTAATTAGGTCGCTTTGTAATTAATTAATCTATGTTAAAATAGCCTTGTGTCAACTACTCATCAGTATCATCACCTTTAAACAATACATAAAATATTGTATTGTTGGTCCCGATGCAGGGACGTTAATCGTTGAGGAGTTCTCCTGGTACGTCACCATTAGATCCATTTCGCAATATGCATTGCAACTATATTAAAGTAATCGTATCGCAACCTTAATCCTTCGTAAAATAGTATGGAGTAGTTCCGGTGGCCATCTGTGGTATTTATTGTCAGTTCCCCGTCACCAAATGTTGCTTCCCGACAGCAAACATACGAGTCCCTATTAAATTAGAGTAAAAAAAATAAATGTTGTCAAGCTTTTATTGCCGACTGTACTTTTTTTTGCACAGTCGTCATCTACTTGTCTAGACGATTCTAACAAGCCTTAACATGAAGGATTTATCAAGTGTAATTTAGGAGTTCCTGTGGCCACCCTGAGTTTCCATCATCAGACCACCTCGATGGTACTATATTACTGTATTGTCATCAGAACTAAAGGCGTATGCAAATTTTCAGCTTCATCAGAAACCGGGAAGTCGGTCAAATACAACTTGCAAGATTTGACCCTTACAACGTTACACATACATACACAAATACATACATACATTGCGAGTTAAATAAAAGCTTATAAAAATATACCCAAATTGCTGTATGTAACTCTTAACTGCCTGTAATTAGTGTACCTATAATATTTGAAGAGTTCCACAAACTGAGTTTTATTTATTTGAAGTCCTTTAAAAATAATGTACGATAAGATCTTTATTTAACATACAAAATATATCAAAATGGTACTAAGTGTTGTCTGTGTTGTGCTGTGTTTAAACACCGGGGTTTTTCAAATGTTAAAGTTGATTTGTATAACTTATAGTAAAGATTATTTCCTTAAGCGATACGGTATATAAACAACATTGCTTGCGAAATTAAATTAATCATTATACTCGTACTTCCTTTGCTTCGCCGTAGTCGGATAATTAGTTGCCGGATGGATACGATTACTGGCTATGCTTGTTATTGCAAAATCATTTCCTCGTAATTGGTGAGATCCGTTTCAAATTCATCTTTTTTTTTTATTAATTGCCATGTTAAAAATATGCATGATTGATATAGTTATCGCGTGTAGTGTGAATATGTAATACCGTTGTTTGTAGCGCTTTTCACGTATCATGGTCACGACTAGTCACAAATAGACTAACATAATAGTTTAGTTGAAATTTGGCCCAATTTAAAAAAAAACATTCAAATTTAAATTCAAAACATTTATTTGACAAAAAAACACACACTACAACACAACAGACGGTAAAAAAAGTAGAAACAAGATTAGAGCAGGGATAGAATCGTTGCACTGTAGTGTGAAGTCCAATAGGACTCAGCTCAGCATGTGCTGCAGCAGGGGCACCAGCGCTGGTTTTCAGCTGAACCCTGGAGTTCATCTATTCGTAGCTGAACGCGAACGCGTGATGAGATGAAGTGAGAAATGTGTGATAAATGTAGTGAAAATAAGTATGGTGATTCAACGAGATAAATTCTACAAGCTTTTAATTATTGAAGATAATCAGAGTCAGTTTTTGTGATCAGTCAGTTCCCATCAATGGGCAGAATACACTGTATAAAACCAATGCAATAATACAGTATCTCGGAGCACATCAAATCTGATCTGAATCTATGATGTACTTACATAAACCCACTGAATTAGTATTCGTTAGTTTTGACTCAAAATGCGAATTATGAATGTGCAAAAGAAACTACAGTTGGCAACAAAAGTTCGTCTTAAGAATGAAATTTATGTCAGAAACTTATTCGAATTACCGAACACAAACAGTCATGATTAGTCATGCCAAATATGAGCTAACATAATCAACATATACGCCAAGAACTAATTACATTATGAGATATGATGACATTGATGACCATAGTTGTGATCTTAGAAATTGGTAACAACGTCAGATTGACAAACTTCCGAAATTTTGGAGGAAACTGTTTTGGTGTTGCTTAGCACGTGTTTTTTTGCACCTACTTTTTGTTTTTTTCTTCTTAATTAATGGCTTTCACTCCGTGTTTAAACAAGATTAATTTTGCTAACGTCTAGTTTTAGTCAATCGCCATTGCCTTATTAGAGAAACAAATCCATGGATATCACACGCGAGGACAACTGTTCGGTCAAAGAGTACTTATTTATTCTAGTGGACTTAACAGAAGCACATGGGGTTAGCTCCACGTGTGTCTGCCAAGTCCTCGTACCAATTACCAACAGTTAATACTTACTAGCCTTAGGTAGTTTATATTTGCTTGCTCTGCAGATCAGCTCCGGGGTACACCCTGGGCTACGCGGTAAGGAAGCAGACGATGGCGTGCCAACCCGGCCCCGGAGAACACGACCCCAAGTTCAACTACCTGAAGCAAAGCGGACCAGCGTTTAGCTTCGGTTATAAATTTAAACCCAAGTCTCAACTATTTGTCACTCCTGCCGCTAACCAGTATTGCGAGAAAAAGGTACGATTCTTCCATGTTAAAATGTTAGTTCACGGCTACTCTGATTATCTTCACGTCTTTATTATTTTTGGTAATCTATTAATAAATTTGGTAAAAGTTACCAGTAGTCTGCCAGAGACCTGTAGTCAGCCTCTGCACATACTGTGTATGAGTGGGAAGAGTACGAAAGATATATTACCCACTATTCGCACTCATATAAGGTCGACTACTGGTCTCTGGCTGACCACTGGTGCCTTTACCCTATATAAGATTCTAAGCTAGGTTAAGGTAATTGAATGGTTATTATGGACAAGTGGGTAGATATCATTCATACCCATCGTGTTACTTTTAAGTTGGGAAAAATCAGGTGCGGCTTGTACGGTCACGAGCGTTAATTTGGGACCCATTTCAAGAAAAATATGCTTGAAGTCGTCAATGTCATTAGAGATGTCAAGTCATTTGTAACTTTTAGGAAACTCAACCTTATTGTTGTACATGTAGAATGTCAGATTGACTTTGGGTCTAAGGTGGGTACCAAATTTAATCTCGTGACTGTACGACTTAGGGATTATTTTTTTTATAATTTTCCGTGAGGTACTTTTTGATTTATAACCAGATCGGAAATTCGGATCGATATTTACCTAAAGTTGGCAAAATCCCGGAAAATGCAAAGCGAATATGGCGTCAGCTTCTTAAAAATATTATTTTGATAATATAATTTCCGGGATTCTGGGATTCTACAAAACGTTTATTTTAATTATTTTACATTTAGGATAAAACGTTCCGTCAATTTGCTCCTCAGACTTCGTTAGTTTAGGTTAGATGAGTGACCTGTAAATTAAATAACATTTGCGGTAAATCTTTATTTAAAAAATAACTTCATATAGTGAATGTAAATACCTAATTATGGATTTATGATGGCGTAATTTATTTATTCCGAAATCCCGGGAATTTTATTAATATTTAGTTTTTAACTTTGAATTGTAGATACGATTGTATTGTAGTAGTAAGTATACTTAATTAAATAAATTAATATTCAGTCCGCCTCCATACAACTGAACAACAACGCCGCCGCCAAAGATTAGGTAAATATCGATCCGAATTTCCGATCCCTGTTTATGACCAAGAACCAAAAAATCTGATTCTTTAGATAGCTATTTATTATTTTTTGGAAAAAAGAACTGAAATGAAGTCAAAATGGACTTTCAATTGAAGATAAAGTTAATAACAAAATTAGTAGTATTTTCTCTTTTTCGTTTTGATAGATAGATAGATAGATAAAATCTTTTTTCAACATAAACACAAACACAGGCTCTTAAATTAAAATATAAAGCATTAAAAAAATAGACAGCAAACAAGAGACTTAAAAAATACATTATATTATACATACGGCGAGAGAGCCATGTGTTGTGCTGTGAATTGGCGCTGACTCAGCTTAATGCTCCAGGAACTGCAGCGCTGGTATTCTGCCAGAACCATAGGAATCAGGTCAGGTTTTTGAACCTTATCTTAAGTACGGAACCCTCGGTGCGCGAGTTCGACATGCACTTGGTTTTATATTTATGGCGGTTCCGTAGTGATTTCTCCAATGTCAAGGAAACTTGAATCGTTTATCAACAGTTTTTCAAAATTATGACCAGTGGTTGGCTAACGCACTCGCAATTGCAATCGGCTTCAAAGTGGACCAATTGTTTTCATTTTGCATGCAGACAAGCCTTCGACTTTCAAAATGAAAACAATTGCGATTGCGAGTGCGTTAGGCAATAGCCCCTCTGGTATATATATATATATATATATATAAATATTAGGGGACAATCTCACACAAATTGACTTAGTCTAAAACTAAGCTCTATGCTTGTGCTGTTGGTACTAGACAACGATGTAAATACTTACATGGAGAAAACTCAGAAACAAATACTCGTGCTCATCACACCAATATTTGCCCATACCGGGAATCGAACCGGGAATAGCTTAGCTTCGTAGTCAGTCACTGCCAACTAGACCAACACGTCGTCGTTATTATAGCAAAGGATCCGAATAGGATACGACCTTCACCGGGCTGTTTAATCGATAAAAAGTATTTTATATCCAGTTTAATTGGTGATATCATCGTTACAATATTAAAATAATTTAGTAACAATAAGTGCGCCCAGAGCATAAAAGTAGCGTAACCCTACAGTTTCTCGTCATCGGTACGTCCCCGTTGCATTCCTGTCTGAATAAAGGTTAAGTTTAATTAGTCATGCTTTGAGTGGTACATTGTGTCGCTGCAATATCTTCCAGCACAATAATATCAATACAACTCGTCGATGGATTTCTACAAGCATACAGGCTATTAACCAATGAAACTGGACCTTTAATGTCACGTGTCGCATGCCCTTAACTCACGGAAATCTTAGTACCGACATTGGCTGGTTGATCAGTTTTTGAAAACAAATAGTGTGGATGAGAATTGATCTTATTGACGTTAGTAAAAACACTTAAATATTCTATGAATTCTATTTTTCAAAGATCTAAATTACCAGTATTATTTACACCACTGAACATCGCGTCATTTTTCTACGTAATAACGACCGAAGAGCTCAAAATGATCTGCACTCGACTGTATTGACAAGAGAATAGGTCGTGTCTAGATAATTTTGAGCATGTTATTCGGCTTAGCTACTTTTGATGCTGACTGTAAGAAAGTCGTCAATAAGAAAGTCGAAGTTAATGTTTTTGTTACGGTATTTTCACAAAGCTACTACCTACGTCATTAATACACTTATTAATCTTTTCAAACCCATCATGAATAACAAATATTTACGTGGCAGACGAGCGCTCGGTTGTGTGATCGATCGCTCGATCGCTCTGAGATATAGTCGAGCCCTGAAACGGTTTCTTATGTGTTTGTCTTTACCGTAATAATACATGTCGAGGTTTAATGCTTTGGAGACCTGTTGATTAGTTCTCGACTATGATTTATGCGGCTTCAAGTGGATCACATATTATATTATAAAGGATAAGTTCGCCTGTGTACGGTCGAAGTCAAAGATAATGTTCACATTTTTGCACCATATTCCATTGAAATAGGGTGCAAAAATGTAAATATATGTTTGACGTTGACTTTACATTGTATTATTAATTAATTCTCGGTGTATCTACATGTTTACTAGCAGTTCTCATATATACAAACATTAATTGTACATTTAGTCTACATAATATTTCCCATTAACCTATTTATTTCTGAAATACAAAAACATTTTATGCAAAATCTTTATTACATTATATTGAAATACAAGTCTCATCAGCTGCTCCAGCAAGCATTGTCTTCACTTACTCTACTTTACGGTTAACCGGAAGAGATGCCCTATGGGATCCGGATAAGTTCGCCTATGTAGTCAAGCCTAAGTAGTGTATCAAGTCTTCACGAAACTAGCAGTCGCCATTTTTCAAGAACGCTATAAATGTATTAATTTTATTAATATTTTCAGATGTATGTCAAATTATTATTTTTAGACAGCTACGAGGGGTGGCTGAAAAGTTATCTACCTGACTATGAAAGAAAAGACGTAGCTGGCTGGTTTTTTTTTATTTTTCTTTGTAATCCCCTTCTATTGAAATGCACTTGTTACACTTGTCAAATAATGAAATTAAACCGTTAAAAAAAAAACTTTCGATTTCTCGTCAAAATAGTCGTTCACCGCGGCTATCATCTCATCATCGGTAGAAAATCTACGCCCCCTGAGATTTTTCTTCAGAAGTCTGAATAGGAAATAGTCACAGGGGGCTAATTCAGGGCTGTAAGGGGGATGGTTTATGACATCGAAGCCATTTCTGGTCATGGCGAGCTGTGTTGTGCGAGCCGTATGCACAGGTGCATTGTCGTGCAAAATCAAAATTCCTTTGCCGAGTTTGCCTCTCCTTTTTTCTTTTAGAGCGTGCTTCAGCTGGCAAAATAAATTTGCGTCATAATTGTCATTCATTGTCGTTTTATTGGCAAATAATCAATGAGCAAAATTCTTTCCGAATTCCAAAAAATTCTCGCCATGAGTTTACTAGCCGAAGGACGACCCTTAAAATTCCGAGGAGGCTTTTCGTCTTTGAATTTCCGTTGTAGGGACTCTTGTTTACTTTCTGGGTCCCATTGTCTAATCTAAGTATCATCACACGTCACAATCCTGTAAACAATTTCTTCCTCTTTCCCGCGACTCATGTCTAAAAACTCCTCACAACATCTGACACGTCTGTCTTTGTCTAACGGAGTCAGCATTTTTGGGACCCAGCGTGCATTTAACTTAAACATATTTAAATGACCATGAAATATTTCGTTTACCCGTTCTTTACTTTTGCCCACATCTCTAGCTATCTCCCACTGTTTCACCCGTCGGTCTTCTAGAATATTTTTTTTCACTTTGGCCACATTTTCTTCGGTGACAGCAGAAATTGGTCGTCCGCTACGAGGATCATCTTCTAGGCCCTCACGATCTGATTTAAACTGTTTACACCAGAACTTTATGGTAAAATCGGAAGGGCACAAATCACCAAATACAGGAAACATACGTTGTTTGATCTGGGATGGCGTATTACCTTCCTTAGAAAGAAACTTTATTACTGCACGCTGCTCAATTTTAATCAAATTTGTTTCTTCAAGCGACATGATGCAAGCACTGACGTGCAAAAAACAAATGAAAAGCAACGAACAAATGAGTGTGCAAAATTTTGAACAAAAAATTGTCAATAAAAATGAATTCATAGTGGCCAGTTTTTTTTTTTAACTACACATAGGCTAGGTAGATAACTTTTCAGCCACCCCTCGTACATAGGCTTAGACTTTTCTGACTTAATTTACGCGATCTGTTTAATAATTAGTTTTATTTTACGAGAATTCCGCAGTACACTGTGTGATGCATGAAATTGACGAATTTAATCTCACGTATAGAATCAACCAATTGCTCTAGGTCCTCATACACATTCCACATTCCACTCGTATAATTAATGCTCTGCTAGCACAGTCGACGTCAAAGATGTGGTTACATTTTTTAACCTAATTCCATTTAAATAAAGGGCAAAAATATAAACATACCTTTGACGTGGACATGGACATAAACAACTCCACCCACAATTATTTGGCTCTGCTTATACAGAATCAAAAGGGTTTATATACTTTCCCCCCAATTTCGCTTTACAGTCACGTAAACAATATCAAACAAGATTGTCAAATGTGTTGATGCGATAATATATGGACGCTGACTGTACAGTTCCGTCTATAATAATGTTGTTCGTTTGTACACAGTTCTTGGTGACGAAGAGCAGGGCACCAGCGCCCTCTTTCGGCATTCGCCACAGCAAGTACGTAGGAGAGCGGGAGGTGTTCCTTAAGACCCCGGACTTGGACGTCGTTCCTAATGACGGCTCGTAAGCCCGCAACCCAAGCTGTCGTCTAGTAGTTATCTAGTGGTTTTTTAATTTATGTTAATGAATATATTGTATGTCATCATGTTTCTTGATTAACTCTTTTTAAGTGACTGCAATGAAGGTTCTTAATTCCTTGAAAAATTGGAACAATAGCAAGCGTAATTCAAATATTTATTGATTGAGAAAATACCCATTGGTTTTCTAGTTCTGCGAATTATTAAATTTACAAGCTTTTATTTAACTTCATCTGTTCTTTATGTAGAGACTTCTACTGTGGTAATTATTTCAGATCGCTTCATCAAAAAGTTGTGAAATGAGTAATGAAATTATAGGTATCTAGTTCGGATTAGTACCATTTTGTTACTCATTTCGCAACTTCGATTACAATACAGCATTATCATGTATAAGAGCTGACCTGATGATGGAGTTAAAAGATGCGTCAGAATATAGTTTCCTAAACGTAAAAACTTATAAAAAATAGAGAGCACAAAAAGCTTTTGCCAAAATAAATGTACTTATGTTCAAAAACTTATTTTAATAATCTGTTGTAATTCTTACAGATAACTGTATAGACTGAGGTTAAAAATAAGCAAATTTTGCTATAGCTACTCGCTATTAAATATAAATAGGAAGTGATAGAGTTTTCACCAAACAGGTTAAAGCACTAGTAGAGGGTGAGGCTATAAAGTGGTATTTAGTGCTCAGGCGCCTTACACAAAGCGGTCAGCACACGGCGGCGCGGAGCGGGCATTAAAACGCGATCAAAGTTAATTTTGAAAAGTTTTATTCAAAGTCAGCCACCGGCCTGATTTGTATGCAAGGAGGGCGCGGGCCCGAGCTGCCTCGGCCACAGAGCCACTTACAAACTTCCCTTTTTTCATGCATTTCCTATTGTTGCCGTTTTGTCTATTTCGCGTCGTTACCAAGAAATGTATGACATTCTAAGAAGCTTATTGAAGCGCACATTTTGTTTTTTTTTTCCCTTATTTTACTTTTAAAGTGTCAAGTTAACAAGAAAAAGTAGTTGCGTACTTTGTTTTTTGAGTCACTTATTTGCGGCACTTCATGTCCGACCAGACTTTTTATTTCTATTTCATGTTCAAATAAAAACGGGTTAATTTAATTCCAAATTTTAGTTAAAGATTGATCCTTAAGCACGCTTACAACTGCGTATGTAAAAAAAACATGCCAGGTCGTGAGACTAATGAGAGTGCGAAATACAACCTCAAAGGCACCCTCCATTTATGACTTACTTGCTATACTCAAAACAATTCAACTGGCTCTGGTGATTTACAGCGCCGGTGAGCCCAATCATTTCGACTGCCGACAATCGCTATCGTTGTTAGGGGGGTTAGTTTGACTGCAAAACCCTAAAATGACAAAGCAGTCAATATGTAGATATCTAAATACTGCTACGGAAATTGGTTATGTAAATTCAAGACAGCGACCCGACCAAAACTCAACCTGCAAATTGAGACAGCATATTCCGAGCCGGTAGCAGACGATCACAAACAGTGGCGTTCGAAACGTTAAGTTAAACACATCTCGCGAGGCTGGGGCTGGCCGGCGCTCGCCAACAACCGGTGATGTTGGTTTTCGATGATTAGGTTTACGTTGCTCAAGTGATCGCCGCGCTCGTTCCGTGTTTGATAAGAGAACTCAAACATCGGCATGCATTCAAACTCACGTCTGATTGCGTTCATTTCCAAGATACGAGTACATTCCAAGTTATTCACAAGTCAAACTACGACGTTTGTAATGCCTCGAGACGGCGGCGGCGAAGTTTCCAGCTGATCTTCTGGCCCACTTCCACAAACCTGCGCGTTTGAGCTTAAATATCGAGTTGAGGTCCAAAATTGTGATAAGTTTTGGTGCAGTTTGTATGAGCAATGAAGTGAACTAGTTAAAGAGCGATGTCACATAATTAAATTAAAGAAAGGTAAACTGATGTCGTTGTCCACGAATAAAACCTTGGGAACGTACAATTTCCACTTGTAATTACCAGCTGTCGTCAAACTTAACAGGTTGCTTGTCCCATGAGGCACATGTGCCTCATGAGTGGTTTTACTGGTACGTCCATGAGGCACATGTACCTCATGCCCAGTGATGTAAATTAATACTCAATATACTCGTATAACACTTAAGATCGAGTGTTTATTGTCATTATTACTAATGGGGACGTGTTAAGTGGCAGCTACCTGTCTAAAGGTAAAAAAAATAACTGATAAAAATATTAAATAATAAAATAGCTGATGCTGGTGCCAAGCAAATTTTGGTCACGAATTGGGATACACCAGTTTTTGACAATGTATGAAAATTTAAAAACCATTTCAAGGAATAGGCTACTTAAATCGATCCTTGTAGTTAGATTACAAAAATATGTTACAATTAATTAAATATAATTAAATTAAGAAATGACCTTTATTTGACCCCGTAATGTCGGTCCGAATTGCGCTATATCAACCTCTGTTGTGGTTTTAGATAAAACATATAAAACCTCTCCAATATTTTATTTTATGTGTACATACAATTTAGATATCTAGCTGACACCTACGTTCGAAGACAGCTGTTGTCATGTCAAAATTATTTGTTTACAAATTAACTGTAATAGGGGGGGAGGCCATTTGCAACGTTAAAAGATGGCGGATGTGTAATTTGTTTTAGTTTTATTTTTTTGTGTATTTAGGTGTTCAAAGTTCTTTTCTGATAGTGATTTGTACTTTTTATGCCATTGTGTTGCACAGTGATTGAAAACTTGGACTTATTTCGCGTATCTGGCATCTTTCTTCTCGTTACAAGTGGACTCGAAGTGGTACATAGGTTAAAACTATCTTGACCTCTGTCCTACAAACTACCGAACAACGTCGCCCCCAATCTTCCCAGAGAAGATTGGACTGTACTTTATTGCTATATTGATTTATACTTATATACACTTGACACTGGCGAAATCACTAATTCGTGGAAACGCCATAGCCCGGCGGTAGTAGCTGTTGAAGTCGCCGCGGGGCAAATAAATCTGGATCTGGATCTGTAATAGGGGGTAGTGCAATAGTAGTCTTTGGTCTATGGCTGGCTGTCATTCTGAAAACATCTGTCCAATTATTTAATTTATTGAAAATTATTTTATCGTTGATTTTGATTCGCAAATCCAGGGCAGTTTCGTGGGACAACTTGTAACATTGATGAAGAACTTGCATTAAATAAAATAACAGTGAAAAGATAGTTCCAAATGAGTTAGCGGTCAAGATCACACCAAGCCATTGAAGTGGATGATCGCCATCTTCAAGGGGCACGACTATGACTGGAAGACTTCGACGACAGGACTGGATTCACCGTACAACGTTGCTTATAATTATATACTTGACATTGGCAAAATTACGTTATTATGTAGACGCCATTAAATAAAGAAATAATAAAATAAATAACTGTAATTGTTATGATGAAATTTATATTTTAATGAGACCATTTCTCTTTTGAGTTATGTGTGATGAATGTTGACAATTTGTGTGGTGAGGTATTTCAAAAGGTTCAAAACGACGGCATCAACATTTACTGTAAACTCATGATTGGAATTATGGAATTTTCTACCAATAAATTTAATGTGATTGTGTTCAGTGAATGTACTCTAGAAACCAGGGTCATGTGGGAACGCAATGGCCGAATGCTTAAAATACTCTGAAATAATAAATTTATTGTATTCCGATTGTTTGTTTACATTGTTTGAATGATATTCGTCTATTATGACTTTAAAACAGATCACAGCAAAAACACGTCTATCTGAATCTTAGACGAAGTATACCCATTTTTCTAATTAGGTAGCTCCACCTTTTTTGCGCAGTAAGTAGGCGTGGTTAATTTTATTTGGTTTTTTTTAAATAGCAATAACGCTTTTAAACACGAAAATCTTAAAATTAGATCCTTAAAAAACTATTTTTTCGAATAAAAATGTTAAAGCAAGCAGCTATTTTATGTATCCCAATTGCGTCACCTTGAAAGATCCTTATAACACCTCCAAAAAGGCTAAATACGTAACGTAACTGGTATCAAGTTGACTGCCTTTTCGCCATTTGATGATCCCTAGCGATCCGGCCGCAAAACGGAAAGGTGTGACGGCGCATGGGTGTCCAAGCAAGTGGCATCCCACACCAACGACCGCCTCAAAGGTCACGCAGGAATATGACTTATGAGACCATTTGGTTCCTAAACAGCCGCATAGTGGCGCCGGTGGGTATAAAAAAATGCACTATTACTCAATAAGATCGATTATAATATTATCATTTGGTAAAGTCAAAGCTCTACTAAAAATACCGTTTCCTCCATCATACACTGTTACTTACATAAAATAAAGATATAATTTTTCATCTGTTCAAAGCACAGTCGACGAACATTTCGTAGCGAGTATTCATCAAACCCGTAATGTAATAAACTGAGCTCGTCTTTGTTTCAAAGAGATAAGTGTCGGGGGAATTCGCCTTGCATAAGTATAGGAGCCGTGTGTTTTCGGTGCGGGAATGTACCCGCTATGATTGGGCGTCAAACGGGCCGCGTCTCTGTCGCGGCCCGGGCTTAAATGGCGTAAAATTAAACCGGGCCAGAGTGAGAGATCCCACGCCCGCCGTCGTCCTCTCTCGAGCATCCCCTTTCCCTATTACACTTTGGATTGAACCTATTAAATTAATTAATTATCGTTATTTTTTCAATAATGAGATCGAAAATTCATGGGCATAAACTAGAACTACCTAGTTGGTCCTTAAGTTCTGTCACAAAGGTTAATTATAATTTTAAAAATAAATAACACAGTTTCATAAACTTGTAGTACATTAATCAAAACCTTATTTGTTATAGAATAAAAAAAGCGAAATTTGTGTTCTTTACTATTGCAATAATTTGGTGTACGAGCTTTAAGCATTCCCATTCGGGGCAGGAAAGTATGGGACAAAACACGCACGACCACGATACTGATAACGGCTACAACTTTTGTAAGAGTTCTCGTATTGAGTCGAAATTTGCGTGACATATTACCCAGATTTCTATCTTTAAATACTGATACAAATGCGAAATTTGCGTGACATATTACCCAGATTTCTATCTTTAAATACTGATACAAATGTATTCCAAGCAACTAATGATCCGCTTATACTCCGGTCAATCTTCATGTCTCATTAAATTGACCTTACGATTTCACATCAATTTGCAGAAATACGAAAACAGACCAACTTTCGTGCTTTATAAGCTGGTTTTTAAGAAAATAATGCTGGTCTCTGAACATACTCAGAGATGAGAGGTTTCACAATATTAAATAAAAAAGTTTCCTGGTTAACAAAGACTAACCTTTAAAGCGTTTTCGTCGGTGCCGGCCGTGACTGTTAAAAGATCGTATCGGAAGTTGCGGCGACTATGTGGAATGATGATTAGTTCCTAAAAAAACTACTTAAGCTTTTAAATTTTATATAGTTTAAAATTAAAAAATAAACAGAAGTTAGTTTTATTTGATTAAACCTTTGTGACAGAACTTAAGGACCGACTATGTATGTGTAGGAATGTACGTAAAAGTGGTGTTGTAAACCGAATCATAAGAAGACTCCGTTTTTGTTCACAACGTCACTTTAACATAGTCCTACATGGAAGGAACAAACAAGGAATCAAATCGGTTGCCTGTACGTATAGTCATCGGCAATAAAATATTATTCAACATAACGCTCAAAAGAATCTGACGTGCCAGACAAACATGTAGTAAATGATTGGGTCATTTATTTTTGATGAATACTATTTCTGGTGACTGTACTGGGGGGTTATTATGACAGCTATTTGCAGTTCAGATTACGCTGCGAGAAAGGGACAGAGCTTTAGAACTGCTATATCTCTGTCCTTTTCGCTCGCCGTAAAATGAACTGCATTGCCACGTCGTAATAACCCCCCTGTACTTCAAATTAACTTACTTACTTCTACATATTTTATGTAATTATAGCGAAAAAAAATGGCAACTATCCCGTAGTAACAGTAGTAATTGAACTGTTTCCAAATGTATTGATAACTATTACAAGTTTAAAGCCGCAGAAGCACAACAGCTCGCGCCGAACACACATCGCCTCGTTGTTAGTTATTACACGCGAAACTTTCAACTACACATTGGAGATGAAAGGCGCCCCTTTGCCGAGGGCAACTTTGTTCGTAGCGGTGTGCCGTTTGGCAGAATAGCCTTGTTCGTGGTATCGCAAAGATCGTTACGTGTTTGCTACTTTACACTTCTATAATCGGGAAGCCTCACACAGAAATCGCACATTTGTCAAGAATCTTATTTCTTATTATAATTTAATTCAACACGTTTACTATGGATAAACATACATTTTCTTTATGTTTTCAAAAAATCCCTCAATCTCACATGTATAAATAACCGACTTCAAATAGGAGGAGGTTATACGGTCCACTGTAGGTAAGTATATGTATTTTTTTATGTATGTTCCCCGATTTCTTGCTTCGAAAAAATCATTTTAGGTTTGATTGAGTATTTCGAGGTGGTCCCATTGTCACCAAATCTGAATCAGTAGTAGTTAATAAGTTAGTCCAACTGAAGTCAGCAACTCACAATATTTTTGACAGAAAACCGACCAGTTGGACTAACAAAGTCAAATCATTGGGCAGTATTTCAACGCTTTGCCAGCATAGAAGCACAAATTCGCAGTTTGTAATTTATAACGTAAAACCATTAGCGCTTAATGATTTTCCAAAACCCTTAAAAGCCGTGAAACCCTTTAGTAAACAGGACCTAAATATGTCATTTTTTGTGCCGCAAATTAGTCCTATTCATTTGCATGACGGTAATTAATCTTCTTCGACAATTTGAGAGAAGGGCTCTGATAACAAAGAGTGGCCGACGGCGAAGGGGTCATTTGAGCTTTGTTCAAATGAAAGAACAAAAGAGGCTGCGATATCTTTGTTTAGTTTTGAAATATCATCCCAAATGCTGTCAACGGGTCGCATTACGGACCGTAGGTAGGTAGGTATAAATAATTTTACCCTTTAATTCTGGTGGACTACAAAGCCAGTCGTAAATCTAGGTCTTAGTTTACCTGCTTTGCTATTTTTCGCAGCGGAAACATCTAGTATAAATAGGATTTTACTGAAAAAAAACCGTTGCAGAAGGAACGTGAGCAGCCCAACTAGCAAGTAAGGTGAAAAGCTGCTGCTAGTGTTTCTGCCATACTAATTAAGTTTACAGGAAAGGTCGCCTTCATTTGAACATAAAACAAAAACTGGCTGGCTTGTGTTTTACATCTGTTTGAGGAGGATTGGTATAAAACTTACATAAAACTTACACGTCAGAAGTTTAATAAATTTCGAATATATTATGGATTCAGTAATATAAAAAATTATGACTTTTGATTAATAACATTTAAAAATCATTTAACTTTATTTTCATTTAACTATGTACTTAACGACTAACCACAGAGAGCAACGCATGAACACCCAGAGCACGAGTCGGTAAGAATATCCAATATCACTTCACTCCAATCATCGACTCACTCTTAGATAACAATCTTAATCGAGCGCGCAACTAGCGCGGGTCAGGAAATGGAAGATTTAAGTTCGCGCAACGTAAGTTTGTGTTGGGTAGCGCAAGTCTTCAATAACACGGCATTCCGCGCAAGCCTCGCCAAATGACGTGGATATTGCTGGTTTATTAATCTTATGTTTCCCTGAAGACAGCGCAATCGTAGCATAATACTATTTGTCAAGCGTTCATAGGCTTATTCGGCGCGGGAGAGCTCAACAACCTATTTGCATTTCTCATTTACGCCCCTCTTCTGCTACTCCCTCAAGTACAAATTCTATATCGTGCAAGCACGTTTTATGTGTAACACGCGTGCATACTAAATAAATGCGTTAAATAAGATTTTGTCGTGTATTTTGTTTGATACAGGTTTTGGCTACGTTAGCTACAGTAAAGGTTCTGAGGCCGCTGACTGCATCCTCAGATCAGCTTTCGAATATCTGTTACATCAGGTCTTGTAGATACTTCATAAATTATGATCATCATCATTATAATATGTGGATGATATTAACAACCGAAAGACAAACAGAGCCTTCCAAGTCTTCCTGCGCGCCTGGTATGGTTGCGATTATATCGCGTGTCAAATGTGGATAAAGCATCCGTCACTCTCGTTCTTATTTATTTAGTCAAAAGGTGACGGATGCCTTATCCAAACTTTGTCACGCGATAAACGCAGCCATGTTAGGGCCCCTGAAAGGTTGCCACAATAATGTCTCGAAACAAACAATACTTGTAAGAAAAAATAATGTAACTTAGTTTTATGTTAGTTAAACTTTTACATTAATTCACGTATCAATAATGAGAATGTTTCATTTCGCTTGTGCTGAATGGGATATTTGTTCCCAGTTAAATTAATGACAACCACACAATTACAAACATTGTAAATCTAGTTTTAGACTTGATCGCTATCATCTTATAAATAACGAATACGCGAGGAAACAAAAATCATGAGTTTATTTCCACATAAATCTCACCTTCATGCAGTTGACACCGTGACATCGGTAAAAGTAAGAACATATATGCAATTCCTGACAAACCCGGTGATGTATAAAAGCCTCCGGAGCCGGGCGCGGTGGCGCGGAAACCCCTCTGCACATAATAGCACCCTGGGCTGCCCGGGGCGCGACCCCGCTCTCAAAACCTGGACACTATTTTCGAATCGTCCGTCCGTCCGTCCGCAGCCTATGTCAGAGACTCTTAGTACTAGAAAGCTTTATATTGGCAGGAATATACATATTAGTTACGCCAAAAAAGAGATAAAATAAAATCTTGAAAAAAACATTTTTTATGTTACTTCCCTCCCCTACACGTTACGTGTAACGTGGGGATGTATCGTCTACCCCATAGTGTGGGGTGTCTTTGGATAGGTATTTCAAAAACATTAAATTTTTTCAATTAATGGATCTGTTTATGAAATATTAAGCCAAAACTACAAATACTAAAAATCTGAAAAATATCTTCAATGAAAGCGCATATAACGAAACGTGATGTTTAAATTAGTAATTTTGTTTGACAGATGATATTAGTTTGAATGAGAGGTGATTTGATTACTCATTTATATTGCATATCAAAATATTTATAACTGCTTACGTACCTACAAAGCGAAATAAATTGGTCAAGATCGTAGCAAATGGAAAGAAGTGGTTTCTGCCTACCCCTCTGGGAAACAGGCGCGATTTAATGTATGTAGGTATGTACTCGTATGTAAGGACAATAGTAACATGTGAAGTAATTTCGTAAAAAAAACTATTTTTCGATCGTCTATCATCACTTTCGCTGCTGTTAAATGTACCGAGGTAGTGAATAAGTTCATTCGAAATAACCAATTTATAATAATTACTTTCGAGACTGCCGGGGAAATATTCTTCCTTTGCTAAAAAATTGCATAAATCTTCGTATTATATTCCCAACTACGACCCGGCAAAAGAGATTGTTTTTTAAAAGCGCTACAAAATTCTAGCGTGTGAAATAACCGCACGCTTGCCAACTAGAGACTAGGTAAATCATGTTGTTATGCTTGCAATCGCAAACGATATTGTGATGCTAAACAGTTTATTTAGTTAAGAGACTGCTTTAATGAGGACATTTTCTTGAATTGCATGCATTACGTTGTTTACGAGCATGTTCTGACGATATGTTGGCAGGGTGCAGTTATAGTAAGATAAGTGCTATACGGTGGTAAAATCTGCTTTTTATATTTTATTGTTTTCTATTATTGTTAGTTTAACAATTACTTCGAGTATATTTCATCATAAATATAAGAACCAGTTCACGGAAACACATGCCTATGTGCTAAATTAGACCGAATATATTTATTCGTAAATATAGACTATATAAACCAGCCGTAAATCTGGCATTGACATTGAAAAATACCTACGTTTTATTTATTTATATGTATAATAAACTGCCGGATCTCTCTTAAGGCATTTAAAAAAGGTGATGCAATCTTTCATAAGTTAGTTAATACTTATTGGCTTCTGTATTAAAATCAATAGTATTAAAATTTTAATTAATGTACTTAATTATAAACTTGTACACCAGTTTGTTGGCATAATGTGGCGATCTTATGGCTGTCTAATTATTAGGACCTTTATGTAATAAAATATTCATTTCATATTCATATCAGCCGACCACTGATCGGAAAACAGATATGGAAGACAATTTGGGACAAATCTTATGAAAGTATTAATTAATATCACATTAAATACAAAATCGCGAGACTACTACCTACTTACTTAGCGTCAATTCTGTGATCTGCCGTTACAACCTAAACCTAAACTGTAACCGAAAGTGTATATTCCCAAGCAGTTCCTTCAGGGAACAGTGCTGTCGTTCGTTTGCAATCAATAACACCGAAGACTATTTAATCGCTCCCACAGAATGCTCCCTTTTAGCTCTTGAAGATCTGTTGATTAGCATTTATTGCTCTGGTGTTATTTAATCTTAACCCGATACGGAGTATCGAACGGGGCGGGAAGAAAGGCAATAAAACGCCTATTTATTTGAAAGCCAACAAGGCCCGCAGTAATGAAATTCCTCGCGAAATATTAACGCATTTTTTCCAACAAAGAGGTGATGTATTATCGGCGCTATGTTCCAACGCAACATTTTTTATCGATTCAATGACGCTGCCGTTTAATATCGTCATGTTTATGCGTTTATGGAAATGATGCGTGCAAATTAATAGTTATTTGTGCAACAAGAGAGCAAAGTTGGTTTTTGCTGCGAATGTTGATTTTGAATCCCGAGTAAGCGAAAGATTCTATTATTGAATCACAAGCGTAGCGAGTGATTCTAGGTTAGAATCCTGAGCGTAGCGAGGTATTCAAAGACACGAGATGTAAATAACTTCGGTCTCGTGTGACACATACAACTTTTCACCTCAGTAGCGAGAACAACTCAGCGTGAAGCTGGCAGGGCCATCGTCGGTCTTCTGTTGTGACCATTTTTTGGTGAATACACGACGCAATGACGACACTATCGCATATGCATCAATCAAAAGCTTTTATGCAAAGTACTAATAAGTAATAACTTAAAAATTTGAAAAAAGAAACAGATGAAACATGCCATGCAACTCGATAATGCCGTAGTACAAACACCACTTTATACAGCTTTATGTAGTCTGTGGCTTTAGAAAAAAACTGAACTAGGCCTTATCTATGGCGGAAAATCATTTTTTTTAGTACAATAATCTTGCTATTTTTGAAATGCGTTCTGAAACTATACTAAATAAGAAATTAAAGATTGTTAAAACGATAACCAAAAAATAAGTTTATCATATGTATCTACATAATTTTGTTATGTGTAAGAATAAATTATTGTACTGTATAAAATAGTTATAAATGTTATAATAAACACATTTAAAAGTGACAGATAGTTTTATTTGCAATTTTACGGTTATATATGTGTATCCGAACGTATTTGTTTCTTTTTGAACCTACTATGTATGGAATTTGAAAATCGAACTTCGAATCAATTTGTTCTATCTCTGGCTTTTTTCGTATCGAAGTGAAAGTGACAGAACAAAGTGAAGATCAATTCTTTCGAATGTTGTGACTAGCCACAGCACTGCCCTAGGTATTTGGAGAAAAAAAGTTACTTTGTCTCACGCTCGCAGCAAAATCTAATTCTGCTCACTGTTCTTAAGCAGCAAAACTTGCTTGTTTGAGCTGCTGAGGTGAAAACCAAAATTTATTTAATTTTCGGCCTGTTATAGGTTTATTACGTGAGCAATAATATCGTGATTTAAAACTTGCAATCGAAAGAATAATTTCACAAAACCATAAATGTTTCGGGAAATGAATCGATCACTAAACTGATCTATTGTTTACCTTAAATAAACATTGGCAGGTGAAATACGAAACTTCACTTTCCATTTAGGACTGGAAATCAGGTATACCAACCTCGAATTGAATAAAAAAGGGACAGCCGAATTGTTTTGTAAATCCACGCCGTTTATTCATCGCAATCCCTACAAATTACGCGGGCTGTAACTGGCATCGAAACAATCGCAGCCGATGATCCGGCCCGTGTTATGCAAATCTGAGCTTTGCTTCTAACAATTGATGCCTACTAGCGCCATCTGCTGACAGTTCATAGAATAATATAAAGTACTGTATCGGTTTACAGATAGCGATTTACTGATGAATAATCGTTGGTTCCGCACCGGCAATTGAATCGATCTAGATGAAAAGCTCAGGCAGGTTTACGAAGTTACGTACTAAGTAATACCAAGGTAATACCTATAGAGGACGGCGCGACGTCTAGCCGATGACAAAATGGGTCTAACGAATCTGTAGCTGTGTTTAATTTGGTTTCGGTTTTACGTAATACAGTTGATTGGGACCATTGTGAAAGTTGATGTGGTTCAGAAATAGGTTCAACTAAAGTGACGGTTTGATCTTAGTAACTATGACCCGTTATAAAACTATTAAGACAGTCAGGACTTTTTCCTTATTAATTCCTTAATATCCTTTATAAATCCACGCAGACGCAGCTTAATACTTTTTTGAAATGTATAAGTAAATGGCGACTGCTTGGATTGAAAATAGTTAAATTTTCAGTCAGTATTTATTATAATTAATACCTACTCCCATTTAAACCTGGTTGGCTTAGATGGAGTAGTCCAGCGATTCCCAAAGTGTGTTCCGTAGCACCTAAAGGTTCCAAAAAAAAGGGGTTCCATATTAAAATGGATTTGTTAAGTATTACATTACCTCGAAAGCTTGAGAGCCCCAGGTGTAGTCGGCAGTGAGTTAATTATAGTTGATTATTATCCAATTGATGAAAGTGATCAATCTCTTCCCTGGGGATGAAAATGTCATTTACATTGCACTATTCAGATACAGCCGTAGTTTAGCAACGGGAGTGATGAACATGAGATTAAACCTCAATGACCTTGAATGGACTCTAAAATGAATAGACAATTAATTTGTCAGCAGATACGTAAAACGGTATTTTCAGCCCTACACTAACAAAGTGACCATAAGCTTGGTAACAGTGTAACTAGACGCCTAGTCATTTTCAATTTGATACCAAACAACATTCGATTTGGCAGTAGTTACTTAATCAGGCTGAAGTCGCTGAACGCGCATTGTGGCTGGATTGCCGCCAGCGCGCCACTACGCTGTACGTGTCTTCATTATCACACTGCTAAATCGTGTCTAAATCATATTGCGAACCATTCGTGTAGGTACTATCAGACCATTGGAACCTTGACCCACCGTAGAACTGTGTCACAGAGACGTTATGATTCAAGTCATAAGAAGTGTCAAACAAATTGTTTTATAATGTCACTGTGACACCGTTCTATGGTGGGTCAGGGTTCCATTGGGCTGATAGTACTGTTTGTGAAAATGTCTTCGTGAATTTGCACCTCAATTAAATAATACCATTATTGCCTTAAGTCAAAGCTTCATTTTGCAGAACCGCGCGATCGGTCAAGTGATTCACGTGGCCGCGTTGTTTATAGAAAGTGATCGCCGCTACCGTTGAACAATAACTAAAGGATTGCCGTACGTTTCGGGCTTTTGAAGACTAGACGGAGAGCTGGCCACAAAAAAGGGTTGCAATTTATAGAGCAATGAAACCCCTTTTATTCAGGGTGCCATACCAACATTATTCATTGTTTGGGGGCTTGGTGTTCAATAGCAAGGGTCATCTCATCACGTCATATTTTTATATTATTTTCTAAACATAATTTTTTTTTGCACGTTTGAGCTTTTCCTGGTAGAAAACGGTGAAATGCGTTTTTGAATAACGCCAAATGAGTCGTAATGGTAATACCCTCATATCCAAAGTCGTAAAAGCAATGTTTTTAATTTTTCCTATATTAAACGAGCAATATTAGTATACGTGTATGGCCAATCACGTTCTCAAAAACATGCCTAACGATTTCGATGAGATTTGCAATGCAGGGGCTTACGGGGGCGAAAAATCGATCGAGTTGTCATCTTCGGGAAAAATCGTTTTCAACCCGAGCGACGGACGCTCGGTCTTCCGGGTACTTAATATAAAGTTTCATGTTACCACCGATGAACGGCTGCCAGGCTTCTGGAACAATTGACTAATGATGATAAGGCACCCTGATTAGAAGGGTTTAATTGTTCTATAAATTGCAACCCTTTTCCCGTCGCCAGCTCTTTGATCAGAGGGGATGGCAAGAAATAAACAAAAGAGAGAAATGGATTAGGGCATCCAACACTGTGAGAGGATGGAAGGTACTTAGTGCCCTAGGTTAATAAGTCATTTTATACTTCTGCCAGTGATTGGCAGCATAACAAATCATAACGAACGGGGTACTTGAGTTTATTCTTGACACTTTAGCTAGAGTTGCGTTAATATGTACATGATACCACATCCCATACAATATACGGCATGCATAAATGTTAGCTCTCCAAGCTCTATCGCACGTGCAAAAACCTTAACAGTTGACATAACTTCTGCATGCACAACTATGAGTAAAGATAGCAAACGGTGCGAAAGCCAAAAATAAGTCTAGAGAAGTGAAGTTTACAAATTATTACAAAAGCCTACCTACCTACCTTTTTTATTTTCATTCGCACGACTCTCAATTAAAGACAATGTAAATCACACTTGGCTCTTTAAAAGTTTAATACTCGAAGCGCAGTAGGCTTTATGCCGCTCGGCAAACAAAGTACAAATTAAATTTATCACTGCATAAAATTACTGGATTACCTTTAAAGAACATCAAGCGGTATAACCGTGCGAAATCTGCTGCTCCCGCTCGGCCTGCTCATTACATATTCCGTTTCGGCGAGCGAATATTTCGACAACAAACATTATGGTAATTCCGCCGCATAACCATCCATTTTACACCTGTTTAGGTAAATACGCTGCCTAAGCTTCCGAGACGATTTTGGTTGCAAACTAAGCATCATAGACATTTTAGTAATCGTGGCTATGTGACTAAAACCTATAGGTACGCGTGCATTCGAATATTAGCTTGCCAAAGTACCTACTTCCCAGCAAAGGCGTTAGAGTGTAAAATTAAAATCTAACTCTAGTTAGTGAATATTTTACAATAATTCATTTATAAGGATGGCATAGCAGTGTGAGCATAATTGAGTACTATGCGGTTTGAAAATCGACCTTAATTTAATGGAGCACGCAAACAAACCACTTGCCACGCTCTGAGTAAAGTAGTTAAATTATTTGCCAAGTCGTTAATCCTTTACATTCCGTTTGAAAACTGGAGTCTCTTGTATAATATGTGTATTTATATATATAATTGGAGAATAATACAATTTCGGATGACAACCCAAAACCGCGAGTAGAGCTGCGCAGCGCATGTTAATTAATAACATTTAAAGCAAGCGCTGGAACAGGCTCTCGGTATTACTAGTACGGTCGAGTTCAAAGTAGCTGTACATTTTAGTACCTTGTCGCAGCAGCGCAGATGTTAATTCAAACAACTCTCCCTATAATACGTTACTGCGACAGGATACTAAAATATACAGCCACTTCTGAGTTTGTACCTACAATACTAGACAATACCACTGCCACGACATAACTAACGAGACGCTAGTCCTGACGTGCGGCCAATTAGAGCTGCCGACATCCTCAAACACGATGAATTAATGTCGTCGACGTAAAACAGCCCCCAGCAAACACAACTGTCCTCCGGGAGCCTCTTGACGAGCCTCCTCTACGGGTCTGAAGCACAAATGTAGGTACTTTACATTTAAACTGAAATCAACTAGGTGCCTACCCTTAAATTAATGCACATTATGCACATTATTTAGTTTTTCGTAGCAGGCAAAGTTTTATTAATCCCGTATGTTTTACTCATATTAACTATTAGTGAGCCCATTACTTTATTAACTCCATGCAGCCAATAGGAAAGTATTATGTCGGGGTATCTCAAATGACACCTTCATTGATCTCATGGATGGTTACGTAAATTCTACGAATGTCAGATAATATTGGGCAGCAGACTCAGACCTCAAAGGTACGAACCATGTAATGATCGAACAGGCGCAGCGAGCCACTCAGACGAAGATGCTCGTGAATATCAGTGGCTATCTCAGTATCTCTGTGACAAGGAAATTGTATTATTCGACACATCCTGCAAGAGATACCGCAATACCAGGAACCTGGATATGAAATGGCAGTATGTATTTTATTCTGCAAGCGATAGGTAGACTATTGTAATCTCCGTTAGATTATACTTTAAAGAAATTACAATATTTAGATTTTGTGGCGTCATTTTAATTTGTGTTTAGAACTCTGGTTTTAAAACCTTACAAGATATTTTTTCAAGTCCCTCTCGAGACACAAGGCGTGTACTAACAGCGACCGTGTACACTATGTACACACACTCATGATTTGCGGAGTGACAAGGACTCATTGCGGAGCCCCCGGGCGCGGCGGCCCTCGACGGCGCCCTATTGTTGACTCACACATGATATACCAACCAACTAGCGCGCTGTACGACCGCATTAGTGTTGCCATCGGCCCTCGACGTTACTATTAGCTGAAATTACACTTTTTGGTACGCGCGTTAGTTATAAGTGTTACAACTACGTAATTGCTCTGGGCGTCTATTAAACATGGTAAAACCAGTTGACTTCGACATGATATCATATTGTCAACGTTACGATAGCTCTGGTTTTACTTGACTTGACAGTAATGGCGGCCGAGTTATAAACAATAGGTACTTACGATAACACGTCAAAAGCTAAAAATATTGTTTTACCGCGTTGAAAAAAGTACGTATTGTCGTCCTACACGAAACACTTCATAAATTGGGAATTCATTTGAGTAATGTAATGTGATTACAACATTTTAAAAATGTCCAGTTCACTTTCATTCAACCCATTCATTTCATTTATGCGAGATTGCAATCCTGATTTATCTATGAGTCGCAGCGAACAAGGGCTCTCTTTTATATACGTAGCAAGTGGGTGACGAATTTTATTAGGCAATGATTTACACACTCATAAATCTTTCGGCATTGTATGAAATACCTTGATCTCTAGATTTATTAAGAGGGTAGTAAAGTATGCCCCTCACGCCCGGCGTCGCACATCTGCCCTTGAAACTATTTTACATACAATCATTATTTTGCTGTGTTTTATCTTTTGGTTTGTCAATTTAAAATAACATTAAAGATGCCTTTACCCTATTTTTCATAAGATATATTTATGACTATTATGACTTTAGTAAAATGCACGGTTCACTTTATTGTCATAGATGAGCGAACCGTTCATCAGCGGCCGGTTTTACGAATAAATTGAATTAAGCATGATCAAACGTTACAAACGTTAGTGAGAATTACACGTGCTAATTAGCTGTGGGTATAGCAGAGTAAGTGTACAATCAAGTGTTTACATACATACATACATTATTGTATAGCCCCGCGTGGTTGCCGGGTTAGAATAGTGCCACTCCCATGTCTTCCCGCGGATGTCGTAAGAGACGACTATAGGGAATAAAGGCTTGCAGTACTGTTAGGGGATGGGCCAGCAACCTGTCACTAATACGCTGGTAAACATCTTAGCCTAATTTTGAAAAATGTGGATACAGAATTATTAACAAGTTTTTAAAGTTATTGGTGATTCTGTAGCTCTGCCTACAAGCCCATCGCCTAACTAAGGGAATAAAGGCTGTGTAGTAAGCCTTTATTCCCTTAGTCGTATCTTACGACATCCACGGGAGGACATGGAGTGGCAATATTCTAACCCGGCAACCACACAGATTTCTTATCTGTAAAAATGTTTTTATTTCTAAATAATAACATCGATTTCGGTAGTATTATTTCAATCAAATTTCGAACATCTCTGAAAAACAAAGAAATTTGATTTGACCTCTTTTCTAATATCAGTCGAGATGACGTTTATTTCGAAATGAATTGTCAATTTGCATACAAATTTGACAAAATAATATGTCGCTCGTAAGTAAGATATCGAACGATATGATGTTGGAACCAACTCTAGTTTGTCGCTGAATTAAAAAAAAACTGTGACAGCTGCCAGAAAACTTTTCAATGTTTTCATTACCGCCATTACCGGTTAAAATTTATTTTGTATGCATCATGGAGGCTTAATATGATATGTGGGTAGATAAGATAAAGTAGTGTATGTAACTGTACTCATAATTAGGCATTATGTACAGTCAAGGGCAAAAATATGTATACACTTTAGTACCTTGTCACTTTAACCACTGTGACAGTTCATATATGGCAGTTCAAATATGACGTAAATAGACAAGGTACTAAAGTGTATACATATTTTTGCCCTTGACTGTACAGTCACATAAACTACTATTAGTAGCTTCTGGCTCAAATTTAATATTTAACGTTACTACGCCACATAAAATAGCACGCCACAGCTACCACAGAGCGGTTCTATAATTTTATGAAAAATATTTTGACGTACCTACTGTTGAACCGCAACCACCAAAATACATTAAGTCCGAAAGTAGCTACCGAAATTCCGCTCCGCGTACAGTAAATCTTATCGGTATTAGAGCACTTCACAAAAACAAACGTAAGAGGAAAAAACGTGTGGAGGTATCGGTCAGTTTTCCGCTTCTGGGCGCGCGCAAAAATACCTGCGTCACGTTAACTGCCGCCATAAATCCTGCCCACTTCCGAGGAGATTTCTCTTCGGGACGCCTGCGCTTCCGGCCCTGCGAGGATCTCAACAAATTATTGATAGGAATGTCCCCCTGAAAAGTTTTTCAACGTTACTCAGTTGCAAGCGATTTTGCTTTTGTTAGGAAAAGAAACAACGAATGATTCAACAAATAAAATTGAACGTTACTGTATGTTACGCTACAAATTTTTTTCTTTCTTTCACAAAGCTATAACAATATGATTAAAAATCTAACGATGTTTATTTAAATATTTTCCTTACCAGACAAATCTCTATAATACCCCAATATTATGCAAAATACCTGCGAGGTAATAATATTTAATTGTGCCCGGGGCGCGCGGCCAAGTTAAATTCCCGGTAAATAAAAATCTTGAGACGTAAGATTTTCTATTCCTGTTTTAATTTCGTCGGCATTTATTTGGAACATCGCTTAAAAGGCGGAAATTATATTTGAACTTTAATATGACTTTTTCATAAAAAGATTGGGTGATAAAAAGGTGTTTCTTCACTCACTGTTGATTTGATGATCGAAAATACTTTTGTTTCCTTCGAATAGCTTTTAACTGTACCAATTACAATTAAAAAGATTACCCTAAAGCCGGTGTGCGATGAAAACAAAATTCAAACCAAAGAGTGCAGCTTAACTGTAAACAACAAACTTAAATGAACAGCCTTCCGACAGCTTACAATCTTAACACCTCTGTATGTGCACAGAAATATAACCGTCTGTAGGTTTCTGCAAATAGTCTGCAAGCAACATACTTCTGGCTAAAAAATATCAGCTCATGAAGTCATAGCGTGCTTGCGGAATGTTTACTAGGAGATTTTGAAGACCGTTCCGAACTATAGTTAAGTTACTCAAAGTTTTAAATTCCAAAAAAGACGACGATGGGACTTTTAGTTCAAATACACGAAGTTGACAAAGAAGGGAAGCAATATTTTAAGTTTATAATCAAGGGAATAGAGATCCGAAGACTGTTAACAATCTTCTCATATATGTATACTACTTATACTTACATGCATACTTTTGGTTAAAAGCTTAACCAACGAGCTTCTGCCCATGACTTCGTCTGCGTATATTTCGATTGTCGTTATTACCTACTTAGGAAACTTTAAAATTTTCGGGGATGCCAAGTTGCCTGTGTTAATCCAGGGTATAAGCTACCTCTTAAATTTTAAATTCTTTTAAATTTCATCCGGTACATAATTACCTATTGTATACTACGGCCAGGCTACCTATCTGATACGAGTGATAAATGATACTTATCATACGGAAACCACCTTCGATCTATATTTTTCTATATACACATCAAAATAGCATAAATAAGCGAACATTTTATGATATGTAGATCAATTTAATTTATTAGATTTAAGAAATCGTCCCCATGATCTTAATTTTCAACCTTTAAAGACGGAGTAAATTTATTTATTTATTTATTTATTTATTTATTACCAATTAGCACTCACAGTTAAACCTTACGTGCTAATTGTTACACATTTAATTACACTATTTATGTCAACACTATTTATGTAAATTATACAACAGCTGGTGTAACTGTGTGAACTGCGCCCTTATACCACTCTACATCTTGATTCCCCAAATAAACTCCATTAGAGCTTGTACTCGGAGACTGGTATGTTTACATTTCACGTGAATTATACATAGCAGCGAAGCATCAAGAGCTGAAAGGCTCGCTACTATTCCTAAGGCTGAAAATATTACATATTGTAATGTCTACGTGTAGAGAGCTGTAGTGTAACGTCACTTAAGTTCGGAAGTGAAAATAAATATATTGTGACAAAAATAAATTACCTCTAAATGACCCTTACTATTAATTTCTAGATCCCAAAACCTCTTCAGCTTGATATTTTGACCAAAATAGCCTTACCTAAAAGCCCGATGACATAATATAAAAGTTCGACATTGAGAAGAATAAAAAACATGAAGAACCATTCCACTGTAGGTGCTAACGAATGGAAAAGTAAATTAGACAGATCATATAATTGGATTATTTCATTGCAAACGAGAGGACATGCAGGTGAGGAGCAATTAGAAGCTGACTCGTTAGGTGCCACCCTGTGTGAAAATCCACCTTACTAAGCACAATTCAACGCCAGCAGCTGATATCAAGCCCTCATTTTTATTTGAATTGTCTATAAATTATATTTTACCCTAAACTGAGTGATTTAACACTACGCTTATTGAGAACAACCCATAACAACCAGTTAATAACCTTTTAAGTAAATCGATGATTATTTCGTCACGGCGCCCGAGTACCTGCTAGTGGAGGGAACTCAATTAGCAACAATTATTCCAACAGCGACGCGACGCTAACCCAAAAGTTTCCTCGACTATTTCGTAATTAATTTTGTTCCCAACGACCTCCGCCTGCTCCCGCCGCAGTTTGGCTTTACACGAGGTTGGCTCTTCCTCAGCCCCAATATTTATAAACCACTTAACACAACCATAATCCAAAATAGTATTTTCGATATTTTACATAGTATGTAAACAACGTTATTCTCGTCTAAATTTAATCACTTTTCGCGGAACCCTATTATGTTTCATTGATATTTCTTGCTGAGTGAAGCTTACTTTAAAAACAACTGTTATACAAGCGTTATATCAAATGAAGCAATAGACGAAGTTTCCAATGGTTTTCACGCCCGCGATTACATAGTGGTCCGTAACGACCATATAAGGCCGATTGCTTTCTTAAACTTATCCCATTCGTACACCAGCCTCAAGGACTCTGAACTTCTTTATTGTGCCGAAGTTACGAATGAGAACGGTTATTTCCATTTCTATCGGATTAGTAAGCCCGAAGCAATAAATTATTATTGTACCATGGCATAGAGGGGATCCGTTATGAAACTCGGGTGATAAATGGCACCGCAACTATTACTTTCTGACGCCGCCGGGCGGGGGCGCGGGGGATAACAAACTGTTTTATAATAACAACCAATTTACATTCACGTATCATTTAATAGCACGCTATCAAAGCAATTCGATTACCGGCTATCCTGTTTATTATAATATTTTATCGAAAAACACATTAAATGCTGACACATCACGGCAACGCTACGAGTCCATTTAAATTATAAAGTGAACACTTGCTCTGCATATTGCAATCAACGTCTGGATTGGTCGGCTCGGTGTTAACTCCCATATTAACATCGTAAGGAACCCATTTCCATTATCATCCCCAATTTTGTGCTCCGAGGGCACTTAAGCACTTAATGGATCTCGGCTCCCCATAATTTAGAGGGACGTTGGATTGAATAAAATCGTAAATCTCAACATCAACCTAATGAAGGTATTTTAACGAAGATGATTTGCACCATCCTGCGGCTCTTGGTCCCACGTGTGGGGTCGTTGACATTTCCTAAGCGATAAAATGCGAATCAATTTTATGAATAAAATATTGCGAATGTCAAAATTTCATTGGGTGTGGCGGTTCGTTTGAATATTGAATAACCCAACGCTGTTTATAAATAAGCTGGCTAGACAGTGCCCTGCGAGTGTGAGGAGGCAGCCGATCCGCAGGCTGGTAGAATGCAGCAGTCCACAAATAACCCGGATCAATACCGAGCGCGCCGGCCGGAGCCCGAGCCTCCCTGGTGGCTGTCGAGCTGCCACATCAAATTATCACATGCATTATAAACGCAGCCCTACCGGTTTTTTAATTGATCCCAATCGATAAAATAATCAATTATTTTTTTGTTATTGTAACAATAGATTTTAACAAATAATTTAAAGCTTTGTGGTGATATCGTATGATAATAGGTATATGTAGAATGTTTAAAATACATACATACATACATACATACATAAACTCACGCCTTTATTCCCAGAGTGGGGTAGGCAGAGCTACAGAATTTCCAACAACTATAAAAACTTTTGATAATTCTGTAACCACATTTTGCACACTTAGGCGAAGATGTTTACCAGTGTATTAGTGACAGGTTGCAAACCCATCGCCTAACAATACTACACGCCTTTATTACCTTAGTCGGCTTTTAGGACATCCACGGAAAGACTTGGAAAAAACTTAAAATACATAATGGTCATAATATATTATGGTTTTATTTCTGAAACCGTAAACGTTTAGGGATTTTTTAAGAGCCCTTTGTATAGAGCTTAGGTCTGTTTTATCAATCCTAAAATTTGAACGGATCAACAAAAAAAAACATATATTTTGACCACTATGTATTATGACATTTATAACCCATTATATATTTTGAACTTTATATATTAGGATATTTATGATATTTAGTTATGTTTGCCCCGTTGTTGCAGCAGTCATCCACCTCGACGTTGACAGAATCAAGCGGCGCAGGTAGATCCCGCGTCAAACATGCAAATCCAAATACATTCCTGAAACCCTCTGGGAAATACAAACTCTAATACGGTCGGGCAATACAACATTGTTGAACGTGTTCCCGTGTAAATCCTGTAACTACGGGTGAGCCGGCTCCCGGGTGACTTGTTGCTCGGTCCGGTGGCCTCACGGAACCTCTAATATACACACGAATAACCATGCTAATAAAAGTGAAACTAGAAGATGTAATCCCAAAAGATATCCCCTTAATAAATATCGTTTACGCGACAACCTCTCACGCCAAATAAATAATAAATTTACTGTTCTGTACCTACCTAGTAAAGGTTTGCGTCTCACGGCTTCTCTGAAAGAGATATTATATTATTCAGACGTCTTTCAGTAGAACCCACTTAAATATTACTTATATTACCTACTAATGCCTTTTACCCTTCGTCACAAAAAAAATGGTTGGAATGTGTTATCTTTCTGTGTTAACATTGATTTACTGTTCATTATATGCTCAGCGCCCGTACGGGAGTAATGAATTTTAAAAAGTCGATAAAACTTATCGTATAATAAATTAATCGATAATAAAATTATCTGCCTATCAAATCGATAATCGTGTAACATTCGTGCTAATTTAATTAGCACGCAAAGAACATTTTCTTTGAATTGGTTAGAAAGCCATGAACCGCCAGCAAGTAATCGCAACTATTCGCAAGAGCGAGGAGGTGGATATGCACTTGACTTACCTAAGCTCTTTATTTCTGGAATTTTGCGGTTATAAAAATATCCCCAAAAAGAAGTACCTACCTAGTGTTTTCAGCAATCAAGAGTGAAATAAGGATTCATCTTATTTTTCTCGCTTTCAAAATGAAAACACTACTTAGAGTTCACTAACACTCAAGCTGATAGATAACTGTACCGTATCATGACTGATTTACTTTATTTTTAAATAATCAAGTAAGCAATTAAAACAATCACAATATTTTCACTGATATACCTGTTTGCAAGGAAATGATATATGCTACAAAATGATGAAATTATTATTTATAAAGAAAATGAATAATTAATGAAAATTAATACTAATAATATTCTAAATGCGAAAGTTTGTGTGTTAGTTCGTTACTCCTTCAGGCTGCAACGGCTGGACGGATTTAGATGAAATTTTAAATGGATGTAGCTTATATCCTGGCTCATAGGCTACTTTTATCTTGGAAAATTTAAAAGTTCCCGAGGGAGTAACGATAATTGAAATCTGAGCAGACGAAGTCGTGGGGATAAGCTAGTAAATAATATTGATTTAACTTTGTAGCTTCAAATCATATTTTCTCATACTACATTTAAACTACTCGTTTTCTTCGCAATATGGCGTTTATGTATATTCAATTGAGAACTATTAATTTTTTTTTGGATATGAACCTAATGTAAATGATTTATGATTGGAAATGATTGAGATGGTGCTCTTATGACTTCAATACAATCTTCTTCGTTCTTTATTTATTTTCAATAAGTTAGATACTTACATGTTCTAACGAGCCTTATACAGAACTTTATTAAATTAGGGAACAGCAGTTCAGTCGATAGTTCCCTAGAGGATAGCGAACGCAAACAACATAACGAACTTAAAGTCTACACGAAGCTGGCTTAACTATTGATTGAATTTTAGATACACTTCTAACTAAGCTAATGACAGTTTTGAATTTCAGCTTACGCAGATTAACCCGAATACGGGTTTGCATTTTGTGGAAGCGAAATCCACTCAACGATACTAAACTGTTTCTTAATAACAATAATACTCGGGTAATAATTACTGGACCTATTAAATATTTACGAAAACATACTTAAAATTAAGGAACTTTATTTGGGGCATGGGTCCAGTCTTTCTTGGGTTCTATCGTTTTATGGTATGGTGAGGCAAACGAGGCCACAGACCACATCAGGCCTATTTCATAATAAAGTACAAGCCCATACTAAGTTGCTTGTTTGTAGGTACTTTATTATGCAATAAGACCCCTGATATTAAGTCGGCCCGATGATGCCCTTAGACATGCGCCAGACACGCAATCGCATTCGAATTCAAAGTGGAACAATTGTTTTCATTTTGAAGGCAGACTCGCCTTCGGGCTGTCAAAATGAAAATGATTGCGATTACGAGTGCGTTAGGCAATAAGCCTGCAGGTTAGCGGGCAAGACGGTGTTAATGATAAGGACGGACCCTGCATAAATCTCTACTCTACCCATTACTCTACAGAATATCACATTCGCAAAAGATCATTATACGAATAACATCATACTCATAAAACACGATATTCGCAAAACATGATATTTACAAATAATTGGGGTTTGTTATGTTAGATTTATAGCAGGCCCGGAGGGCCAAACTACCCAAAAATAGGAGCTCCGCGGTATTGGAGCTCCGTCGACACTGTCTAATTCTTGTCTTAATAATAATTAAGTTTTGGTACTGTGATGATTTGGGAATAGCATGTTTTGCGAATATGATATCCAACGACGGAGGGCAAATCTCTACCCAGCTCTATGGAGTTCCAACATATGATTAAAGAAAAACCATAACAATAGGTATATGAAACTAAAACTAAAATTGAAATCAAAATGTGTCATGTCTAAGTAGCAGTCCAATTTTGAAAATATTTAAAGTATTCTTTATTTTGAACTCGTTCAACGTAGGTATATAAAGGAAAACACTGCCAAAAATATTTATTTAGATAAATTTTAAAAAGAAAAAGAAAGAAAGTGGTTTTACTTATATTTATAGTTGTAATTTGTTGTGTTGTGCTGTAGATTGTTTTGACCATTCAATAGATTCCTAGCTGGTACTCGCGACTTTGTGTCTGTAGAACTATTTTAGTCTAACGTTATTAAAAAAGTGTTCATCTACGATTTGGACTACCGGTGTCTCAAATTTAATCCAAATCAGTACAGTCTTTGCAAGTGTGTGTCATTACAAGACTATCATCCACACTTACAAAAAAAAAACCTTACCTATTTAGGATACAAATACTAGTCTACGGAAAAAATACATTTACTAAATTTGCCTAGGGTTGCCATGTACCTCCAAAAATAAAAACCGGTCTAGTGTGAGTCGCATTCGCGCACCGCCGTAACTCCGTACCGCCGTAAAGTAGGCGATTTCGAATCGAATCAGCACGAACCCAACTTACACTTGACCATTTTTAGTATTTGTGGTTTGTACTATCATACCAAATTTGATGCTTGAATGTTTTTTGCCATTTAAACGACACAAAAAAACTAAAAATATGTTGAAAAAACAGGTTCTTGTATGGAGGACCCCCTTTATTATTTCACTTTCTGTAAAATTATTTCTATGAGTTAGTAAGTCCGCCGTAATAAAATAACACAAAATCCGAAAAAAAAAAACCGAATCCGGCCGCAATCCTGACGAAAGCCCTAAAATAGTAATAAGTCACACCACGACGGCTTCCTTTATATCCTCTATATCTTCAACAAGACGTAAACGCTCGTTTCTCGTGAAACGCAACAATCCGATTAAAATAGCGTATCGCATTACCCCGCGCGAGGATTACGAGTAGGTATTTCGATTGTCTCCCTATGCTGCCGTACAAAATGTATTAGTTCCTGCAGTTCCGTCTCCGCACCGTCGCCGTCGCCCGACATTGCTCCAATGCTCAAACAGGCGCTGGCTAATTGAATTTCCCATATATCCGTATACTTCGCACACACGTGACACGCTGTGATACCAAGTGCCTATTCAAAAACATAATTGCTTGTTAATACTTACACAACACAATCACGTTGCCGACATTTACCCAGTAAGTAAGATTAATTTTGAATGGAATGAGAATCAGCTACCTTTTGGTATACCTTTTTCAGTTTCGCGGCTTTTTATTATTGCATTACGTAAACGTTCCTATATATCCATTGTATTACAAGTTCATATTTATAATAGCGTGGCCAACAGCAGACTACAATAGGCCATTATATCACGTTGGTTAGCTTTGGAATAATACCTTTTTAATTTTCTTTTTTAGGTTAGGTAATAAAGAAAAATAGGGCGTAGGTACCTGATTGATATTTAAATTGGAATTGTTATTAAATCTTCGATTTAAACTCGGCGTCATGAACTCAGGGATCCTAGATCATGTGCGACACTAGCCAAACGACAATGCTAATTATGTATTTGCTACGATATATTTGCTTTTATGTGTATCTTTACAAAACCACAGAATAAGTATAGGACAAAACAAATTAGTAAACAAAATAGTAACAAGGCTAGGGTTTGCAATTCGAATATTCGAATATTCGAATATTCGAATTATTCGCCATAAATAATATTCGAATTTGACTATATTCATTATTCGAATATAACGAATATTTCGAATAGTGCAGAAATATGTCTGTAATTATTTACCTTAGCTAAACACGCCAGGATTCATTATTCCCCACATTAACAACTCCGTGGAAATAAAAACAACTTCAAAGCTAAGAAAAACAATACATTACCTACCTATTTATCTTTATCCTTCCTTTCCAAAATCTAAAATGAACTAAATACCGTACCGTAATTGGAAAAAGGGGTAGCGAGCCTAGCGAGCTAAGGATTCCGGCTACCTGCTATGCTTCGTAATTATTATTAACAGAGATAAACAAAAACCCTAAAAGCTCAGTCATCTTTTAGCCGCTTAAAGATTAGGTCATGTTCTTTGAGGTGTGGTGATGGTGTGGTGTTAATAATTTTCTGTGCTGTGCTGTGATGATACTGATGATGCTGAATCGCTGACTGACATGAAAATATGTAAGTAAAGGAAATTATAATTTTAATATAAACTACGTGTCACAGTTAACTTATTATTTCGTGAAATTTTAATGCGACAGACGTGATCGTGATTCTACGTTATCCCTACATATTTATTTTTAGTATATTTATGTTAACAAAATAACTAAAAATGTATAAAATACGTGTGTAATTTTCACTCAATTACCTTGACCTTTGACTTAAGAACATCATATGTATATATATTTAAAGGTGCAAGTAGTATAATAGTAACAACGCAATTTTTGTTTTGCAGATTCACGCACGCTTATGTCTATGTCGATTAAGAAGAAATAATTAACAATGGACAAAAATAGCGAATTCACGGATTACAAAAAGTCTAGTGAAGATAAAAACTCTGTATGGCAGCATTTTTTGAGAAGCAGCGATGGAAATAAAGCAAAATGTAAAATTTGCAACAAAATATTGAAAACTTCTCGTACAACAACATCACTGCATAATCATTTGAATCTAATTCATACAATAAACTTAAAACAAAAAACAGTAAATGCATCCACATCATCAGCAATCGCTTCAATGCCTTCAACCTCTCAAATGGCCAGCACAAGTGAATGTGAATCAACCGAAGCAACTGTGCCACCCAAGAAAAAAACCAAACTTACGCATTATTTCCCACTGGAGGACAGTATGGAAGTCCATAGGTCAAAGTTAGCCGCGATTGACGGGCTATCATTTAACGTAATCTGTACTTCCATCACGTTACGAAAACTCTTCACAAAAAGCGGGTATATGTTACCAAAATCACCTCACACTGTCAAAAAGATCGTAGTAACTCACAGCGAGCAAATCAAATTGACTTTGAAAAAGGAATTGGACAAACTGAAATCAGAAGACTGTAGATTCTCAGCTAGCCTCGACGAATGGACATCCACACAAAATATTCGGTACATGAATATTAATATACATTCCCCAACGCTGAAACCTAGCAGTTTCCAAAATCTTGGGTTGGTTAGAATTAATGGAAAAGGAACGGCTCAAAATCTTCACAGTATCCTTGAACAAAAGTTAAATGATTTTGGATTAACCTCAAATGATGTTATATGCTTTGTGACTGATGGAGCGAGCGTCATGACTGCATTGACAAGACGAACTTCATCGTTCCACCAATTGTGTTACGCACATGGTATACAACTTGCGGTTCTCGACGTAATATACAAGAAAAAAAAAATTATGTCCCGGCTGCTGAACCGTATTACTCAGAAGATCCAGATGTTGAAATGGTCGATAGAAGTGACATTTTAGAAAGCGACAGCGACTTTGAAGGGATTGTGGAAATTGAAGACGAAGAAGGTTTGGTAGTCGCACCAACGAGACCATCAGCAATGCAAATGCAACTTGCTGATATTTATAAAGAACTCATAGGCAAAGTAAGAACTGTCGTCAAGCTGTTCAAAAAATCGCCAACCAAATCAGATCTCCTTTATAAAAACGCCGAAGGTACAAAGGATCTTCACCTAATTCTCGATTGTAAAACACGGTGGAGCAGCCTCGCTGACATGATAAAAAGGTTCATCTTATTAAAGCAGACTATTTTGAAGTCTTTAATCGACCTTAAATCGCCGATTTCGTTCAGTGAAGAGGACCTTGAACAACTAGAAGAAATAGCAGACTCACTGGACATTATCAAAACAGCAGTAGAGATGTTATGCCAGCGGGATGCCAATTTATTCACAGCTGAAATTTCCCTGAAGTTCATGATAGAGAGATTATCTCTTAAACAAAGTCAACTATCAAAAAATTTTGTAGATTCACTGAAGCAAAGAATTTCCCAACGAAGATTGCCAGAATTAAATGGCACGCTTAAATATCTACAGAACCCGGCTAACTTCTACAAGGAGGGTTCATCGGAATATCCTTTCGAGAATCCAACAAACGAACGAGTGAAAGAAGTAATTATGAAATTAACCGCTGCTCGAAGTGCTCGATATGCACCTACAGATTTACTAAATGTTAGCGATAATCGATCTGAGGTCGAATCTGTCCCTAGTACCTCTGAAACTATAAAGGAACAATTACAAGCCGAGATTCAAAAAGCTTTCGCTGGTTCAGATACTCAACAATCATCATGCGATTTGGATTTAGAAACTCAAATCAATGTTGAAATGGCCTTGTTCAAACAAGGCCATTTCAACAATTTGAGCGGTGGTAAAAGACCCGAAAATTTGGAGCATGCGTATAGATCATTGTTAACAATACCGCCGACAAGTGTGGAAGCAGAAAGAGTGTTTTCTGCGGCAGGTTACTTGTGCAACCACTTACGAACGAGAATGAACCAAGACTCATTAAATGCTTTAAGTTTCCTTAGATCGCATTATCAGGGCAGGGAGGCCAGGGAGGGAACAGACGCCAAATAAAAAACAAATATACTTATATTAGTTTTTTTGTTGATTGTTTAAAATAAGTTTACCTTACCACGTGTTGAAATTTGAGTTTTAGTTAGTTTGTTGATTGCCAAATTTGCTGATTGTTTATACGCATACTGAAAGACTTTGCTCATTATTGATTTGTTTTTATTGTAGTTATTAAACAAAGTAAGTTTATATTGTAACTGTGCGGTTGTGATTCATTTTTTAATTGTTTTATTATATCTCAAAAGTTTAATTGTTATATACCTTAAAGCTATATTGTTTAATTTTAAGAAATTACCACTAATGATTATATTTTTCTAATTAGGCATAACGTTTTGACTTTTTATTTTTTACGTGATATATTTTACAATTACATAACTAGGAAAATAAGTTTTTATTTGTTCATTAAAGTTGATCTGCTGATTTTTTCTCTGAAAATTGTAGTAGATTAGACTTTTTTTTTTGTTGTTTTACAAGAAAGAAAGTAAATTTATAATGTAACTGTGTGCTGTGATTGGTTTATCAAACTTTATTTTAACTCAAAAGTTGTTATTATCCAAATGAATATTGTTTAATTTGTAGAAGACACCATAAATGTTATTTTTTAATTGTATGGTCATTATATTTTAATTTTACATCACGTATTTTACAATTACACAACTTAGAATCATTATTTCGTTTTATTTTCAAAAATATTCGAATTATTCGAAATATTCGAATATTCGAATATTGAAAATGTTAGTATTCGTATTATTCGAATACAAAAATTGGACGAATATTGCAAACCCTAAACAAGGCTCTGGGGTGTTATTCTCTCAAAAACAACGGACGGGCGGCCGAACGAGCGAAATCGCAGCGGCGAGTTTAGGTAGTCCCGGTAGAGCGAACAAAACACATTTTAGCGCGTGCATTTTCAATTAAGCAGCCCTATATGTTCGATTCATCGGCAGAAACCATGCTGCTAAATTGAAAATGCACTCGCTAAAATATGTTTTGTCCGCACTGACGGGACTACTTAAACTCGCCGCTTGGACATTCACTCGTCCGTCCGTCCGACCGTCGTTGTTCAGAGAATCACTACCCTGGTCATCAACTTGTACAAAAATTACAACATCAACTAGTATCTATAGGCCATTTTCAATTATTTTTTTAGAAGAACCACCTTTTTAGGGTTCCGTACCCAAAGGGTAAAAACGGTACCCTATTACTAAGACTCCGCTGTCCGTCTGTCTGTCTGTCACCAGGCTGTATCTCATAAGCCGTGATAGCTAGACAGTTGAAATGTTCATAGATGATGTATTTCTCTTCCCGCTATAACAAAAAATACTAAAAACAGAATAAATACAACAAAAGTTATTTTATAGGAAGTGTCTAATTTTGTATATATAATGGTACGGAAACCTTCGTGTGCGAGTCCGACTCGCACTTGGCCGGTTTTTTAAAGTATCCTCACCATGAACCACGAGCATAATAATTGAAATGTTACTTAAACAAAGAAATAACTCAAAGTTACCTGCTTTCACATCTTATGTCAATTAGCCGGCTTTCCCCTAGTTACCTTCATTTTGTTTAACGTTAATCTTTTATTCAAAATGGCGTTTCTTCAGGATTTCATCATTATGGCTATATTTAATTTATGCAAAACGTAAGGATAGAGCTCAAGACGGGTCGACCATCTCGACGGCGGTATTATTCTGTAAAGCGATGCGTACTCTTAAACAACTCACTTCTCAACTCGTTGACGAATTGTAAATCGACAAATTAATGTTGTACCGCGCATTATCTTCACATGCCATTTGACTTAACACTACGCAACGTTTCTAAATTTGCTCTTATATTCCTTTTTAGGGTTAACAAGTTAAACCAGGAACTCTTTATAATTTCGCCATGTCCATGAATGTCACATTCTTTGACTCACATATAGATATTTATATTATTTATATTGCGCACTAAAATAAGGGATTTGGGAAACTGTTTAGGTTATGTTGAACTGTAAAAGTTCCATTTTCGACAAAGTTACGTGTCCCATGCACACATGCATACATTTTTCAAGTTAATAAAATGCTTATAAAAGATAATTTCACGTGCTATGCTCCGTACCATGCATGAAACAACGCAGCAGATGCCAAGCTCAAATGAGATTTAACCATTGTGTAGCTCGTCTATGAATTCTCAGTGGTTTTGTATAAGAATAACATACCTAGCAGATAACTACGTTACGAGAGATTGCCGTCTTCTGCAGATTCATATTCTTAGACATTTTGACGTGTACCTTATTAGGTAGACTGGATTCTTAACTTGATTTAAGAGACAATTAGGGTGACAGCACCAGTATTGGACATATTTAGCGGTAGGCACCAATATTTAACACTTAACTCTTATTTCAAAGATTATAAGGTTACAAATTGACTGTCTCTGTGATATCTACTGTAACATAAGAGTCAAGTGTCCATCATTGGTCCATGTTCATTACTGGTTCCATTACCCTACTCGTATTTAAGTTTTGTCCGTAAGACTTATGAAAATGAAACAGACACGTCGTTCGTGACCCTGGGACTAGACAATCCTTTGTTTTAATACCTATATAGTATTTACCTACAGTATTAACACAGGATCGACTGAATGGAAAGATGGATCTAAAATGTTATTTTCTTAACCTGGAAGCGCATCCATATCCATTCACGCTTCCTAGTACCTAATCCATAGGTAGTAATATTATCTGTACCCTTACCATGAGTTATAATTAACGTACTCGCTAACGAGTCGAAGGTCTGTCCCTCGCAGACCTCGCAAGTATTTTTACAGAGTGCGAGGGACAGAGTATAAGACTGCTAGCGAGTACGCGGTAATTGTAACTCATGGTAAGGGTACCGAAAGCGGAAAGTGTCGTGTTCCGACGGTTACTGGGCTATCTACCAGCTAGCAGCGACCATGACGCCGATTTCGGCAAAAGAGGGTCACGTCGTTCTGTCACCTCGGTGTTAGTTTTAAGTTTTATATTGTTATGTATGTACTCTATAAGGTATTCGTAACTAAGGGCCGGTAACGCTTTCATGGCCAAACCGCTAAACTGATTTCGATGAAAATCGGTATAATGATAGCTTGAACCCCGAGAAAGGACAAAGGGTACTTTTGATCCCATAAAGTTGGACAGTTCCCGGAGAAAGAGCGATAAACGACTTCTACGCGAACAGAGTCGCGGGCAACAGCTCTAGTAGGCTTTATGTATAAGAAGGTCGTGAGGATTAAGGTCGTTTTTAACTTGCTTTATGACACACTAACGTAGAAAGCGTTATTACCGCATTATCGTTACACTTATAATAAACAGGCGCTGCGAAATGAAGTTGAACAAAACGATTTAATTTCCATTCTTCGTATACTAATTGCACTTTTTCCTCGCTGTGACGCCGCGCGGTTTGTGCCTCGAACGGTTTATGAAAAACTTCACTTGCATACAAACTAGTTTCATTTGCGAACCGAAACAAGAGCTAGCCTAGTTGCTAGTTAAAACACTTTTGGTATGCATCTTTGGGTGTAGTGGCCAACCCGCTATTGAGGAATAAAAAGCATCTTGCGTTTTTATCGGAGGGATTATACCCATGTATCTCGTTTGGGCGGTTCAGCGGCATTATACCCGACTCGCTACGGCTTGACATTCATAAAGAGGGTGACACGCATTTCTGCTCCACAACAGCAGCAGCCAACAGCAGCCTCGTTCCTTCGCACCACCAGCGACGCAATGCTGGCCAGTGGATATAACATTTGGGCCGCGGTCGGCTTGCGGCAGCCTGTGATATTTACATATTTACATGGCATGATGATCCGGCATGTTTTGATGGGTGCTATATCCACTGACTTTGCATGAGCCGAGCGGCCCCAAACTGGGCATGCAATCTCGCCTGAAGAGTAGCAGAGAGCTAGGCCTATCGTACGCAGAACGTCAGGTGAAGCTTCCCATAGTGAGGTTGTGAGGCATCGTAGCAGGTTGGTCCCGGGGAAGACTTTCTGTTTTGTCTTTTCGCAGTGGGTCCGGGTAGGTCATTGAATGGTCTCAGCTATACTGTTACGGAGATGGAAAAAACATGATTCCGTCTTGGAAAGGTTGGGCTTCAATGCGTTCTCCTTATTATGGTATTCCAAGTCTTCCAGGCATATGGACAGAAGTTCTTCCACGTCTTCAAACGTCTTGGCTTGTGCAGCCACAGCAAGATCATCTGCGTAAATGTGTGATTGCTATTGACGGTCTGGGGTTGGTCGTCTGATAAATGGTAAATAGATTTGGCGTCAAGCCAACACATCACACACAATCAATCAATAAATTAAAATACAATCCTTTGTATTAGAATCATTAATGAGATTGTACGAGATTTTTTTATCGATAAAAAATATCAATTGAAGCCTAGTACTTAAAACATTCTAACGATGAGAACTTATTTAGGAAGCCTCTTTCTCCAAATGGTTTTCGAATTTCCCAATGCTGTAAAAATCAGGTGTATTAATTATTCAGAATACATACATTGTATACTGTCTAGGGGACACGGTTTCAGTAGGAGAACTTTTTATGTCGTTGTCTTGCACCATCATAGTTAAATGTAAATTTTAGAAATTTTATTTTTCTAATTAGTACTGGTGAAAATTCTGAGTTTTGACACATTTTCCTGCTCAACTACGCGTGAATATTATTTATTTATTATTGTATGTTAGATTAATTATTTTAGATAATGCTAGGTTAACTTTTATATTTGTATATTTCAAAAACAACTAACTGTTGAGTTTCTTGCGGCGTTTCTTCTCAGCAGTGGTCTCTTGCGAAGCGCTGGTAGATTTTTGACGTGTAAAAATGCCCGTGCGGCCTACTTACTGAATAAATATCTTTTATCTTATCTGAACCAATTTTACACACACACATGCCAGTTGCGAACATCGCCTGTTCGTATATTTTTTCACACATACATGCAAATGTATCCCCGTATAGAGTCAGCTGTAGGCAACTAGCTTCTCCGTACAATTAGCTAAAACGCTGTACCCGAATCGAAATCGTTTCGATGGTTCCCTGTTCACTGTTCACTGTTCAGCTGTTTCCTTTTTTCGCTTTGGCTTGATTAACAAATATTGGTTCTCGATTTTTATTCAAAGTTATAAGCGTAGCGTTTCCATTAAAATGTCGTAGAGTTCATTTCATGTTACTTTTTGAAATTACAAATTGCTATAGGTACGTACATTTATTTTATGTTTCGTGTGATACTAATATTATAAATAGGTAAAGTTTATGACGTTGTAAGGGGTAAACTCTGGATCTACTGAAACGATTTTTAAAATTATTTTACCAATTGAAAGCCACGTTATTCGTAAGTGTCATATTAACCCAAAAAAATGTTTGTTGCCCGTCGAAGTGGGCACAGAGACAGGGATAAATATAGTGAGTTGCTGAATAAAACTTGGTTAAGTCAAACTTATAAAAATGGCAAATTTAATCAATATACGAGCGCTGGCTATGTGACGACGCCTATAACACAATTTAGTGCGGTAATAGAATTCCCCTCGATCAGACATGCAACGAATTCCAGCGCGGTAGTTATGTGGTTGTGTAAAGTTAATACTTTATTAAACGGGAATCTAATTATTATGTTCCACTAGAGTTTAGAGAAGCCTGAACATACCTACACTGTATTAAGGAACGAAATTTCAATTAGTATACTTTCCAAGAAAAAATAAAATACCATTCAGATACAAATACAGAATTCAAGACCCAGAAAATAATATACTACGTAAACTAACCAAGTCACCGTTTTTCAGGCAGTATAAAATCAGAAAAAGGTGTTATTTTTTGGTTCACAGTAATTAATTTGTTTGCATTTTTACCTTTATCACCTGAATACACAAAATAAACATTGATTTGAAGCTCATTTATTGTTGCGCTGTGCTATTTGTACTGTAATGTTGGGCATGCGGCGGCTGCGATCGAAACCGTATTAGGAGCGCCGGGCACTTCAATAAACTTGTCATAAGTTTTGTATCGCGGACACATAGGACCTAAAGCGGCCAAAACATTCAATTGGCGTATCCTAGATTGGCCACGAGCCAGGCGCCCCTGCATATTGATGTGCCAACTTTTAGCGCCGACTCAGCTCATCGAGGCAAACTTCAGCGCCCAACCTGCCAAACTGGAACCCGTGCATTGCTTCCATGAGTTTAATGATGTCCACGGCTTAATGCAAGCATGACGCCATTTAAAACCGCTGCTACGACTATCATTAATATATCGCTAGTGAACCTAACCTAACCTAACGCCCCGCTAACTAACCTACATAGCCAAAGTCGAACAATACGAGTCGATAACTTCGCTGGACACAATCGCTAACTGTATTTTTTAGTATCCCCAATTTCGCGAGAGAAATAAAAATATTGGACGAGCCTTGTTTTTGTTACGACATAAAACGTCAATTCGTCACAAAGTTTTTCAATATGACAGCAATGATTATGAGGGCGGATGGGAGGAAAAACAAACTATCGTATTTCATAAATTGAACAGAGATCAAGTTTGATTTGATCGATCGCTCCGGCCGCCGAGTCCCCGGCCCCCGGGACTCGCGGACTACATAATGGCCACGTCACAATGTCTACGCGGGCCGGTGTTTAATATTGACTTTTAACAGAACTGGAGCGTGAAGAAGGTAAATTAACTACCCGTGTAGCAATTAGACGGATTGCCTTTTCAAATGTCAATGTTTAATAGGGACCTACTTATCGCCGAATAGCACAAGACGACTTGGGCTCTATTCTACTCGGACTAAATATAATTTAATTTTTGAAATGTTTTGAAATGTTTGTTGTACTGACAGTAATAACATTAAAATGATACGATTCTCGATAAGGAGTGCTAAAACAAAAAAAAATGAGTAACAAGAAATTACTGAGCAAAGCTGACTAAATTTACAAAAGGTTTTTTTTTCGCCATTTATTATTTTCTTGTAATTAAGAGTGATGCCTAATTTATGTGTTGTTAAAACACAAATGTTTTATTGTGTCGCTTTAAGTTCATAAAAGAGGTTAATTTACCTAAGAATAAATGATGAAAGAAGCCCCGACGGTCCCTTTCAACTCTAGCGGGGATGAAAATTCTACTTAGAACAAAGAAACATTTCAACTTTTCATGAGGCTTCGCTGACGCGCACCAGCAATTATAATATCAAAAGAATTGAATTTCAAACCACTTGCTCGTTTTGCACATTCATCATCATATTTATACTCCGCTTTCTGGTCCCGAAACTAAATAGGTTATATATAAAACTCAAATAAAACGATTAATTTGACAATAATACTCGTTTCGACAGCAAATTCTCAACCAGAATGTTAACCGTACTGGTTTCTGTAGGTGTGCCGAGGGCATATTCTGGAATTTTCTGGGAAATTACGGTTCACCGGACCGCGTTACAACTTTGCTATATTTCTGAGCGCAAGCGGGGAACTTTCTCCTCTCAACTCGTTTATGCGGCCGGCGCTATCACGCCCTAGAGGCCCACCTCTGCGTCTTTTCTTGAGTCCTAAAAGTAAATGCCTTTTCCATACCGAATAAGTGGTTCAGTTGTAGAGGTAGTTTTATTATCTTCTTATTCGTATTTACGTATGAGCAAACCCGAGTGTTTGAAGGAGGATTTTGTAAATTCATGCACTATTAGCTGCTTAAATTGTATTTATTGTTAAATATAATTTTTCCCTTAGAAAGTATTAGTCCTTATATGGATTCGTTTCCTAAAAAAATAACGTTTACTCATTCTTACTAGATTGTGTCTTGATTTTGTTTAATATTAATCCTTACAATGTTTTTCAACGAACCCTAACTCGTGGATTCAACAATAGCACTCTGTGTTACCAATTTTATAACCTTCTTTTACGAGTTTCTGTTAGTTTTATTCATGCTGCCACCAGCAAGTGCGGGCTCTCTGCCCTCAATGCATTCCCGATCAGAACTCGCGCGTTCCCTTTGAAACTTAACGCATTTACACAGGGCCTATATTCGCGAAGGCCAAAAGTTTATTGTTATAGGAGCGCGTCAAAATTGTGGCTTTTATGCTATAGACAGTAAAGTTCTATTTCGTAGCCAAATCGTAGTATAATGGTTGTAACGTTCCCGGATAGACCCGCAGGTGCTATGTCGTAGCACCCGCCCGTAGCCCGTAGAAAATATTAAACGGGCAGCGTAGCGCGGCTACGGGTACTTTGCTCAGTTTCCTAACTAGTTAGGAATGTTCGAAGTATAGGTAATGTACTAATGTCATTGAATTTAACTGCTTATACATTTTGTCGACGCAGTTCTCTGTGTCTTTAAATAATGTTAAGTACATATTATTTGATTACAATGCAAAGAACACCTTGCCTTAATACAGTTACAGCTCATGAACTTTAACGGCCACTTTAATAGCAAAATGGATAAAAGAAAGCATCTAAAATAGAGGTTCAAAATATGCGACGTGGAGCTCTTAAATTCCCATAAAGAACATCTTACTCGTGTTCGTGCCGGCGCTTGCCGAGAGAGGTGCACACATTATAGGAACATTACATATGCCAGCGTCTTCATACATTATAGCAGCGGTAGAAGATAAAATACACTAATGTTCCGAACTGACTTTAAGCTTAATTTTAGTAGGTACTTACTTATTTTCATTATTTGTTTCCGCACGCTTTAGTATTGGTAGTCTATTAATAAAATGCATGTCAAATAATTAGATTTCGATGTATTGTATAATATGTATGTATTTATAATATGTTTTGCTGTGTAAAGCTAACGAAATAACTCGATGATTGTTTAATTCACCAACACCTCCCTTCATTAACTTATTACGTTTCCAATCTTCACTCCTAATTCTTAATGAGACAATTATATCATAATGAGTATTTCTGTCGAGTCATCCCAAAAAAACGTGGAACGCCGGAGGTGGAATAAAATTTTATCGACCTTAAAATACCGCCGACGTCCAATTAGGTGCTTTTAAATGGAATTCGTATTTTCATTGGCGGCAGCGCGCAGCGCGCAGCGACTGCTATAGACAGGCCGTAAATATCGCAATAATGTCGCCGCCGACACGCTCCATAGGAACAGCTTTTCAGGCAAGCGGCGTGGAGGCAGGTCAGCATGGTTACCGCTATCTGCCATTATAGCGGCTGAACTGATAGCTCCGTCGGGGCGGTTAACGCTCACGATCATTTTCTGCGTCAGTCGGTTGTCCATTACCATCCAAGGGGCTTATGCGTGTTGTGACAGTTGGAATAGAAGCGAATGGTGGCATTTTGCGCTTAGCAGCCATTAACCTCGTAACTACATCATTAGCTTTCGTTGATTCTGTACTTTTTTCAAACTTTCACCATGTCCGTCTGTGTATTTGTCTGACTGTCTCACTAAGACGTAATGAAATAAGTTAAAGAAAAATGTATGTAGGCACATATTTTTTTATCCGACGACGTCAGATGAGATATGGTTTAATGGCTCTTGAAAAACCATTAAGTGTTCACCAAATGCCATGCCTGATATCCGGAATGACCGTAACCACGGTAATAACCATGTTATAATTAATGATTATAGAACTGTTATTACCATGACAGCGCTCCTTATACAATTGTTTTTCCGCTTCAGTTACGCTATAGGTGGTATTCTGATACCATTAACGATATCATTATTAGCGGTTTATTGTACGCGAATAGAAAAATGTTTATTGTGCGTTTAGGAATAAAGATATAAGTATCTATTATGTTACAGGCGACTAAATTTTTATATCTACTAAAAATCATTTAAATAGCAAGCACCAAATAATTTTAAATAGGTAAAGAATTTGGTCATACTTCTGGTTTTTGGAGATAGTTTATCTTGTATTTGTAGCAACGCCAACGCGCGATTTTTAACCGACTTCAAAAAAGGAGGAGGTTCTATGTTCGGCTGTACGCATTTTTATTTATGTATGTTCACCGATATCTCTATCAATTGATTTTCTAGACATAGGTACTTATATACAATATCACGATCAAGAGTTCCTATTGTCACTTACCTAACGCAATATCCGTTATGCCTTTTCTTCTGTGCAGAGAAATAAGTTTTGGCGAAATAATATGGCGAGTGTCTCAATTGAGTGTGTTTAATTCAAGCTTGCGTATGCGTATACGTATGACGTATCGATAATATGTGCGCTTGTCGAATGATAGGTACGTCTAATGAAACTTCCCGGCGCCCTCGAGCGAGAGGCACCGCGATCTGTATCACTCTGATTGAATAGTGAATGAAATATGAATAAACATGATTCGCGATTCAATATCACATACGCGCAAGCAGCAACACTGCGTTGAAAATGTGTTTGCTTTTAAAAATTAAAAGGCTCCTTTATTAAACTTTGAACTCTAATCAAAGCGCAAAAGTACCTCTTTACTAATACGTAACGAAGCTCTCGCGTATCATGTTATTTGGGGAAAATAAGTGACAGGGTTCAAGTTAATGAAATTGGCTTCTAAATAAATTTAATCAAATGGGGACATATTAAAACCGTACAAGGGCAGCCTCGCTCAAAGATTCCCTACATTATCCAATACTCAATGAACATCTAAATTGGATTGTAAATTGATGCAAAGCTTTGATATCGAAACCCTGTCGTGATGAAGCCAGTGTGTATCTTTTGTTCCAGCTTGAAATATAAATCAATTCGCTGAACACGAAAAGGTCATTTGGAAGCCTCGACTTGTGTTTAAATTTTCATGCGCCCAATATGGAAAAATAGACTACGAGTGCCAATCGACCTCGAAACGACTGCTACTTTTTCGAAACTGTTAAACTCTTTTTGTTGAATCCTCAATATTCATTTTTAATTTCTTTACGTTATAAACGCCTTTTGGTTATTTTTCCCCGATCTTAAAATTACGATATTTTTTGGACCGATTTTTCATTTTTCCAAACGTGATGTTGTGTTGGAGCTATTTTAGATTAAATGCATAATTCAGTTGCTATACCTACTTGCTATATGTTGGTCAGGTTAGGTTTGATTTATAAGCGATGTCGAAAAATAAAGTCTAACCTATTATGAAATATTGCAATCGGAATGATGAAAATTGGGAATTTGATCAATTCGGAATTTCAACTCTTCGTAATTACCTATGTAATGTACCCCCAAAGGGTTGTGTTTGATCTGTACACATATACATATGTATTATCAAACCGCGATTAGAATTCGATTAAGAACATAATGTCGTTTCTGAATTAATACATGAAATGACATTGTCAATGGTAGAGTGCGCAGATAAATTAAAATAGTTATTTCTGTACGAAGAAATTATAAAGCTTGGGAAAAAAACATAAATTATATTACCTACATGATCAAAACAAATTTGGAATAGTTACCTCAGAAATTATTACTTACATTTAAATTTTACACTTAGAATGACCGTCAAAGATTTCAGAAGAACCTTCGTTTTATCGTTTTCATTATTAAAATATGTTAATACATTGAAGATGAATTCTCGGCACCGACCGTTTAATAGATTACCACGATTCATTTCGTATACTATATAAATTTACTTTCGATATGAGCAGCGATTCAGTAACATAAAAAAATATGTGGTAAATAATGATTAATTTGTCAAATACTTTTACGGCTT
>OZ014440.1:7958924-8038121 GCA_963966035.1 Acleris laterana
TTGGACCTAAGGCGGGTACCTACCAAATTAAATATCGTTACTGTAGCTCTTTTAGGGCCACTTGCACGAAAAGTTTAACCCTGGGTTAAGGCACTAACTCGAGTTAAAATGACAGTTTTCGTATGAATCTGACGTCTACTAACTCGAGTTAGCGCCTTAACCCAGGGTTAAATTCAGCGTGCAAGTGGCCGTTATACTGTTACTCGTTTCAGTTATTTAGCCAAATATCTAACCAAAAACGTTCCAAATAAATAAAGGCTACGTACAACCTTTATTTATTTGATCGTAATTGCGTCATCGCAATATTGTTCGTTATTCTTATTTGCTGCATAATTTAGTGGAACAAACGGTCCCCGAGAGACAAACCACTGAATTATAATGAATATTAAATTCGTGCACACAAGAGATTCAATTAAGGTTCTTGGTTACTTTCAGGGTGCGACAATAAATAATTATTTTGTAAATGTTCTGCAAAAGCCAAAATGAAAAATACGAATTGTTTTTTATCTATTTTACTTTGTGATGAATTGAATTTCTTTAGATATTTGTAAACTTTCAAACCCCGAGAGAATTTGGAAACAACAAAAATACTTTCTTAAACCCAATAAAGGAAATAGTCGGAACAAATGGCCACAAATTACTAAAAGAGCAGTACGAAGTTTGATTTGGACAAAGAAAGGGCGGGCGGAACAACAAAGTACGTACGTAAACAAGCAGACTCATTGGTTTTATTTGAAAAGTTTAGATGGCCGCGGTTTACTACCTTTTAGATATAGTTTTTCAAGTCGAAATTCATTCTAAATTTGACATTGTCATTGAAGAGGTTCATTGGTTATTTTATTGACATTCTTATTTGTTGATTTTGGTTAATACTTAATACATACATTTTTCACTACATATACCGAGAGTCAAATTAGTTTCTACCAATAATTCCGATTTTTGGGTTCCGTAGTTAACAAAGAACCGTAGTTTATAGTTTCGCCATGTCCGTCTGTCCGCGGTTTAATCCTCTTAATCCTTGTATCATTTCAGTTAGTAAAACGGTAGATGACCTACATATTTAAAATAAATTTAAAATGAAAAAAAAAATACAATTTTCATACCAGTTATCATATTTTTTTTAGATTGAAATTGATACGAGTACTACCTACTTGTGTTCAATAAGAAGATAAAATAGTAGTAGTACGACGTTTATGGTCAATTACCATTGATTATTACTGTGCATCATGCATCTGTTCGTTGATTGTTAAGTTGAAGTTCGAGCATATTCCATAGCGTGCACGGTTGTTACAATGGGGCCGCTTGCACTGCGGCGGAGCTGACGATTTACAAAGTAACACTTCCCCGCCACCAAATTGCCAGCTTTATTGCCAGCTTTAGTGCGTCCGGATGACAAGCAAATTCTCTCCGGCGAAAATGGCTCTATTAATCCACGCGATCGATGGCGTCTGATAAGACTGTTCCATCATCATTGAGCAGTTAATTAATCTCTGTCAATCTAGGCGCCCGTTTACAAGTCTGTTCTAAAAGCAATATAGCCTCCCACTCGTTTTGCTTTGTGATCGTTTTGAAGTGTACGCGGTGATTAGTGTTGCCAGGTCTAAGTCTATCATAATCACTGTGCTAGAAAATTACAGCTAATGCCTATTGTGACAAAACGTTTTTGGCTTTCTATATTGTTATAAAATAGTATCTTATATATGAACATTCTAGCGATATGTGTTGAAAATCGGGATAATTGACGTCCCGATCAAGGGTAAATCGGGACGTGTCCATAGACCCCATAATATCGGGACATCTGGCAACACTAGCGGTGATCATGAAACATTGAGTGAACGTAAAGAACCACCCGGCCATTGCGGGCTGTTATGTCTCGAGCTCATCACCGTTAGTAAGAGTTACGATGTCGATAAAACTTTGATCACGTGTTATAGTATAGTTTAACATCCTACTTTTTTACAAGCTTTTATTAAACTTGCAATGTATATATGCATATACTCGTATGTATATATGGTCAAATCTTGCACGTTAAATTTTACCCACTTCCCGGGTTCTGATGAAGCTGAAAATTTTCATACGCCTTTAGTTCTGTTGACCCGTCAACCCGTCGTTTAAGGAGTTGTTAGAATTGACATGACAAGTAGATGACGACAGTGCATAAAAAAAGTGCAGTCGGCAACAAAAGCGTGTCGCAAAAACGAAATTTTTGACAAAAACTTATTCATATTGCGCTTAAAAGGCAAGAGCAGTGGAAATGGGTCACTTTACATTCAAAGTTACGAATGCTGAGCTGTTTTCATTAGCCTTCAATGTAATTGTCTGCAGTCTAGATTTCTTCAATTTTTCAAGGAGTGGATAAGGCAAACGAGTACCTACCTATACGAGCCATCTGAAGGTAATGTTGGCTCTGACCTCCATGGACAATGGTAATCTCAAAATTACTTGCCAACCCCAGGGGCTTAAATAAAATGGCTCTATGCAAGTTTTCACCGCGTTTTGCGATGCGAGTGAACCCAGTCCTGCTACCACTAACGATATTAAAACACTATGATTTTTTAACATCTAAGTATGTTCCCGAGTACAATCATTTATACTGTTAATTCATAACGGTTTTTTGCTTTGGGGAATATTATATTACTAATCCGGGAAATAATGAAATACGTTTCACGAAATAAATCATATACAGTAAGATCGATTTTTTATAATGAGATTTTACTCATAATCTGCCAACTACGAAAAGATGTTAAGTATCGGTACCTACTCATATTTGTAACATTATTCCTAGTAAATTAACAATTAAAGTATGATGAATGGGCTGGTTCAACCAGAACGGAATTGGATAATTAAAGCCAGGGAAACGATGAAGGCGGCCTCCACCCAAGGAGGGTTTAAACCACCTAAAGCACAGATAAAATATTGTTACCTCAATATACAGCTTCATTATTAGATAATAATAAAATGAGAGTTCTCCCATGGACGCGTGACACTGTCAACCCGGTGAGAAGTGATCTCCCGAGAGTGATCATCGGCCCGGGCGCACGGCTCTTTCGCCGGGATTAATCCGGCGCTGCCGGCGTGCCCGATCACATCCATCTCCGTTAACGCTTTGCGATGCGCTCATCCACTCTCCAGTATACATAAACACATCCAGCTCCATATATTATTCTTTACCGTTTAAACGTCATCGACGAGCCGTCTAGTTACCACCAACTTAAAGCCGGAATTCCACGTGGATCAGTGGTTCTAGGCGTGTCTCACTGACGTCATTTCCTTTACATACAGTGTGTTACCGGCATGCGGGCATTTATTAAAACTGCCGATAATACGTTGCTTTAGCAATTGTTTGCAAGTATTAGCAATTAAAAAATAATTAAAATAACTTCACAAATAATTTTCTTAGATACTGTCCCTTTTTAATGTAATGCATGTGCTTGGTACAAGGCATGTCGTGGTACGGGGGCAAATCATAATAATCAAAGTATCCGTCGACTGTTATTTAAACATGTCAAATTGCTGTGCTTTACGTTGCTGGCAATTAACATTTTGTTAGAAAGTTAACAAAGCCTGAAAAGTTGCTTATTAATTAAATTAATGTCATAGTTACGTTACAGATATACGTTATTTCAACCTACTTTAAAAAAAGCCTGGCTGCTGGTAACACACTGTATATGTGACGATACGTTAGCCTAATCGGTAGCCCCCCCCCCCCCCCCCCTACCCTGCCTACGAAACTAGCGATCTTGGGTTCAAATCCCGGTAAGGGCAGATATTTGTGTGATGAGTGCGAGTATTTGTGTTTATCCTAAGCCTTGGATGTTTTCTATATATTTAATATGTATTTCTCTATATAAGTAAGCTTATCGTTGTCTAGTACCCTTAGTAATCCTTGGACCTTATTGCAATGCGAGAAGATGAAAAAGTTGGTACGTCTCTTTGTAGTCAACTGTACAAACCTAGAGGTTAGTTTGGGACTAGATTAATTTGTGTCACATTGTCCCCTGATACTTATTTATTTATGTATACCTACGTCACGCGTGCGCGTAGCGTGCGACGCTGTGGAATTTCTCGAAAATATTCGATCTCTTTTTGTGTATTGTTGAAATGGGAAACGGTGTCGGTTACCAATTTTATAGGGTGTTAATCATAGGTGTCATTGCAGGGATTTGAAATGTAAAAGGCTGCGTTACCGACATGAGAACGTCCTTCGACCGCTGGACTTACGAGGGACTTATAGCAGTACCAAGTATGTTAATGCTTGTGAGCCTTACGATACAATAGATACGTGGATGAACTCATTTTTGTGGAAATTCGGTAAAGAATAACAGCTATGCATTCCCGTGCCACATGAACATGACCAATCGATTGCATCCAAAGTATTATCATTATCTCAAACATCTTAAGGGCTCAGTCTCATTGCGCGATAGCCCTCATGCTTTTTGTGATACATTGCGTCGCTGCAATAGCTCTCGGTTCAAAAATGATAAAACAACCCTTCAATGGATTGCTACAAGCATGGGCTTTCGATCAACGGAACTCAGTCTTTACTTATAGGCGGAATGCATAATTTTTCGTCAGAAATAGATACAGTCTTGCAATTGATACAATTTCACGACGGCACATGAGTAATGATTACAATGAATTGCAATGTGATGTTAATTCGTATGCTTGTAAGTCACGTGTGTAATCACACTTTGAGTTATTTTCAATCTAAACTTCGATTCTACACCAAACAAAGTACGCTTTAAATTCCTTTATTCATTCGCATCACCGATGAAATTATTCACAGCCCTCGTTAAAACTTCACAAACTCATAAAAAACATTTTCGTGTTACTTCTCAATACCTCTAAAAGTTTTTCCACTTTTGGAATGTTTTGTCAATAATTTAGTAAAGTTATTTAAAGTCTTGTTTAGGTTACTGTGAAACTCTACCTAGGCGCAGTCTGTGAGCATTTAGAAGGTTTTTCGGGTGTGTATTTCTCTCTCACTCGCTCTTAATACGAGCGTACGAGAGCGAGTGAGAGACAAGTACAAACCCAAAGCACCGTCTAAGAGCTATTACTGTAGGTATCTCAAGTCCGATTCCACATTGTTACTCAACTGTATTGTTCTGTGGTATTGTTTAACAAATTTTGTCTCCTGTTAAAATGTTTTGGTAACTAAAGCGTTATGACACTTATGACTTTAAACATTATTTGAACATCTAAGTACTTATTTTAATATTAGGGCCTCTATTCTATTCGGTGAAACGATATTGCGTTTGACATGTTATCATATGGTCACGTTCAGAGAGCTCGTATTTACTTGACAGTGATGGCGACCGAGATAAAAACGATACGATAACATGTCAAAAACAATATGGTTTTACCCAGTAGAATAGAGGCCTTGGATTACTAAGATCATAAGGTAAAATTGCAGGTCGTTGAGAGATGATTCAAAGGAAATAATAGTTTTCACACATATATTCAGTATTTCACTCACGGATTGTATAATAAATACCTACTTCACTTTCACAACTTCACAACAGTGTCCTTAATAATAATTCTTCGCGCACGGGTCAGTTAGCACCAACGGTCTTCAACGATGTAAGTGGGGTAGCTCCTGGAAAGAAATAACTTTAACGTTTAACAGGTTTCTTATCAAAAAGGTACTAGGAGAGACAACCAATGTTCTGTCTATAATATAGTTAAAAAATAACCTAAATTATATAATTAATCATATGAATTAAATCTCGTGACATCATTAGAGAATAACAGAAGTGTTCCTATTTAAAGTCATTTACTGTGGCAACCAGCGATCGGACACAGTTTGTAAATAAATTGCAATTGACTGAAGAATTGAGCATTTAACTTTTGTGTTATATGGTTAAAATACTTTTACAAACAAACTTTAACCTTCGTATTTCATTTTACCTGTAGCCACCACCGTAGCCACCACCGTAGCCACCACCGTAGCCACCGCCGTAGCCACCGCCGTAGCCGCCGCCGTAGCCACCGCCGTAGCCGCCGCCGTAACCGCCACCGTAGCCGCCGCCGAAGCTCCTGCCGCCGCCATGCAGGGCGGAGGCCGCCAGCGCGCCGCCGACTACGCCGGCCTTGACACCCAGGAGGCCGATGCCGAGTGCGCCCGCGCCGAGGAGGCCTGCGCCTACTAGACCGGCAGCACCAGCTCCTAAGAAATTAAAATATAATATATTATTGCTGGTGACTGTACTCGTAGATGTTAGTTCTGGTCAAATGTACAAAACGAAAAAACACTAACTATTATAATGAGACATGATAATGAATGTGTACCTAAGTGTATGTTCATTTCTATTACCGTGATCGGTGGTACATTATAATATGCAATTACGGAGTAATGGTGAATGATTGATTGGTTTATTAATTTACTCTTTGCATGGCGACTATTGTGTAATTAATTAATTATTAACATTAAAAGTTTTATAGAATTCATAACAATTTGTATTCACAAACTATACAAAAGTAGCAGTTTCGATGTTTACTTTACCCTACACAATATTTGGTTTCAATTTCGTTTCAGTTTCGTGGTAAAAGTACAATTCACACGAATTTAGTTTTCTGCATTTCCATGGATTGTGCCAGCTTTTTTGTCAATCGTTCAGTCGAATTTATTTAAAATTTGGAGCTACGAGTAGTAATAGTTTCCATTTGCTTTATAGCTACACGGGCGTTCGTAGCGTTTGACTGGGGCTTTTTCACAGAGATTGAATCGATGTTGTTATTTATGCGCTCTTTTCAACAAAAAAGGATGAATATCACCATAAATCCGAACAGCCTAGTTCGCTTATTTACGAGAGCCCTTGAACCGTATCTTCGGCGTTAACCACAAGATGGCATCATCGGTATGAATATGCTAAAACCACATTAACGTATTCACTGAATTTCGTTATCTAAATACCAAGTTCAAGGCTCACGTCGTCTGTATTATGCGACCGATCCGGGCTGATTAACATATTTCATAGTCAATAAACGCGCACACGCTCTGATTAGCTCATCTATATTCCCACTAGATAAAACAATCCACCATCAATCTCTGGGGCTAGAAAGTAAGTCGTTCCCGGGGGATCGCCGTGATCCCGTAATATATCCGCGCGGAATGTCGCAGGGCCGCATATCAATGACGCCGGCGGCGCGAACCCATTCGGTGCAATAAATGACTGTTTATCACTAACCAACGTTTAATGTACATTGCGAAATTTAGACATCACACGCTCAAACAAATAGATATTATAGCGCAGATGAAAAGTGCATTGAGCAAACGGTTTTTGAAACGCATATTTTCATATAATGGCTATCGAAATGAAATGTCTATTGCAGTTCAATAATGAATCCACCGTCGATGTTGAACTTGGTTACAAAAACAAAAGCATAAAAAAAAAATATTTTTCCGGCGTAAAAGCTACTGTCACTCCAAGCAGCGTAGTTTGAAATTATACATGTATATCAAATATTTGAGATTGTAGAATAGAGCTTCAGACCAGTATTTTAATGCTATGGAGCATTATAAAGGCGTATAATGACGACGCGCTGGCCTAGTGGGTAGTGTCCCTGCCTACGAAGCTAGTGGTCCTGGGTTCGAATCCCGGTAAGGGCAGATATTTGTGTGATGTGCGCGAATATTTGTTCCTGAGTCATGGATGTTTTCTATGTATTTAAGTATATATTTATCTATATAAGTATTTATATTGTTGTCTAGTACCCATAGTACAAGCCTAGAGCTTAGTTTAGGACTAGGTCAATTGGTGTGAGATTGTCCCCTTATATTTATTTATTTATAATGTAAGTTCAGTGGGCCTAGACAAGATGGGTTCTGCAAACGTTTTCGTCACCGAAAACGTATAGAATCGACGTAAGGCGCGTCGAGCCCTTATGACATTTCCATATAGGTATTTAGACAGTTTTTGGAAATCGATAACGATTGTATTACTCATCTTGTCTAGAACCCAAGTGATTCCTCAACGAGTGAGTTAAATCCAAGCTCAAGGCGAAGAGTATTAGGAAGAGTCGAAGACCAGCCGGTTTGGCCAATGCATACTAAATAATAATATCTAGTTTTGATATATCCAAATTGACTTTAAACAAAGAGTTGTATATATTAAAACCTTTTTGCTTATCATAACGTTGTGTGTAAAACGACAAATGAAAACTTTGTTTTTTTTAACCAGCTGACATTTACAAATTTAGAGACACGAGATTATAATTACTCTTTTTTTAATAAAAAATTGGTTTTCGATTGAGCTCAGTCTCACCTCGTGTTAAGTGACGACTAGATCGAGGGTGGTACAGTCAAGTGTAAAAATATGTATCGAAAGAATCTTCTAATAAATATGTTACGAAGTTCTCATTACACTGGAATAACATAACATATTTTTACACTTGACTCGACTCTTCGGCATCATTCTAAATGTTGATCAAGTTGCGTAGTTTAATTACCAAGGAGTAGATGGCGTTTCTGCCTAACGCCCTGGCCTTGGGCGGGCTGCACCAGCACCAGCTGCGTGGGCTCCTCGGCCACCGCCTGGTCCTGGGGCTGCAGCGCCCTCAGCAGAGGCCCCTGCTCCAGCGCAAGCGCCGCGGCGCACGCCACCAACAATACCACCAACACTGAGTATACCTTCATTATAATCTGTGGGAAAACGTTTTAAGTTATTAATGTTATTACATTAAGGGCCTGTTTCACAATCGACAAGTAAATTTATCTGTCACATAAAGTTGTCTCTCTCCTTGTCTATTTTCAAGTGTACGACAAAGAAAGGGCTAAACTTATCCGTCAAATATCCTTTACTTGTCGATTGTGAAACAGGCGGTAAATTAAATAATCAGCCTGTACTTGATGCTTGAGTTTTACAATTGGTTCAATTATGCTAACTGTTACGGTGCGGAGGTGCTGAAAAATTTACAGATTTAAAAATACATTTATAGAATTGTTCCGTTTTGTTATCAAAAACCAATACGTTTCTTGGTAACAAAACGGACAATTCCATACATATTTTTGGGGGAAATATTTCGAGTACAATTTTTCTTGTTCAGAATGTAGATCCCAACCAACGTGCATTTTTGATTTTATTTTATTTATTCTGTCCAACTCTGCGAATTTTTCAAATTTATATATGTTTCAAACATTTTCACGGTTGAACTCTTATAGGTACATATTTAACCAAATTTAACCAAATCTATCCATTTCAAACCGTTTTATTACTTATGGAGGTTAAAAAATATCAGGTAGGTAATCGTAATCTATTTTAAAATAAGGTACCTATGCTTTATCTAAGTCTAAAATGTTATTACCGTTGGGCCGTACTCAATCCGTAACACTAAGAAATAATTTATTTACGTTTTAATTCAAAGAAGTGTTTGGTAAAACACAGGCAATAATTTCTTATTATCTCAACTAAACAGACTTCAGTTTTAATTAAAAACAAAGGTATTAATTATAACACACGCGGCAGTAAATACATAGTTGTTCAACATTTGCATACAATTACAAGGGTGAACGTTTATTAGAGCTCGCATCCTAGTTACTAATTAGTCCACAAACGTGGATTCAAATTAATCTGAAATGTGGGAAATTTGTGACTTTGAGTTGGTTAAATTCCCTATTTGAAAAGTGGCACCTACCTGTTAAATAAATGTCCGACTAGCACACACTCAAACAAATAGACTGCCTGGGCAGGTCCCGCCGCGGGCTTATATAGGGCGATCCGGCGACCGCGCGCTCCGAGCGACATGTCGCCGGCCCGCGGAGACATGTCGCCGTCGCCCCACCTCGCCGAACCATCATTAAATCAATAAAATATAGGTAGTTCCGATAATAGGCCGGGCGAAGGCATTCAATATTCATTAGACGTTATTACAAACATGATATTGTTGATGGGCATAGTTCCCGAAGTCGGAACTTCTCTCGCATGCGGTGTTGCCACAGGTATTAATCAAACGCTCCAGCTTCTGCTGTTTGAGGTTTCCTCCCCGGTTACCGCTTCATTCTGTTACGTTTCATTGCGAGATACACTATCTCTCATAATTATTGGACTTTAATTAAATTGATGTGGTAATTTAAGGATGACACGCGGTAAACGTAGTAGCTTTATTGCTAAATGTATACCCTATTGGATATTTTGTTACATGTTCTTTATTAGATATTCATATGTGACAGATCATAAATCAAACCAAATAAATATTCCAAATCGAGATGTAATTCTGCTTTGGGTTCTGTGCTAAATTCGGAAAGTTTATTTTACAAACATATTTGTTGTTATGGTGTTATGTATAGTGCAGTAAAATTATATGTTTACTTTATACATGGTACCTATCCACCATTTTTGGATATGTTTTAGAGGTAAAGGCGTTTATTAAAAATGTAAGTCATCCTAAACATTGGGTTTCACAGCAAAGTTGTATTTTACAGAAATTACAAAATAATGCGCTACAATTTGGTAATAGAATCATTTCTATATACCTAATAGTTACTGAGGTACGACACTTCAAACTTACGAGTATGAGCAGTTAGGTCTAATTGCACAAAAATTCAAACGGTTATTAGTTACAATACGTAAGGGTATCGTTATACTGAAAACCTAATCGAGCTGCGTTAACACTTATTTGTAAAGGTTAGCTCTGCAAGACATTTTGCAACGTGTGGCTGCGGCACTATAAACGGCTCCTCAAAAAAATCAGTCTCTATTTACCTCATTTTTTAAATAAAATTTGTACCGAAGGTTCCTTTCAAACTTGTAAGTATGTAGATTCGTTCGTCCATCACGGAAACCGAGTTTGGAAATATTTTGCCCGTTTTTCAGAGCCTCTACATTTTAATAATATTTCATTAAAATAACACAAAATTTAATTTAATTTAATTATAATTATTGATAATTATTATTATTAATTCATTATTTTAAATTTCATTAATATAGATTTATGACCAATATAATGTACACTTAGGTACTCATGTTTTACAAATAAATTATCTCTCTTATCTTATAATTAATTTTCCTGAAGTTTATTAAACATAATTTATGTCGGGTTGAAGGACAAACTTAAATTTGTAGTTGAATAAATGTTCTTAGCGTTCATAATACGACACGGTCAATAGGATAATCGCAATAAGCAAAAAAAAACCGGGCAAAAGCATGTCGGACCATGCTCAGTGTAGGGTTCCGAAGCTGTTACTACAAACACAAAGAAACTATCTCCAAAAAGTTAATGTTATACAAATTTTCCATTTAAAGTTATGTGCTGCTGACTTATTTAGATGATTTTTAGTAGATGTAAACAGTAAAGCCGCTTGTATGTCCGAAATCAATCTGCGCCTCTGTTCTAGGCACTAAAATCCAAATCGGATTTGACCTGCGTCGCTATTGCCTAACGCACTCGCAATCTCAATTGGCTTCAAAGCGGAACAATTATTTTCATTTTGTATGCAGACAAGCCTTCGATTTTCAAAATTAAAACAACTGCGATTGCGAGTGCGTTATGCAATAGCCCCTCTGTTATGGTATTGTTTTAACTCGGCCGGCCGCCATTTCTATCAAGTAAATAAGAGCTAAATAGCAAAAGGTGGACAATACGATAACAGCTCAAAAGCAGGGCTCAAAAACGATATGGTTTTGACCGTGTTGAATGATGATTTTCCTTTTAAGTTCGTCGTTTGTAATTTCATGTAACATAGTTTTTATCACACTTACTTAGGCTACAGGGATAGGGGACACGCAATTTTAGCGAGAGTAAAAATTTTCTTCTTCAATATTTGCTAAACTGTTTTTAAGATTTTATTTTACAATTTGGTCGGCGTCATTTGGAATGTCTAACTTGGGTGATGGAACCAGTAATGGACAAGGTACCAATAATGGACACTTGATTCTTATTTTATAGAAGATAAAGGTTATTCATTTTAGGATCGATTTTGGATCGTATGAAATTTGAATTACCTAAGAGTGAAGTGTCCATTATTGGTGCCTGTCAGCTAAAAGTGTCCATCATTGGTGCGTCAGTAGTCACCCTATACTAAATTACGGCTTTCATAGATGAAAAAATTAAGCAATTTACCTCTTGCATATAGTTGTGTACAAAACTAAGATAGAATTTACTTCAAATTTTAAATATAGAATGTCAAACCGTCTATACAGATATGTTGCAAATACATGCAACAGGTCATTTACTTAAGTTTTTCACCTAATAGTACAAAGAGTCTCTAAGCTAGACCGCGGAAGACGGACAGATGGACATGGATAAACTATAAGGGTTCGTTGTTTGATTTCGGAACCCTAAAAAAGCCCTTAGGCCTAATTAAGTATTTTACATTAATTTCAACTTGATACCTTCACGTGTTCGCTGAGACAATGTCTTTCTAAACTAGACAGACAGACGGACTAGGGAGTAATTTTGTAAAGGTGTCGAGGTTCGGAACCCTAAAGAAATGTAAAGGATCAAGAATTTTATGTGAAAAACACCAAGACTTCATAATATTAAAGTTCTTAAACCATGAAAACATAAAACAAAAACAAATAAATGCTATTATAGCAAAAAGCGTACACACAACAAATATACAAAAGTATGAAGCTCCCGGAAAAGTAATGGGGGTGATACTGATATGACATGACGTTTCACGCCGGATGTCAGTGTCACCTGACATAGCGACGTCTCCGTGAGATACTATTCACGCTTGCAATAAGGCGAATGACCTGTCACGGCGAGGTGGAGCGGCAGGTTTAGTCAATGTCGCGGCCACGGCGGCCGGGAGAGCTTCTCAAACTTGATGAAAACTACCACATTCCATCAAGGCGACACAAGACGATAAATAAAAGGCTTGCCCTTTTCGTTGATTGTCCGTGGGAACATAATAAAAACTCATAGGTTAATATTCTTGGTCTAGGCGGTCTGTACTTTTTTTTACTTACTTGATATCATCTCGTAATGAATAGGAATTATTTCAATATTACAATCATGATTAAGTTAGCCTTAATAAAACAAGTTTCTCTGAGGATCTTTACATTCAAAAGAGTAAAGTATTCGTAATTTTATTTATGGTCAACTTTCCTCAAAATATTTTCACGTCCTGTCTAATTACCACCTCTACGTAAGGCTAAATAATATTATCAAGGTTGTCCGTCGCTTGGCCACATTAACATATAGGTAAATCACAGCAAAGTGTCGACCTTTGGTTATACTAATCAAACCAACACAACAGTGGTTCAGAACAAAATTAACGCACACACGTGACGATGCTTGTGTGCGAACGAAAGTCAGCTGAGAGTATAGTCTATACGTACATGTTTACACACACATAGACAAACCAAAAGCTCAAACAATTTAACTATAGTGAAGTGATAATTTGAATTATACTCTTGTTTAGGAATTTAAAGGATGACATCATCGGCCGCTATAATCGAAACACATGGATCGAAATGTGAGAGAATTAAAATATAAGTTTTACCCAAAATAGAATTTCAATTTCAGGTTTGAAACCGTTTATTACGCCGCAGGTGTTACTACTTTTAAATGTAAATATTCAAACAAAAATAACTACGAAGGTACAAGAAAAGAGTCATGACAACTTAGTTAATATTAAAAAGAAAACAGTTTTTTATGTTACCGTTAACCCTAAAGTTATCCACGAATGGCAACTTGCTATTTGAGAAAAGGCTGTGGTTAGAAAAAACTCGTTCGCTAAACGGCTACGTACGTAGTGCAACCCCCAAGGCGTTTCAGTGAGTGCTTTGCGAGATTACACGACTCTTTTCAGATCCCACCTGTGTTGACGCTCGGCGGAGCCATGGCGGTTATTTTATCCTAACAAGTTTAAGGCCAAAATCTCGATATCGAGTTCTACTTACATCGAAAGTAAGGGACCTGGTACTAAATAATAATTATATTTAGGACTCTGAACACACATCGCGTTCTAGTTCTTTGTGTCTAGCTCGTTTAGAATGTTATACAAAGTCAATTAGTAAATTTGGCGTATGGTAATCTCTAAGTTTTTTAGTGCTACGTCATTGCGATGGTAAAAGAATGAAAGCCCGCGCCCCTTTCCGCGTAGAAGTTTTCTTTCCAGATAAAAAGTATGTAGGTATTGAACTTTTGTATAGAATTCATGAATCCGTACGCTGGGAGTATAAGGTACTCACACTACACACGGTATGTTCAATATCCGTACAAATTTCCATCATGTTTTCATGTTCAGATGTTAACGTTTTTGGGGGAATTTTAACGTTCTTGCGCCGTCATAATACATAATTAGGCAGAGTGTTTCATCTTGCGTAATTAATTACAAGACTCGTATATGCGTCACCAATCATCAAACATTGTGTCACCGAACCATGTCTTTTAAGTAAAATGACTTGGCGCTTTTTTTTGCCACCAAGCATTCAACTTTTTTATTATAATAGAAGAGGATATATACAACAAGGAACAAAACGGTGCATAATAAATGGACAAGGACTAATGAATTATGAGATCAGCTTTTTACTAACGGCCACTCCTTATGGCCATTATTTTGGAAACAAATCTTTGGTAAGTAAGCAGTTTTTTGCGAATAAATTTTGTCTTAATTTTGAAACAAACTTTACACTAAGACTTATTTAAGTAATACCAACAAGAAGAAAGATACCAGAACCTAAAATCGAATGTATCTTTTTTGACAAGATCGCGTAAAGTGTCGATGCTATCTGATTATAAAAATTTCATAATTTAGTTGCAGCGGACAGCTCTATTTTAAGCCGATAACAAGATATCTTGTTATCGGCTAAGAGATCTTATACAGGGTTCCAGACTACGAACGGATCCTTTTACGACGCGCGCTTAAACGTCACAGGGCTTAAGTCCGTATTGTACAGTTTTGTTACTTTGAGCTGCTAAATAGATGACAAATTCTGTAAGCATTTACTAAATACTTTGATATTTTGTATGAGCTACCTCCTGATTGGCCGTTGGGGTTAATTATTGCTTAAAAACGAGTGGCGGAAGATTAGAAGTGATTGAAGGGAAATCACATTCGCATTGTAGGAGTTCATGTTCATAATGTTCCAAGCAGTTTGATTAAATTTCTGCAACTGATAATATTAAATTTCATGTGTCATGTGTACATCGTTCCGAAGAAAAGGTGCATTTCTATAGTGAATCAGCGTTATCACAGAATAAGTAATAGTACGCGTTATGTCTCTAACCGTATTAGGTGAGTTATTCGCAGAAGACGCGTTGCTATGGCTTTATCCATAGCCAATAATAATAAATTCAACCATAATTATAAAACCCAAGGTCCCAACAAGAGATACCACGTGCGACATTGTCGGGTTTTTTGTAGAACCGGATGTTTTTAATGATTGGCAATAAAATTATCATTCCATACATTCCTGTGACCTAACCTATTCCATAGAAATGAGGTGTAAAATATACATACATACTTACATAGCTCACGCCTTTATTCCCGAGAGTGGGGTAGGCAGAGCTACAGAATTACTAACAACTCTATAAACTTGTTAATCATTCTGTAACCACATTTTGCACAATTAGGCTAAGAAGAGAGAGTGTATACACATATAGCTTTTGTCCTCGACTGTATGTTATCCGATCTTCCATACTAATATTACGTATAAATGTTAAAGTAAGTTGTCTGATTGTTACACTTCCACGGCTAAACCACTGAACCGATATCGATGAAATTTTGTATGAAGATAGCTTGAACCCCGAGTAAGGTGATAAACGACTTCTACACGGACGGAGTCACAGGCAACAACTAGTATAATCTGTTTTATTAAGTAGCCCTCATAATACGGAGGAGGTTTTAGAAGCGATTGCCTGTTAATTTTGATTTTTCCAATAGGTACGTTTATAGTCTTGATTGGATACTCTCGACTTGACGCAAGTTAAGATCTGATTAAATTGTTTTAGAATCCTTTTTTTTATGATGACGTACATACTGCCCTCTTTTCCGCCTATCGATACTTGTAGCCATAACCATAGAGTAAACTAGAACAACGTTGGTGTAGGCAAGCCATGGTGAGGCAACGATTTTAACCTGGTTATTTCTTGGAAGCGGCGGCGAGGACGCTGATGGGTCAGCGGTCAGTTTAACTCAAGACATACAGCTTTATCTTTTATTTAATATAATATTTATAATGCTCTCTACCTGCAAACAAGTTCTTGTATCTTTTTGATACCTTTTGGGTATCATGTATGAGGTTTATGTCGTTTGATTAAGGATTACATTCATCTTTTATCTATTATTTATTTTCATTCATCTTTTATTTATTTTGCTGACGACTTCGATTCTCGTATTTTAGATCAGGGCATACATTTCAAATCTTTTGCTATTAAACTTAGTTATCTATTCCATTTTATTGAAATGCGATATCAATAAATGTTTTAACGTCGTCACCTAAAGAAACGCTCATTTCATTCTTCATTTTAGTGCTAAAGTTTTTGATGCTGTCACATGATTAATTTCCTAACTTTTTACAAAAACTAATTTTATATATATATGACTTTTTTGGCAGGATTTTTCCCTGACCATAGCACACTTACTATACTTATGATACTTACTTATCTAGCGAGTTGTTATTTATTACCCTTGCACTTCGTTAAATTAGTGTTCATTAGAAACTTTTGCATTCTGCATTGGGTCTTTTCCTATCTTCTTGGACACCTACGTACATTTCCTGACCGTTCCCGGATCTGGGTTCAAGACAGGATAAAGATGCTTTACGACTAGTGCTATCTCGGTACTGACGTGTAAAGTTTTAAAATAAAACTACCTAGTCCCTTCAGCGAATTAAAATAAATATACTAGTAAGTACCTATACAGGCAGTATTATTTGCTTTTGGATGCATTTCTAGTCAGGTTTTATTGTTCAACGAGTGTATTACCTACAGGGCAATAGCACTTAAAATGTTTTCGGGTTCAAGTGAAATCATTTAGACTAGTGAACGAGAGTGAGATAAGGAGATGTATCAACCCAGAAGTGGTTTAAAGAGCTATAACACTGCACTTGTTTTGCTAATAACAGCATGGAAGGTAGTATTAGGGTCGATTGCTTATATGGGACTAAGTTATTGGCACCAGAGGGGCTAACGCACTCGCAATGGCAGTCGGCTTCAAAGTGGAACAATTGTTTTCATTTTGTATGCAGACAAGCCTTCGGTTTTTTAAATAAAAACGATTGCGATTACGAGTGCGTTACCCAAAAGCCCCTCAGGTGTTGGACACTTTAAGCTACCAGGCACCAAAAATTGACACTTAACTCTTAAAGAACAAAAAGACCATACGGTTATGAATTCTTTAAAACAAGAATTAAGTGTCTTACATTGGTCGTAGTCCGTTATTATTATTTATGAAGTCACATCGTGACTTTATATTTCTTTCTGGGAAGGGCAAGATCAAAAAAAAACAAGCATTGTTGTAAGGAATTATTTTATACAAACATTTAATACTAGACAACTAGAAGTACAAACGTCCTGCTATAAATATTATAACAAACGTTCTGATTTATAACTAGAAACAAACAGTTAAAGCCTGGTGATAATTACGTTTCAGTCTGTCCGACCAGCTAACAAGTTCAACTTACAGTTGTCGTAATATGGCAGAAACAACATTTTTACCGTAAAATTCAATAACATGAGCAAAACTTTACAATTCTAGTCACATGTGGCAAAATAATCAAGAGAGACCAATGTAATCGTAGCAATGCGCGAATAGTTTAAAATGAATAACACACTTTGAATACAGGTGTCTATTTATCCATCCAAACATATTATCACTAAGTATATGAACATTATTCTCTCTTGAGTTTTTTACCTACATTCAAGTGTCAAATACTGAACAATCATGACGAAATTGTATTCAATTTTTTTCCAACCAAACACTAGAATGTACACAATCTTAGCAAATACTTAGATGAGGCTCTTCGTTTATCTGGAGTACGCTTGCGACGACGTCAGAAAACTTTCGCATCCAGCGTCTAACCAGACCAGCTGAAAAACAACAAAAAACATTAACAACACACTCGAGAAATCGAAAAATAAACAGTTTCCAGTTTCGTTGTGTTTTACCGTCTAATGTTTCATGTTTTATTTAATCACGTAGGAATCCGCATTCCTTTGTGTGGAACCATAAAAAATGGGTTTTACCTAATCGTAGCGGCCAGCTGTAGACATACTGGGCTCGCCAAATATTCATAGATCACCTCATGATATAACATTAACAGTGAGCGGTTATTCAAAAGAAACCGGTCCGCTCGACAAATACAAACACTCGAATGCTCACGTACTTCTGAACACGAAATCTGTTTGTACGAAGCATTATGTAGTAAGTAGATAAAGTAAATTAGTATTTAGGTCACGTGCAGATTTATCATGGAATATGGAAAGTAAACGATATTCAGTACCGACGATTACCCAAAGAGTGTTCAATCTCGCGAACTGTGGACACAACCGTGACCGTGATCTGGTAACCGACTAAACGATCTGTTTTCCTTTTATTTACTTATGCACAACTATTTAACAGTCTAGAATAAACAACGTACTATAGTGCTGTACTTTTTTGTCATTTCGATTATTAATTTTATTAAATATATAATGCCAGCCTCTTGTGAAAATAATAGTTTGATTACCACTTGCGTGCAACCCAATGTAATAATCACGCCATTCATAGAACACGAAAACCAGCCAAAGAGCAAGGATGAATACCATTATCTAATAAATTAACTTGACATCGATATTTGCATCAGTCAAGGTTCTTAATGAGTCACGTCAATCAGTCAGAAAATGTGTGGGATTTCTAAATCTTGAAGGGTCTGATTGAAGTGTACTTAACCTTCCCTAATTATTAATTAAAATTGAGCAAACGGGGCAAGGCAGTAAGTCTGTCAAAAAACGTGAATTCCGTTCCGACGTGTTAGGGCTTGTTAGAATCATCTTCACAACAATTCGTCTTGACAAGTAGATGATGACTGTGCAAAAAAAGTACAGTCAGCAATAAACCTTTGTCTCGAAAATTTGATTTTGACAAAAACTTTTTATTACAGTTTTTTTCCGTTCTACCTTTTTGTAGGTATATACGCGTAACTACATATACATATTTATGGCTTTGCTTTTTCAACGTTCTTATAAGGCCCGAGGACATAATATTGCGCATACGAATAGGTTCATTTAGTTTTTAGTTAAGTACAATGTTCTATTGATAATGCCGTTATTTTATTTGATCAAAAAAGAACAAAAGTTATACTTTAATATACGTAGAGACATTGGATTTTTTATTAACAATTTTGTCACCCAGAGAATTATAAAACTTGATTAATGCTATAATTCATTACTAAATTTTAATAAAACGCTATTTAATAAAAATAACCAGCCAGAGAACTATAGACGACGACATATGGTAGGCTGAGCTGGTATCACTTTTATTGGCCGGTTTATTGCCCATGTTGCCAGCCTATTTAAGAGATGAAAAGCATTTGCTCGATATTTCCTTTATTTTGAGATAAATGACAACCTAGCATTATCACTAGCATGGATGGTCATTACATCTAAGTTCTCAGGGTTGTCAAGGTCAGGACTATCAACAGTAATAATACATTTTATAATCTATCTGGCTGCAGCTATACCTAAACTGCTAACAATACTAAAGACACCCTTTACTGGTCATAGTTCGCGTTACTCGCTGTATCCAAACCGAACCCTTGGAAAGTTTCGCGGTCGTTGAGTCGTTACACCAATTTGTAAAACCGAATTAACGATCATGCAAGCGTGTGCAGCGTAAGTGCATTGAAGCTCCGAGGACTAACTACGTAGGTGGATAAAATAGAGCACTCTGCCACTGCACTCACCTATGTACTTCTACGTCATACGACGGGGCATGGCTGCAAAATTTATTATTAGTTTAATCAATTGGGTTGGAAACTAAATGTTAGGCTTGTTACTAAATATTTTAACTAAATATTATAAATTGATAAGTAAATAACTGAAGCATCTATACTCGTACAACATTTTGCACAAAGAATAAACGCATTATCCTCAGTAAATAGTACAAAACACAATTTTTAACATTGTCAAAGATAACGAAAATAAAACAAGGTTTTTTTTATCTGTCTACAAACTATTAATACTCTTTCCTTTGGCGATACCAAAGGAAAGAGTAGTACTTCCAGGGAAACAAATTCATTTTGCTCGTTGTCACTTACACCTTATAACATCGTACTAATATGATAAATCGAATAAGAGCATTAGAGACCGCCGACAAAGTGGGATTTTCTCCCTAGCAACGGCGCACACCTTTGATGATACTCAACTCAACGCATAATAAATTCCCTTTACGTAAGAGAGATTCTCAACAAAGACATTTAGCACACTACACCTCGTACGCTGTCGGAGGATTGCAGATCGAACACACTACTCGCATTTGGTTCCGTCAAAAGCCATGTTAATTGGAATACAAATACTTACCTGTGAGGTTAAATTCGAAGCATGATATGGTAATTGCGAAAGCTAACGAATGGCGGCGCTAATTGACCGTAATATGGTCATTGTCAAGTCAGCATGACGATTGATTAAAGCTTATGTGAGTAGTTATTGTATTAGGAAAGCATGGAGCCCGTTGTTAGGACCAATCACCTGTTATAGGAATACGCATGGCCGCCGGGGTGTCCGCTGTGGACGCTGATGGTGGTCGGTACTGACTTAGATTTGCTCTTGAGCGCAATGGCGCCGGCCACTCCTGCGCCGACGGCGCCGATCTTGGCCGCCTTCAACCCAAGAGCTCCTGAAATAATTATACAAACAATTAAAGCCAGCGATACGTCACTTTATTATTGTTAATTGAATATTTGTGTAATTATAATACTGATTTAATATTGAAATAAATTAAATCATAATTGACACAAAAATAAAATAAAGTAGAATATTATAATTATTGATTCTTAAAACTGGGGGCGTTACATGCTCATTAAGCTATGATTGAGCTATTAAAAGGGATTTTTCCGAGTAAAGTTATAACAAAATTACGAGACATCACAATGGTTCTCACAAGGCATTACTCATACCGACGCAAACAAGATATCCACAGAGATGTGCTAAATGGCAATGACCGTATTTACAAAAAAATACAGGGTCTCTACTCTACCTTGCTCTACACAAGGAAAATGCTAGGTGCGAATAGTTTACGATGTCATTCATGACAATTTGGTATAAATGATGTAACTAAAAAACTTTTTTTTCCACTCATCTAGAAACTTATAACATATTACGATGTTTTTATAAATGTAACGTACCAAGTAGCAGTTTCTTCTTGAGCAGCAACAGTCCTCTCTTGGTCCTGTGGCTCCTCTCGAGCTCGGGGGTGTCGTAAAGAGCCTCTTGGACCTGTTCATCTGGGATCTCGACCGCCTCCAACGCCGGGTAGCGCTCGTAGTGGGCCCCCGCCGCCACTACCGCCACCAGGCACGCGAGAACGATGATCGTGGTCGACTGCATTTCTCTGGTTTTCTAGAAACACGCGTAACAATGGTTAGCTGATGCAGTCAAGCGGCTTCGACGCGTTAAGTTACGTAGCATGATGCTTCGCAATAAAATCACTACTAAAAACTGTTTACGTTCTACACTACGTTATTTTATCTAAGGAATCTCATTTAGAAATCTCAATTCAGAATTGAATTTGAAATCTTTAAACGCTCCAAACGTAAAATACTTTCTGATAAAAGAACGTTGGGCGGAAATTGAGACATTTCTATTTGCTTTTCGTTCAACGTTTCCTAGCCATCTCCTTGGCGAGCCGGCTGCGGTTGGCGCCAGGAAAACATTTTACTCCTCTATCAGTACAGCGATATCAATATTCTATACCGATACTAACTACAGCGCTATTACGTATGGTTCGGCCAAAAAAGAGTTGACAAAATTTCGCCAACATACAGATAAAACTTAATATGATAGCATAGCAACCTATTTGACAAAATAGCAATTCCACCCATCTATCACCGCATCAAAGCCTTTAACAAAAGTTATACACGATACACGATACCAAAACTTGTTGTCATCGCGGACCCTAAAAGAGACACAAGGCCGACTTGCGATGCATTTGCATAACAGTTGATTGATAGCTATCAGTGGCTATCGCATTGAACTTTCGTACCGTTACGAGAAATTATTAAAACGGATGTTAAGTTTAGTAACCTTAAGTAATTAGAAGCCATTGATGCATTTGGTAATTATATTTTTATTTAATTGTAAATACTTATTTTTATGGCCGCAAATTTAACGAATCACGAAAACCGTAATGCAATAACTACGTTAAGTAAACACTCCGCGGCCGTACAAGGTGGGTTTACCTTAAATTGTTTGTTTGAACGGTACACAACACAGCACTGCAGTCTCAGACACACAGATGACAAGGAATCGATGTCGAATTCTTATATAGACTGCAAAAGCGAAGTCGAGGGGAGGGCGTATGGACGATGCATGCTTAATTGCTTATGGCAGAGTGCGCACGGGCAAGACTCGAGTTACGTCGGGTTCAAGGAAATGCTGGACACGAGCATTGTGACGCCAGCAACGGCCGGTAACTAATCCACACGCATTGTTTGAACTCAATCCTGAGCACCCGTTGACGTTGTTCGCGCCGTTAGCGCTGCAGTCAGATTTATCGCTGTTATTTTGAAAAATTTAGGACTTCGCTATTTACTAACCCAAGATACTCATATATTGTCGATATGAGGTCATAGATTCGAAAATAGTGCTTAACTTTGTTGGGTTGTTTGTATTTATATGTAGTCTACCTATTAGTCATTAATTTCCTTCCGGTATTAATAAACAGTATTTGTATTATATTGTTGCCTTAAAAGGCGTGTATGATGATCGGTTGTTGATATTCGACATTTAAAAAACTCCGAGCACGTCAGTCATTTTAATGGACGGTAATTGCAGCTTCCTCGTGAATTTACGCGAGCCCTTATTGAGGCTCGCAGCCAATTCAGCCATAATTCATTCCGTACTTCGTTCGAAATTCCGTTTATTGTGTGACAGACCTATAATTAACAAAAGTCAACATCATAGTGCATATTTGAAGGAGAAGATCCTCGGAATGTGTGTCGAGACATGTTCAAATATTGAACAAAAACTTGCGAGCGTGTCAGTCGTACGTATAATCAACTTTGTAAAAGCATAAATGTAGAAATGGAGTATTTCATTTTCAAACATGTACCTAGTTCGTTTTGTTTTTAATGACACATTTTTGAATGCATAGGTAATGTAGCTAAAATTACAGCGAATTTAAATGCAGGAAAACTCTGATATTTCTTAAAGGAAAGAACAAACAAAAAAAATCGTGCAGATGAAATCGCAAGTAGTAAATAGTAAACTAAAAAAATACTGTTAGACTTTTAGATGTATTTAAACTAAATATTTTTGAAAAAATAAAGGCATCCAAACCAATACATTTCAGAATTACTATATACGTCGATCAAAAGTGTGATGGTTATTGTAATAGCTATCTAGTAGGTATAAAGCTTGAGATAGTTCTGAAATTTATTTTTAGCTTAAACTGTTGTCGCCGGGGTAAACATTTTTATCCAGGTTACACCAGGGACTGAAATTTTCGAACTTCCTTGAGCCAACTTGTGAGATTTACAGTGTTGTCGTGTACCGGACGACATCCTGCGACTTATACAACTAGTAACATAATACCTAGTTCTTTAGGAACTCGTGTCTCTACAAAGTACGGTGCGCTAAATATTTCATAACTCCTTAACTCCGATTTTTTTTCAAAGCAAAGACGTTCTATATTTGAACGTCTTCAAGTGATTCTGAAGCACAATAAGTGTACGTACGAGTATGTTTGACATTGACTGGATGAGAGGTCTAATACAAAACGTCATGTCACTTTGGCTCAGACATTCACTTAACTATAGTACGTCTTGAATATGACTTCTGTTACCTAGACAATGTTAAATAAAGGACTTTAGCAATTCAACTTCTGCTCTAACCAGAATCACAAGATATTATAAAACAAAGTCCCCGTTGTCTGTCTGTATCGAGATAATGTCAAAAGCGACTGAACGGATTTTCAAACGGTTTTCAGCATAGGCCGCCTTTACACCTGTGAGTTACTTACGTAATATTTACATAATTTACTTACGGTTGCATTTACACTTGATATAAACTTACAGTAAATAATGCTTATGTAAATTTTGTGAATTTAAACTTGCATAAGTTATTACACGCCCATTTACATTGCTTACTAAAGCAGTAAATAAAATGCCTTCTCAAAGTCGCATTTGACACATAAATTTCTTTTGTACCGCTGCCGCTCTTCTTTTTCTTTAATTTTGTCACTTCTTGACTAAATTTTCCTTTTAAATTATGCAATTTTCTAGCAATTTCCTTTGGAGTGGTACTAAATATTTCACTAAGTTCAACATGCAACAAATTTGTTTTTACGCGGTTTTTATACTCCTTATTTTTGTAGTCCCATAGTATGGGACGTGCCTCAAAAGCAGTAATTAGAGTTTCTACCTCGTCTGGAGACCAGGCTTTATTTTGTTTTTGTTTAGAGGAGGACATTTTTTTTTTGTAAGTTCACAACTTATCAATTTAGTTCGATAAGTTGTAAGTCGCTTCCGTAAACAAACTCGAACGCGTTTAGACTTGCAATTTTCCAATTTACGTAAGTTGTAAGAACTTACAGTAAGTCACTTACAACGAGTGTTTACACTTGAAAATTTATCGTAGGTTGCTTACGTAAGTCACTTACGTAAGTAAAACTTACTGGTGTAAAGGCGGCCATAGATCAGTTGATTAATTTTTCATGGAAGGTTTTTATTTATAACTAGCTGTTGCGCGCGTGTTGTCCACGCAGAAAAATAAAACATAGCCTTTGTCATTCTGGGTGAATGTAGGTTTCCAACGGTGAAAGAATTTTTGAAATCGGCACAGTAGGTTTTGATTTTATTCATTACAAACATACACACACTCAAAAATACAAAAATAAAACTCTTTCCTCTTTGAGTATAATATTAGTGTAGATAGACGGGTGTGACAGAAAACACACATAATTCGAAGCAAAACAGGGGCGGGTCGCTAGTAATTTATACGTAATCAATCGTGCAATAGTTGACAAAAATAAACAAAAGATCACCTCTAAAACATCGCACATTCTTACCAAAAGGCATTATTTCTAGAAAAACGACCTTCTATTAACTTGTTAAACTGATGAATCAACTAAATCATCAATGAATGTTTTGAGAAGTGGAATACAAATTTAAACTCTGACGTTTTGAGATTAAGTTAAAAATCGATCTGTCGGTAATTTTAACTTGTTGGTTTATTTAGCGTATGCAAAGAAACATTTCGCAATTGTAAAACTAACAACGGATCTCATACGTTACGTTTTATAAAATGTTATTTACAAGTACCTAGGTTAATAATTGCTTTCTTTAGTAACTGAGTTGTATCCCATATTTATCCCATAATTATGCAAAGTGGCAACCACTTGTCTTGTCACGTGTGATTTTTTCAGATGGGACCCGGTTTTTAACCTCTTGGCAATGGAGTCGTGAGAAAAAATAATTGTGAGTGGTCGACAATTGCCATATTTTTGCCATTTACTCGATTACGAACTTTTTCGTTTTCCTTAACGCATCGGGATCGTGAACATTTGTATGGCGATTGAAACAGCGCCAGTATAAAACAAAGTTGTTTCCCGCTGTCTGTCTGTCTGTCCCTATGTATGCTTAGATCTTTAAAACTACGTAATGGATTTTGATGCGGTTTTTTTTAATATATAGAGTGATTCAAGAGGAACGATGATATGTATAATAAACTCTGCTTTACGCTTACGTGTTACAGAAAACTCACATAAACCGAAGCGAACCGAGGGCGGCTCGCTAGTTTAGAACTAAAAAGGCAAGTTTCCTCCCAGCACGAACCTTTGTAATACAAAATGTCAACTTCAAAGTAGGTAATTTAAAAACGTGACGTACTATGATTGAAATGGTATTTGCTCGAGATACGGTATGTTTTACCGAATATTATTTAACTAGATTAGAACTTATACTTCACATTAAAAGGGTTTAAAGACAGTTCTCCAATAAAAACTTATAAGTCAGTCTTCTTTTGAATAGGTAGCTAATCTATCTGAGAATGTTAATTAATAAAGGATCTGCGTTTTAATTTGATAGATCAACGGATTACGCTTTTAAGAATTAAAAGAGTAAGAGGAAAATTTATTAAATTTCGTCAAAAGAACCTTCAATCGAAGCACTTATTGTCCACGCCTAGCCATAAATTAATTTTTTGGCGCGCCGAAGGTTGTAAAGTAAGTAGCTATCTTGATTCCATTCTGATGTACCTACTGCATAATAAATTGGTGAATTCGAACTTCGAACGAATTCATTAATGTTTTTTTGCAAGAATCCATTACAACTGTGCATCTTAACTTTCGGGAAAGGTCTTCATAACCTTGTGTGAAGGTAACTAATTATAGAACTGACACATTCAATGCCATTCTGTCCGATGTGTTTTTCGTATCAAATGTTGAATTTAGATTTTTGACCCGATCAGTGTATGCCAAATTTAGAGGTTTTCCCTAAAACTTAGAGGATTTTCATTTACCTACTTACTTAAGGTTTTTTCGAGGCTTCGATTTCACTAAATGTATCTAGCTACGGGATCTTCTAAAGGTTTCTCCCACCCAGTTCTTATCAATAGTGATTTTTTTAATCAGACGTTATCACCGACTAATTTGAAAGGAACTCTAACGAAATGTAGTTAAGTTCAATTTACCAAGATTACCATTAAACCTAGTTAATCAAAACTTTATATTATTTAATATTTAGTATTTCATCAACTGTCAATAGGTATTATGTAGATTGTAGGTAGGTATGTAAAAAAAATATTTAATTAGATAATTTTATGTACAAGAGGGTAAGATGCAAAGAAATCTGGAAACACTGTCCCCGTTTTTTTTACACATAAGAAACTCTAAGTAGTAGTGAGGGATAGTAGTAGGAAGTGATTTATAGGATTGGATTATTTCGTACAAAAATCAAGTAAAACAAACAACAGTTGCACAATATTTGCGGCTGATTGATTATGATTAGCATGTTTTAGTTACGCGGTGCCCGGGCGCTTCCTACTGGGGAGCGCGTGCGCATCGCATGTAATTTATAATTATTACGACGAATTGCGTGGCCGAAATGATATAAGGCCATTTGCAGTTTACGCTAAACAAATTGCAGAACGTGCGTGTCCCGTGTGGACTGCGAATAAGACGTCCCCGTTTTACAAATCAGAAATTACGTTGACAGAACCGTAAACTTACCGTCGTATGCGTAATTTTAGCACGTAAATCACTGGCCCGTGCAACAGTGCGGGGTCTGTGGACAATTTGTAAACACGCCTCGTTTTGTTGTACCTACCCGGATAGCGCCTTTGTATATGCCGCCCGCGTTACGGGACCCGTACGTTTTTCAGTCTGTCTGTAACCATCGGGTAAACCTGCTTTGGGTGCAGTGAGCCTAATACCTACGTCTATGAGGTCTACCACCCTAAGGGTGAATTCCGTTCGCACTTTATAAAACAATAAGATCGATAGAAGAATACGTCATTTGTAATGGTTGACTTTAGCAAATTGCGTTGTGTTGTGTTAAAATTGTAAGATTAAGACCATTTAGTTGACAATGCGATAACATTTCTAAAGTGATATGGTTTTACCGAGTAGAATAGAACCCAGCCAAGCCTGGTTCACGCCGTTTATTGAAAGGTTTCATCAGCACTGGTCAAGTTACATTATTCACACCCTGTATAAGGGACCATCAATCATATAACCAAAATTATGTCGTTACATTATATTGTAAGTAAGTAAATGGAGTGTTACACGATTTCTTGAAAATCTCGAGAAACTGCTCCAAGTTTGAGACAAATTGAACCTTCGGTAAGCCAAAGTTGTACATTGTTGTAAAACAGAATGCTTCACTGGGTTAGAAAGTAAACATGTAAGTAAGTATTAATTTTAAAAACGTTAGCATTTCCGATAACTAATATTATGGTCCCTTAATGTTTCGGTACATTTTCGGAAGACATACGAGTCCCCATTTTCTACTGCTTAATACTAAAGTTTTGAATTATTATTAATACTTATCACAAAGTGAATGGTTCGAATTATAAGCGTGCACTAATGAACGACTTGTAGTATAAATACTTGTTAACAGTTAATTAAGCAAGAGATTTGTGGAAATTACATACAAAGTTATTCCGTATTCGCAGCAAACTCATTCACAATACAATTCAAGCACTTGCGCAACGCTTAGACCGCACTAGAAATGTTTGATTGCTGCTAAACTAAAATCATGAATAACGAATACATTGATTTTTCATTACATGTACGTAGTTGTACAAACTCCCCATTTACTTACAAAGGAGCGTTAGGACCGGTCATTGTAAGTGTCCCGGTCCCGCCTTCGTCTACATATGTAGGTAACTACACATTTTAGAAACAAAAAACGCATGTAGGTAGCAAGAGGTAAATTGTACGGTGACTTTTAAAATGTCCATTGACATAAAAAAAACTCAATTTTTATTGCAAATATTTAATAAGAGACCCTTGTAAACTCAGTTGTTCATAAACGCACTATAAACCTATCATTATTAAAGTATGCTTTGTCTCTTTCTGCCAGATGCAAATGTAAAAATGACATAAGGGACAAAGCATATTTTAGCCACTGTACCTTAATGAATAAGCGTGTAAATGTGTAACAAATTTTAAAGCTAAAAACTAGAATAACATTTAAAAAAATCCTTAAAACGCCTTGTCTTGGTTTTTGAATGACCATACAATTTATTTTTTTCGTGTGCCTCCCGTACTTAAATGAAAGCACATGAATATAACGAATTTTAAAGGAAAACTATCTCGACTAAGAAGGCTGGATTGGTTCCTGAGATACAGGCGGCTAGTGATTATACCTACTAAAAAACATTGAAGATAGCACCAAATAACCTTAAATATAAAATTAGTTCATGCGAGGTTTTACACGACTGCACACGTGTGGTATCGTTAGAATCCTTTAACTATCCCTGGTGACATAGGATACCTAAACTGTTAAATTTTAAATAGCAACAACGGCTAAATGTCAATTATATTTACATCGGTATATCGACGACAATATAAAAAATGCAGTCCGGGATTTAACGCTTGCTTTTCATTTAGTTATTTGTGTGTACTAAAAGTAAAAGCTTCGGAGCCCTACACTGAGCACGGTTCGACATACTCTTATTTCTAGATTATGAATCAACGTAAAAATTTGCACCAGCAAAAAAAAGGTAAATGGACCTACTCGTAAGTTACGAATAAGTACCTAAATGCGGCTTATGCATGCAGCAACGGGAAGTACCTGGGTACTTAGTTTCTTTGCCTAAATAATACTTTATAAAACATTAGTGAATTAGAAAGTTGTAAGTAATTAAGGACCGTTTATGAATAAACTCATGCTAGCTGAGAACATTGTCACAAGATACGTTATCTATCAAAGTGAACGTCGAGTCATGCCAATAACTGCCAGTTTTTAGTAATGTTAAGAAGAAATTATAGTCCGAGATCAGTTTATTAATACGACACTTTTATACATATAAGACACCCAGAAAGTCGTATACGACTTTATGTCTTGTGACTAAATATTTATTTATTTAAAGTTTGGGTTCTACGGTACCTTTTTAATAAAACTGTAAAATTGAGTTAATGCTCGCAGTAAATTTCTTGCAATGATTTTTTTTCAATCTTATTTACTACTTATTAGCAAAAAAATTATAGCCCCACCGAATCAACGGTACCTATATCCAGATTCAAAATAGGGGAATTTAAAATAATGCAATTTTAAAATCCAAAAAGTGGGCCCCTCCGGGATTTGAACCCGGGACCTCCTGCACCCAAAGCAGGAATCATACCCCTAGACCAAGAGGCCACTTGTACTGTTTGGCGAAATTAGAATATAGTAACTACAGCATAGATACAGAGCCTCTCTTTTACAACGATAAACAATAATTGCGTTTGACGTGTTTTGGTTAAATGGTACTGTTTTTAGCTCGGCCGCCATTACTATCAATTAAATAAGATAAAGAGCTATCAAAAGATCGACGTAGGAAACAATATCAGGTCAAAAGCAATGATGTTTGACTCAGTAGAATAGACGCGCGAGAGTAATGGTTTCATTTATTAATTTCATTATAAATGTTTATTATAATAAACAATAATCATAGTCCGACAAATTTTTTTATGTTTTAAAGTTGGAAGGTAAACAAATTCAGTAAGTATAATTCCAAAAACAAAGCACGTTTAAACGTGTTTTTTTTTCTTATTAAACCATAGTAAAGTTTTGGTATCAGACAATATCTGACAGGATAATTTATTTCTTTGCAAGCAATTACAGCGTCATCTTTACTTCAAGGTAGGAATCAAGTTGCCCATCATAACAATACATCAACTTTACTATATACCGTATTTGCGCCATCTATCTGCAGTAAGTTGTACCGCTTGCATCCCTCTTGTGCCTCTAGTTCATTGCCCTGCCATCTCGACTGCAAATATATCAACGTTAGGTTACTTTTACCAACCACAGATGTGGCTAGTGGCACTATATATCAGCTGATAGAGTTTGGCGTTTTGGTCTTGCAGATAACTTCACACGGGTTGATAATGTTGCTGCTAGCTGGCCAACCAAAATGTACCAAGACCACCTCCACCAGTATTTTTTCGTACTCGCTTGCGCGAGTGTGGTGTGCAAAGTTGATTCGTTTGATATTTTGTTGACAAATTTTATTGACAAGTGAAGTTGTCATTGTTTATTCTTCTTTTATACGTGTGATATTTTCAAATCAGACTTGAGAGTTATTATTATATTTGAAAACAGTGTGTTTACGAATTGTGTGAAACGTTCATTACCTTTCTCTCACAAAGGATACACTGGGACTGGGAGCCCTCATTGTTCAGTACCTACCCATTTCACCAGGAGAACCATTATATCACAGAACGTAAGTAAAAAAATGCGTTTCTTTTTCTTTCTTTCAGTGAGCACATTTAAAGTAATCTTAGTGCGTATTGATAAACAGAGGTATTGCCCTATTTGGATAATGTTTTACGCTGCTTTGATTTATTTCGGGGACAGCTAACTAACGCTCTGTCCTTTCCACATCAAACATAATAAAATTATATGAACGGGTAATTTGCTTATCTAACTATCGCAGCAGGCAGATGCAAAAATGGGTCCCGTCATATGGTTATTGATTAGTTTATTTTCGCTTGCGTTTGTGTCGTTGTCACAGCTGATTTGTATTATGAATGGGATGGGAACAGCAGGTTAGTTATTATACACGCGCATCAAGAGACATGTTACTGTAATCGGCCAATCTAAAAATATTATCTAGTCAATTTGTTTTAGTTTGTAATACCTATTTAAGGTTGAAATTAAGAAACAAAAGAGTATAGCGCAAAACATATTCTTTTTTCAGTTAGGGTAGAATCAATTTTGTTATAAAAGTCATAGGGAAATCGTAAAAAAGTGTATGTAGGTCAAAGAATCAAGTCCTAACCTCCACATTTTATTCTCAAAATCACTGCAATGACAACATTACCAGTGAAAAAACTTCTAAGAACATGCAAAATTGATACCTATTATCGTAGGGTAGTCACAATAAGTTAAGACAAATTAAAAAAAAACATTTGTTGATAGTTTTATTATTCAGATTGATAGAATACTTTACAAATTACTTACTCTAATAATTTTCTTTTTATGTTTTTTGGTTTTTAATAATTTATTGTTTCTTTTAATGATATTGTAAATCCTGAATCTAACATAATATAGTTTTTTAAAGTACCTAATCTAACTGAAACTATTCAAATTAAACTATTATACAAAATGTTGTGACCATGCTACTAACTGTTAAACAGTTCCCTAGTAAGGAGATAATCCTGGCTGCAGCGTCAGGTAAGCTCAATCAGACATTGGGAAGTGGTTAAAATCTTATTTGCAATATTTGAACTCACACATACCAGCTCACTACTACACTCACACATGCCCTGCATGTTTGTAGTAGTGCAACCAATTCACATGGTTGTATAAAGCTTTGTCTCTGTTACGTTACACTGCCTAAAATTATTGCATTAACACAACAAATTGTGTCCCTGTATGTACTATGTATCTGGGTAGGTAGTATTTATCAGGGACCCGTCCACCCATTCCCCGATAAAACCCTTTAAAAGACTTACCTCTCGAAGTACAACCCACTAAAAGAATAACCCATTTGGAAGAAATATACAACTTAGTTGTTTGTTAAACTAGTCATTCACATAAGGGAAACCGCTTAAGAGCAGCAGTAAATTGATATTGATATCCCTCTTACTGCGTAACCAAATATAAGGGTAACCCTTAAAAATAGTGCTTAAAAAGCCAATAGAACGGCTTTTTATAAGGGTAACCCTTGTAAATAGCGCTTAAAAAGCCAATCAAATGGCTTTTTTAAGTTAAAGGGATATTGGTATCACTCAAAATATAGCGCTAAAAAAGCAAAATCGAGCAAGACATACATGGAACGGATTTGGTAAGGGTAACCCTTATAAATAGCACTTTAAAAAGTAAATCGATCGATACGGCTCTTTCAAGCGATACGGCTGTTCTAAATAAATCCTTATAAAAACCCATTCGAAACCCCTTGAATGGGATAGCGGGCCGGTCCTGGTATTTATACAGTAGTGTCTGTCAATTAATAAAATGATGAGACATACACTTACATAGCTGAGTACCGAAAATAAATTAAAAAAGGAGGGTAATGAATATTTTACGTAATTAGACATAAATTAAACATAAATAGGAAACAAACTTTTTTTTTCCTTTGACCTGCTTCCCATGGATTGAAGAGAGGAGGACATGCATACTATTTACTTAAGCATGCATGTACTTGTTAGTAAGTACCTAAGTAAACTCTTTACTGCACAAAATAAATAAATTTGTCATGCACTTAATTAAGATAAATTATGTGTGTACCAATGGGGTGATAGTACCTGTACATAATAAAATAACCAAAAATGAAAATATACTCAAATTAAACTTTGTCTAAATGCTCTTTTCCCTTTCCTACCATTCCATTATTTTCATTACCATGTTTTATTTTAGCAAATGGTTTTAGTTGGTCTATCCATCTTTGGTATTGCCTTCTTTTACTTATTGTTTCTCATGAATACGAGTAATATACTTTATTCCATAGATGTTGACATACTTGTGATAACTAGGCTAACTGCATCATAATTTTAAGATAGTTCTAAATAATGCTGCCAGATGTGAGTTTAATATTTTATTGAAATTCCAGTACTACTATAAATCCATAAATAATACTAATTGGGTCAGACTGACTCATTAGCTTAATTACAAATAACAGTACATAAACAAGGGTGCGGGTAATAATGACTAGCTCTTTCCCTCTCATCTGCATGAGTTAAAATGGAACAAATAAATACAAAGACCAATCTAATTGTGAAGAAATAAATATTTAGCACCAGGCTCTCAATATCCACATAAAATAGATGCACCTAGCAGGATCCCAGTAATGGATTAGCAGAAAATATAAATTTTTATGATGAAACATAGCTGTTCTGTCTTTAAATACAAAATGTTAACTCCTCATTTGCAAATTTAAATCTGGTCCTAGTCTGGTTGTGCATGATTGTAAGACAATAATCTAAAAATATTATCCCTAGAGTTTCTTGCGGTACTTCTTTTCTGCAATTAGGGTTGTGTCCAAACTGCTGTTAAATTCACTTCATATTACTGATGTGTAAAAGAGTCCTATGGGACTAAATAATTACCCCCCGGCCCTGACCATTACCACCCAATAAAAAAGAGGGTTGTTATAAGTTTAACTTTTGTATCTATGGAGGTCTATGTATCATTCTGTGGCAACGCAGCATCCAAACAGATGGACTGATTTGTAGAATATATTGGAATACTTATTTATTTGCAAGAAAATTGTCATTACTCATTACAGTTGACAATGAGTAATAATTCTACCGAAAATACGACGCTCAAATGTTAAAATGGTTTATTTTTTGCTTAATACTATAAACTGAACCTAGTTAGGTATTTTCTGTTTAAATCATGTATGTGCGAAATTATAGGCACTAACATAAAATTGCTCTCAACTAATGAATGTACAGTCAAGGGCAAAAATATGTATACACTTTAGTACCTTGTCACTTTAACCACTGTGACAGTTCATATATGGCAGTTCAAATATGACGTAAATAGACAAGGTACTAAAGTGTATACATATTTTTGCCCTTGACTGTACATACAATCGGCAAAATGGTACCCACCATAGAACTGTATCACAGTGACAGTTTGTTTAGCAATTATTATGATTTGATTTATATTTAGACGACGCGCTGGCCTAGTGGGTAGTGACCCTGCCTACGAAGCTAGCGGTCCTGGGTTCGAATCCCGGTAAGGGCAGATATTTGTGTGATGAGCGCGAATATTTGTTCCCGAGTCATGGATGTTTTCTAATGTATTTAAGTATATATTTCTCTATATAAGTATTTATATCGTTGTCTAGTACCCATAGTACAAGCCTAGAGCTTAGTTTGGGACTAGGTCAATTGGTGTGAGATTGTCCCCTTATATTTATATTTATTTATTTATTTATATTGTCACTGTGAGACTGTGACACAGTTCTGTGGTGGTTCGGTGTACCATTTTGGCAATTGTAGGTAAGTACATGGCGATAACTAAACTATTCAACAATAAAAATCAAAAGTCAAGCACGATTTCCACGATTTTTGGGTAGGTAGTTGTTTGTTTTTGTTTGCATTTCTTATGATTAATCCCGGATAAACCTCGGAAGAGTCATAGGCTATATTTTTAATATACCTACTTGACTGGCTAATAAGGTGGTCCAAAAAACAAAAGTGTTTAATATTATTTCTCCACAAGTTTCTTTTCATTTCCAAATACCTACATGAAAATAGGCTATGCCTACCAAGTTCTATTGCATTTGAATAAACTTTACAGGTCGCCAACACTGTTAAAATTTAAAGTTAAAGATATCATATTCAAAGTTCAAAAACGTTTTCGGCGACCAGTAGACGTCCACTAAACAAGTTAAATTTGACACTTAAGTAACTAATTTATCGTCTACAAAAATAAGCTATGTGGAGGACTGATTTGATATAGGTATTTTATTTTTCTCCATACTATTTTGGACCACCCGGCTACGTTTTATATTTGACTAGCGACCCGCCCTCGCTTCGCTTCGGTTTATAAGAGTTTTATGTAACACCAGTACATAAAATAAAAAAATAATACACATATAAACCTTCCTCTTGAATCACTATCTTTTAAAAAAAACCGCATCAAAATCCGTTGCGTAGTTTTAAAGATCTAAGCATACATAGGGACAGACAACGGGAAGCGACTTTGTTTTATACTATGTAGTGAAATGCACAGTTCCTGCGACTATAGTAAAACTGTGTACCTTTACGCAGACAAAGTCACGCACGGATAATAGCTTGTGAAGACAAACATAAAGTGTGAGGAGTAGAAATAGGTGAACGTATCTACATTACTTTAACAATTGTAAATATCTATTAACTGCGGATTACCAACAAATTTTACCTAATTTTGATCTTGAATGTTCCGTAAAATAGGAGGTAACTGTACTTATAGGGAAGGTACTTGTAGGTAACTGCACCGTTGATTGTAAATTCAATACGGATGCAACTGAAGCGCGGTCGTACACGTGATATACATGCATTGCGAAGTTCGCAATGCATGCGAACATATGTAAATTTTAACCTAAAATGATTTCATTTCGTATACCATTTTGCTGCGCACGCTAAGCAGAAGAGCATGTGGGTCAGTAAGCGCTTCCGCTATGGCCGCCGGCGCAGGCAGATATGCACGGCTCCTGCCAACTATGCGCTCTTTGCGGCTATCTATAAGTAGAGGTAAACAACGAATCAAATTGTATCTTCCTTCTTCACGTGTTTAAGAATATGCGAAATGATTTAGACCTTCCCCAAATTCTTCTATTACCGAATTAAGCTTGTGCAAAGATCTTGACCTGATTGGCCCCAAGATTTAATTGTATAGTAAACTTACCAATCTAAGCATCACGATTCAAGTAATACGTAATGAGGAAATGATTAAATGCCAAGGTTTTCAAGTATTGTTGGTGTACAACAATAAATCTTTATATTTACCCTAATGGCCTCTAATGTCAACGAATTGCCACAGAACTGGAAGTAAGAAATAATGTGCATATAAAAGTAAAGAGGTCTGAGTGCGTCCGCGCCGGGGCCAAGCCCTGGCGCAATCATATTGCGCAAACGCAGCGCTGCCGCACCGCTCGTTGCCGACGGACCTTTAGAGCAACATGGAAGGCGATCTTGTTAAGTAAATCACTCCAAACTCAAAGGTTCTGTGCACACAGACAAATTCCAAGCACTTCTTGCAAATAAGTACAGTATATTTACATAAAGATATCTTAACTCTTTGCAATAACTACAAGTCGCTTGCTGCCTAAGCTACGCTACGCCCCACATCACAGATTAAGTAACAATTTGTTACTTGACATATCATCACAAAAGAGCAATATCAGAAAGTGATTGCTATGTTATGCCGTGACCAATAGTAACATTACCTACTCTACTTACTCGCTCTACTCCATATAATGAAAGTAAATAACAAGGTCGGTCTGAACAAGAACTGATCTGTACGGATAACATTGTTAACTTCACAGAATAGCCGGCTCGTCTAGTGAAAGACGTTGGATCACGAGTTGCAGTGTACGACTTGCGCTATTATACCTACCTATTATTCTCGATGCAAAACCCTGTTCTATTCTTATTACAGTTACCATTATGAAGAAACGAGTAATCATAGATGTGGCGTCCGATTAGCCGCTTCATGACGAAACTGCAATCATCTCTCTAAATTAGACCTGAATTGAACGTAAACTGAGTAGACTGAACAAAGTCGGTAATAATAACAATAAGTTAGTCATTACATTATCCATCTCTAAAGGAAGCGGTTAGTTGAGGGCTCAATAAACAACTGTAACCGCCGAGAAACATTATGAACGTCTACTTCTCCCCCATATATAGACCTTGTGTGAATAATGTTCACGTGTAAACGTAGATTGTATCATTGTTTTAGGTAGTGTTTGCGTTGGATGTTGGACGAGTATGAATGAATAAACGTCGTGAACATTTCTTGGAAAACTGCAAACTGGCAGCTATCATTCATGCCAACGATAAGACAATCGGTCTGACAAGTTAAGACATACGCAAAGATACCCAAAGCAGATTTTGGGAAATTACGAAATAATACATTTCATTTCACTTTTGCTCGTGACTACACAGGGAACTCGTTTATTTTTCGATATTCCTTTGGTAACTATATTAATTCTAGGATAGAAAGTATCCAATGCCCGTCCCTGGGGCCAAGCTATCTTCATACGTAATTCAGGAGACTATCCATAAAAGCGTAATAATCACGTAGACAGGAAAACTTAATTTATTAACTAAGTATACAAATAATACAAATACAAATAATTTATTTGTATAAACTCCTAGTATCTACTATATTTTTATTGTTCGGTTTCAACTTGCGATAAAATCGCAACTAATTATTAAAAAAAATGTTGAATTGTACTGATGCGATATAAATATGTAAAGCCATATATTGGTGGAATTGCGGACATTAATATTATTTAATGACCGGATTTTGAGGATTTGCTTTGTAGTAATAAATGAATGTCCTTTGTTGTGCTAAAATGATTCGTGATTAATAGACTGCGACGCGCATTATGGCTATGGTTTTGGAACTAGTGCGCTGAAAATAACAACGGCGCTGTTACAGTGATTTTGTCAAGTAGCAAATAACCGGTCCAGTACGAGTCGAACTCGCGCACCGAGGGTTTCGTACCGTCTAATATTTTGCCGGTTTGTACCGTTTAACCGATTTCAGAAAAAGGAGGAGGATCTCATTCCCCGATTACTCAAAGACCGCTGGCCCGATTTGAAAAAATTATTTTTTGTTGTTAGGGTACATTCTAGTTGGTCCCCTTGTCAACATGTCAGGATCTGACGATGGGTTCTTGGAGAAATCGAGGGAACTCCTAACATATAGGCACACGTATAGCGATTTGAGTATTTTTTATATTAACTCGTGCAGTAGCTCTTGGAAAGCACTATGAAAGTATATATAAAGTGGTTTCATTATACATATGCACTATGACTTTCTCGCGGCGTTGCTTGCTTGCGGCGAATTTCTTATTAATGTATAGGGTCAGTCAGTCTGAAGCTTATAAGTGTTATGTAATTATAACACATATTTTGCATAAACAACGGAAATCTGTTACCATGGTTCAAGAGGTAGGTTCTTAAAGTTAGGACCTTGGGCTCTACTTTGAAAATCGAAGTTCTAAGTTACGTTCATTTGTCATTCGAGACTAAATCGAGAGAAAGAGTTGGAGCTAACGTAACTTCGACCTTCGATGTTCAAAGTAGGGCCTTTTAGTAGGACGGCCGTCCTTTAGGGACGGAACCCTAAAAAGTCTATAAAATTACTAAGTTAAATTAATTCGTGCTTGACTAAGTTATAGTTATAAAGTAGGTATTATCATTCGTACTGTAACCGATTAAGAAATGGCAATTTATAATACAGAACTAATGTCACTTGAAAATAAATATCACCTAAAAAAACTCACACAAAACAACCCTACCCGCCTATTAAAATATGTACGCTGTGCAAGTCCTGTAGAATAGACTTGCCATTACCATACCGTGCTAAAAAAATAAACAAATTAGTTAATTACTTCAACAACACGAAATGCCGCAATAAAGTTAATATGAACGATTCGAATCAGTTTTTTAATATAGGCATGTCGTTACGGGGTGCCCCGCGACTGTGACCTTGCCAGGAGGCGGGTTCTGCGGTGCGCGGCGAGGCTAGGCTCTGTTCACATCAAGCTCTTAGGGCTGTAATTATATACTTATCTTGAGCGAGATGCCCGTTTTAAAGGCGCGTCAGAGATGCCGATGAAATTCTGTTTTGCTATCTTTGTTGGCTTATATCTTGGTTATTTTCATAGCTATTATAAAAACAAACTCAACTTCTTGTTACATGGATCAGCTTTTATTGAGGCTGTGAAAAAACCTTTTCTCTTACTCGCTCGTTTTCCCATCAAACTGAAAGCACCAGCAATGATAAATTGATAATCTAACCCAGTGTGCTTGTCAGTATTATGCGACGGTACGTATCTAGCTACAATCCAAGGTCCCAGGTCAAGCTGGGAGGAAGATTGTCAAAGGAATGGTTGGTGAACTCATCAGGGGGCTGCGCTCAGCTGTAGCTGCTAGGCCTGTCACTTGTCAGTCCATCGGGTCAGTTAGCGTTGTAGGTACCACCGTACTGCCAAAATGAATCGTGTCAAAACATTACTTATCTAAAATTGTGGTCTGATTACAGTTACGGATTTTTCACGCTCCCGTGAATGAGCGAACTGACATCTATTTTGAAAGCTATTAGACTGAAACCGTGAGGCGTCCGTATATTTTACTGACTTCGATTTTATTGACAGCAAATGAATAGACCGTAACTGCTTTACGTAATTTATTTAATTTATTTTTAAAGCTATAGCATTAAACACCATTGCTCCTCGATAATCGTTGAACTGCAGTGAATTTAGTGAAGCCATCGTAGTGCTTTAATAGGCACGGTGTCGGCCGGCCGACTCTTACCATCTAGTCGACTACCTACTAAAAAACCCGCTGCATAATCGACGATAACCAAGCATGGCTGCACATGAGCCCTAGCTAAAAAAAACACTCCAGTCGCAAACCATGAGTTTAGTGCGAACTTAGCCTTACATCGGAGGTGTATGGACTCTGTATACGAACTGTGTCCAACACAATCCGCATTAACTGTGCAAGGCCTGTGGTTAGGTTAACTGTTATAACCGTTTTACGTGGAAATTGTAATGAAATTAAGTATCTGCTGTGTGGTCGATGATTTATTAAATTACGTGTGTAATCCGACATAGGTCAAAGAATTCGCAAGCTGAAATAGCAGTGGGCTGGTCATATTTCCCGTAGGACCGACAACCGTGACCGTGACTAGGTGAAGCGACAGTACCCACGCAGGGTTCCTGACAACGACCTAGAGGAGACCAGTCGAAAAACATGCAATCGGAGAGGCCTATGTCCAGCAGTGAACTGATAACGATGATGATAATAATTAATAACGTGTATAGTCTACATTATATTGAAAATAACTAAATTGCTTATTAATTTCCCTGTTTGTTTTAACATAAAACAATGACATCACTGCATACTTTAACCGTGTGAAACTTGAAACGTTGACGAAAATTCTTGACTGCGCTGCGCCTGAGTGGCAGATATTACTCGCAGGTACCTACATACATTACACGATGGTATCTGAATTGTACCGAGGTACATAATTGTACAGTGGACCGCAAACCGCAAGAATCGCTAGCCTCTTCTTATCGTCAAAATTCGTTGTATTTTGTAGCATATTTATTTATGCAAAACATTAACGCATGGTATGTCGATGCTTAGGTACGAGTATAACTTAATTGTACGAACTAATACTTTTCTTTCGGATAAAAAAGAATATATATGTCTAGTTATTGGTTACCTGTGCAAATATTACCTAGTTATTATGATTCGGTATTGCTTCTTTTACACGATGATGATGATATCATTATTATTTTCCGAAATATTCAGTCAGCACCAGATTGATCGATGATAATTATGATGTATGCCGCTTCCTATTCTCTTGGTTATCTTACTAATATTTTAAATCCGAATATTTGTGAGGATGTTTGAATGTTAAGATGCTCAGTGTAGATGTTTGTTTGCAATCACACGTATATGTAGACGGTTCAACGGATTCGGGTAAAAGTAAGCATCCAGTACATGTCCACGTCCTTAATACATTTTTTAAATAGTTTTTATTTCGAAAGTATATTAATAAAAAAAAACACCTACAAAAACGCAAAAAATAACTTGATTTGTTACTGAAAACACTAAAATGGTTATAATGTTTGAGGAGTTCCCTCAATTCCTCACGGATTTCCTCATCAGGTTCAGATTTGGTGACAATGCAAACTAAAATAGAACTTTCAAAATCGGTCGACAGTGACCACAATTGAGGGAAAAATCGGTGAACATACATAAAAAAAAACATACAGTGGAACATAGAACCTGCTCCTGTTTTCAAGTCGGTTAAAAATGTATAATTCCCGTATAGATATTTCCGTAGGAATAACGTTAGCCAGTCGTACGTACGCGGACGAAGTAATATTAGAAGTACACACTTATAATTACTTATTTTACTTGACACAAAATAATACTTGAATGTATTGCCGTGGTAACCGCAATGAAATTCGATACTTTTGGTACTACATTGTAACATTTAGATAGGCGACCTTGGTGCAGTGGTATCGGGTTTACTGTTATCGATTTCCCCAGTTAAAGGTCCGGCCAATTATTCTTATTGACTTTCATTTTGAATGTAACCTTTTTTAAGCAACTAGCTCTAATGTATGTTTCGTACAAGTTCATAAACTTAGATAAATTTCAAAAACCGACATAACGCATTTTTTTTAAGCTTTAGAGCCTTAATGAAATAACACAGTAACTTTGTTTCTATTTACTTCCCACACTCAATGAAAACATTGAGTATTTACCCAAAGTTTTATTTCATAATTCATAAGTACATATTTCGCAGAAAACGTTATCATTCGAGACGTACGGCATCACGTACCGGCGGGCGACAGCGTTTAAAGGTAGTGTTTCCCAAACAAAACGAAAAGCTAAGCACAAACACGAGCCGACTGAGCGCGGGGTAATTGTGATGCGATGCGAGTGTAAACAGCCCCGCAATCAAATTGTACAAGTACAAATCCCATCGCGACTGCGGCCCTCTGCAAACAATGTGAGCAGGATCGAACCCACGGCCGGGGTCTGGCGGCCATCGGGCACGTACTGCGGAGGAGCCAAGCAAACAGCTGCGCACTGCGACGTTTGCGAGGTCATCGGCTCGCGAACTGAACTGATAACGACCATCTGACCTCTATTCAGGGTACGTTTATTAAACAAAATGTAACAGCGCATGGACTACAAAATGTGAATGGACAACTGGCCTCGATCGGCAAAAAATCGTGCTTAAAATACACGTACACTAAAGGGGTTTTGTATCCGATCGATGTGTTAAAAACTTCAATAACAACAACCAGTGAGTTCACGAGACACCATATTCACTGACTTCACAGTGCACACCTAGTGGGACATGTAGCTTTCCAAGCCTCCTTTGTCTGGCCCGTCTTATCCATTCTCTAATGTACGCGGAGCCCTCCACACCAAATACAGCGTTATTTCAAGGAGCAGAAGCAGGTTTCACAACGTACTGAGATTCTATTGTTGGTCGTAGAAAGTGCAGGACGACAGATCACGGCTAGCATTCTAATTAGGCTCTACTCATTTAGTTCGCGCGCACTCTACCAAAGGAACGGCGCTTGCGACGATTCTCATGCATAAACAAAAGCAGACGTCACTCGTGAGCGTATTAAGTTACAGCTAATTCGCTTATTACGTGAGATGGACTTAGCCGAGTGCTGTCCTCGTTATCTGATGGACTTGAACAACCGCCTACGCCTACGCTTTTGCGTAATATTAATAAGATTATTTTATTTTAAAACTCTTGCACAGGTTACCCATAGAGACGTTCTTTTTTTCGTGCAAATGCCCAGATTTCTAACTCTTTTGAGATTTTTTGAGCTGATTACTTGTACTATCGAGAAAATCTTCTAAATAATTAAACCACACTACAAACGTTGATCTTACTCGCCCGTGGGATTGTGATAAGTAATCAGTAATCAAATCATGTAGTGTTCATATATTAACATTAAACCTCTCGCATTGCACCAACAACTTATACTCGTTTTACTTGTAACAAATATTTCTATCAATATCGCTATCGTGTACCCGCGGGAAATGGCTGATTTAAGAGGTTTATGATACATTTTTATTAATCAAGATGCAATACACTTATAGGTAATATGAGTAGGTACAGAACAGAGCAAGATGCGTTAAGTTGACCTTTATCATATTTTTAAGTAAATTGTAAAAAAGGTATTCTGATGGCAGGAATGCATATTATGTAAATCAAGGTCAATAATTGATTTATGATTGCGCAAGCATCTATGAGCTAGCGCAGATGAATCAGAGGAGCGCGTGCGCCGATGACCGGCGACGCGGTCGCTCACCTCCCGGCCGCGGCTGCTCCCGCGCAGCCGTACCTTACTTACTGTCTTGTCCTCAAGGCCAGAAACACCACCGATACCACCACCTGGAAAGTGTATGTTATTTGTATACGCCCAGCGTGTCACTGGCACGGAGCAATACAATACAAATACTTTTTACTGAGCACCACACAAGAAATTTTATACTACCTAGGTCCTAATAAAAAACGGTATACGTTTTCTCAACTTCAAGTGAAAAAGGATATAAGTCTATTATACCTACTCCGCGTATGATCAATAGCGTTTTTTAATACGAGTTAAATCGACTTATTACCTTTTTTCACTAGGTCCCCAGCAGCGTTATCGCTCTTTTATTAGCGGAACGTTTTAACAATGTTAACATACCTACTCATTAATTCTTAACTATCAATCAACTACCGATTAGGATAAACAAAACATTTGTTTAAAAATAAGTAAGGTCATTTAAACTGCAATTTTACGACGCCTAGATCCTATTTCCAAAATGTTCTCATTTTGTATAGGTATCTGTAATCAGATGTTGAATGTACTTAAATCATTTTTTTAACGCGTCGTTCACGTATTTTTTTGACATTTGACTTTATATGTTATTAAGAACAAAAGACTAATACGTGCAGGTTTTGCTGAATATTCACTATTAGGACAAAAAAATAAACTATTAAAATGCCAATATGTAGATGAAATTTATTTAATACGGTAAAACTTCATTTGTTTTTTAGTGACACTCGACTTAAGACAACGAACAAGGAGGTAGTAAGGTAAGTGTTGTCGAAAAATGACTTGATTTCTGAATAAGGAGGAACATAGCATGGGCGACAGTGAACTGTTCCATATTGGATTTGGTCGCCCGCCAATAGTGAAAGCCCGTCACGCCCGCACTTTATCCTCGCAGCGACACTGCCGCTAGCGGGCTGTTCGCGTAATACGACCAGCGCCGGTAACTTGCCATTTGCCATGGAACGAGGGCAAAGCCGATATTGAAACAGTTAATTGGTTAATGCTAACCGAGAAATCACAAACTTTCTTTTTTATTTAGCTGGATTTGGACCGTTTGACCGAATGCTGGTTTTATTTTGTGCTGCTATTCAGATTTTCTTTTTTCTGTCTTTAGGTAATATAGCAAAGTCCTGAGCAAACTGCGTTTCTTATTAACTCCCCCGACGCAAACAGTGGGGTGTTATAAGTTTGACGTGTAAGTGTGTGTGTGTGTGTGTGTGTCTGTGTGTCTGTCTGTGGCACCGTAGCTCTTAAACGGATAAACCGGTTTGGATGCGTTTTTTTTTACATTACTTATACTGTTGGTATCGTTACAGTTAGGGAATGGAAGTCTCCCATATCAACTGTTTGATTCCACTACCTTTTGCTCGTCACCCAATTGGGATACACCTAATAGATGTTACTACAGGACCGCAACTGATTCGTTATTACAATACAACAATAAGGAACCCTTATGGATTCAACACGTCGGTCTGCTGTTCGTCTGTCCGTGGTTTATCTCAGAGGTTCTTTGTCCCACAAAATTGTATTTTGGCATAGTTCTACATTTAAAGTATGCCGAAAAAGCCGTGAAATACCTCCTATATAATGTAAAGCAAAGGTATTTTTTTTACATTATACATGTCATAATGTAATGTCACTTCATGTGAGTGTGGTATCATTGGGTAGCTCTTAGAGAATCATTTCATTATGTACATGTGACACTTTAGGAAATATTCAACTTGGCCAAAACTACATATACCTACATAATAAAAGTGTGAAAAATATCTTAAATTAAAGCACGTCTAAAGAGTTTAAAACAAAAACTATCAGAGAGATACAGGCGACTTAAAGTGTAATATTCGTAGGTACCTACTAAAAATCATCTAAGACATCACCAAATAGGTTATAAAATAGAAAATTGGTTCATAGGTAGGTACTTGTCGTTTCTTGAGATAGTTTTTTGGGTTTGTGGTAACGGCTTCGGAACCCTGTCCCACATGATCTAGCGTGGTTTTTAAACTACGTTTGCGTCCATACTAGTCACGCTAGTTGCCTGCGCAACGTGTTACGTCAAACGGAACTAAACCGCAGACAAAGTCGCAAAAAATGTAACAAAATGTAATGTAACGTAAATTGAAAAACAAAATCGGAGTTGTTTGTTAGTGATAATAGAATCACAAAGATACGATAAACTTGTTACGTTTGGGCCCCGCTGTTTACTCAAACCAACTGTTTGTTGATACAGTGATAACTGCAGAGGCACTCGCGGGAGTCCCGATAACGTATACAAGCACAACAATACAACCGAGTGGTATGACGACTACTTAGGAAGAATTCAGGTAAACTTGATTGGTCTGTCTGTATATAAATCCCATTGCAATACATTACGTTATGATATGATGGTGCTAAGAACTAATCTCATTTGAGTCGAAAGTTCTGTAGTCAACGTCGACGTATTCTTTGGGTAAAATCATTAAAACCATTTTTGCCTGTTTCATGTTATCGGATGATCAACGTTACCATAGCTCTTAATTACTTGACAGTATCTAATGACGGCCGAATTTAAATACGATATGTCAAAAGCAATATGGTTTAACAGAATTGAATTGAATCCCAGGATCTCCACCGTTGATTTTGAACGAAAGTGTTGGTTTCGATGAGCGTTTGATGCGATAGAAAATGTCTTAAAAACCTTATTTTTTGTAACTTATATGTTAACCAGTGTTTTGAATAAATACCATAGCTCTAAATTAAAAATAGACTCGCATAAACCTCTGGTTGTTTTATATTTAAAAAGGTCACCGTTATTTACCAGCGAGTGAACCAGCATTACGGCTACAGATTGGTCTTATCGTATATCAAGGCGTAGTGGCCCATATTTGATTCGGATGGCGACACGGGTCGAGAACTGTATCCGATTTATTACTTATTGTTCTACAAGATTTATCAATTCGTGTTGCACCAGACTTAAACTCTTACATTGCAATAATGTAATATATTTTACGTAACACCTGGCCATAATGTGAGTTTTATCGCACGCTGCGCGCACGGTAAAACTCGCATTGTGGCCAGGTGAAGACGTAAAATTGTGTACTCATCACGGGCAGTAAAAAAGAAAGCCCTCTATCGCATATTTACAACCCTCGCCTACGGCTCGGGTCTCAAATACCTGCGATTTCGGGCTTTCTTTCTTTTACAGCCCTTGTTAAGTAATGTACTATTATTCAACGAAAACACTTGCAAATTGCTCAGCACCTTGAGCTATTAAATATTAAAAACGTTTTAAATAATAATATACCTAAACAATATAAATATGTGCAAGTTATTATTACCTATAAATTAAAGTCCAATACCACTTAACTACTAATGCAATGTGTATTGTTACAGGTCCTGGAATGAGATTGAAAGATTATCTGAAGAACAAATTGTCTCCGTAAAGGTAAGTCGTCCACTCAAATAGTATACCATTACTAAGAATAATTCGTTGTTTATTATCCTAATTACAGTCGTAAACAGTCGGTGAGGTTCATGTACCGCATTCTATTACTCAACCTTGTTTTAGACTTCCACGAACTGACTGCAAGTAGCGACGACACGTTTTAAATCCCGGACCGGACCGCGGTGTATCGACCTCGATCCCATTTGAAATACTGCCACAGTATCAGTACTTACACGATGCATGCAACAATTTACTGATTAGCTGCATGGTCGTATTCGTATTACATTCGACCGTGACAAAACATCACGTCGAGAGGGGTTATCCCAGGAACTATTATCACGTGTCCTCGTTATACTCGTATGTACTCGTATAAGGTCTCAAATGGTACGCAAACAATGGAGCACTTACTTGGACGTGGAGGAACAAACACTTCGGAGCCTTGCCATTAGCTATTTATAGTTCGGTTTTTATCCGCTGCACTGTTTACTTCTTTTAAGTTCTGCGTTTATGGTGCTGCGCGACTATTTTGGGTACTTGTATAATTTTTCCTTGTATTTTACATTGATTGGTTTTTATGGTGTCGGCGTGTGTATAGCGTAAGCGTGGTTTGGATAGAGTCCGAATCAAAACCTTTGTTTACATTCCCTTGTAAGCCTTTACCGCCCGCCCTCTGACTCAGCGCTAGTGCCATAACTTTTACTGTTATTTGTAAGGGACATTCGAAGATGATTCATCATGTTTGAGCAGTAGGTAAAGCTGTTGGAAAAAAATAAACATCGCATACGATTAACATGATTGTATTGTAATGTTGTTCGGAGTATTTTTTTTCTATTTGGTATTGCACTCCTCTGTTGTAAGACTAAGTGTAACAGAACATGCATACTCGTTGCTATTGCCACGTTTTATTGGTGAAATAGTGTTTAAAGCAGTTTGTTTAGTGTTAGTATTCGTGTCGCAGTACTATTGATCTCGACGGACGGTGTCTCAAACTCAACGTAGCCTCCAAAGCATGCAGCGGTGTTGGCCGACCGGCTGCCGGCTAATGATTCATGTTCGGCTGCGACCGAACCGGTTCGGCTGTCGATCTCCATTCCACCGGTCCTAGCCTGACGTTAGCTAGTTTGCAGGCGTTAATAATGACGAATAAGGAAGCTGTGTATTGATATTACATTAGGTACTATAAGTAGCGTTTTAAGTAGGGGATGTAACATTAACAGGGTAGTTATTTCAAGCTTGTCCAAAATAATATGTGCTTACTGGTTTTAGTAATGGTCAAATATATCAACCAATTAGTTAGGTATTTAGAATAATGAGATCATCAGAAGGTAGTGCAATGATTTGCTATCTGCTTACGATGATGCATTACAATGGCTGGCCTTCACCTGGTTCTCGATTAACCAGTACACACGTCTGCGCAAGTAGTACCTACCTAGTGCTTAGCCGGTGAATTTGTTTACGCGGGGCCATCTTGCTTCCTGTCGCTGCTGCCTTGGTAGTACTTATTTATAAATTTTATAATGCTCACTCACGGGCAATAATAATTTATATTATATTTTTAATCATTGTTTTATAATAGGTACCGTAAAATGGTGCTACTTTGCTCCAAAATTTGCTCCAATTTTCGAAATAATTTTATTTTTTTGAAAATCAATATACTATGGTATGTTGATTTATGTGTCTTTGTAAAGAAGAACATCCCCACTATCATGTTGTAATACTTAAATGACGTCGAAATATTGATTTGATATCAATATATAAACTTTAATTTAGGAGCAATGTTACCCAGTGTTCGGGTAACTTTGCCCCAGAATAAAATTTGCTTTAAAACTTCTATTTGAAAGCGTTTGGTGCAGTTTTACATTGTCATGAGTCAAAGTATGCTCCAGTAACAATCGTGTAAGCCTGGGTTTGAGTAGGTTTGGGGCAAAGTAAGTAATGAGTTAAGTGTTAGAGACTAAAATATATTTGGTTTTACTTAAAGTTTTTTATTTTTAATATAAATACAATATTGTTCAATCTTAGTATTCCTTCACCTAGACAATAAACAAAAGAAAATAAAAGTCTTCTGAAAAAGGGTACGTACCTAGGTAGGTAGGTACCTAAAACCCTGTTAATCACTTTACCTAAGCAATATTTAACAAAAAATAAAAATAATCGTCTGAAAGGGTATCATTAACACTGTTAACATTATAGGATGTAGGAAGAGAGGGCAATAGAGAGATCTCTCTCCAGGCGGGTGTTATGCCTGGGGACCGAAGTCCATTGGGATGAAGTTGGAAGTGCTAGTTGCCGTGGAAGTTGCCGTTAGATGTCGCCATGTCGCCACACCAGCCCCCCTTTGAGACCGGAGGTTGATGGTGATTCTGATGACGTGCAGTCTGTGCGTTGAATTGTCGCTTGCAAGTGCCAGTAGTAGATGTCTCCAGTAGTGCTCAGAGCCGCGTTGGCGAGCGTAGCAGGAGATGAGGAGTGAGTGGAGTACAACAGTGAGTCGTGTACCTGCTCGTAAAGTACTCGTAGTTGGACGCAGTGAGTCGCGTTGTTGAGTGAGAGTAGTGTTGCACACTGTAGACACCAGGCATAGAGATATGACAGAATGCTAGTGTGGTGCACAGTGCGGGTAAGTCTGGCTTGCTGTGAGGCTGCGTCATTTGCTTGAAGGTCGTCAAGGTTGCGTAATTGTCCATTGTCGAGGGTCACCAATGTAGTATGAGAGGAGTAATAGAGAGATCTCTCTCCAGGCGGGTGTTATGCCTGGGGACCGAAGTCCATTGGAATGAAGTTGGAAGTGCTACATATATCAACTGACTGTTGAAATTTCGCTTGCGCGTTGTAGAACAGTTTAGTTCCGCTGTCTGACGTTGTGACGCTGTTGGCGCTGGCGAGTTGGTGGTACATGGTTTGCCGTTAGATGTCGCCATGTCGCCACATAGGACATAAATAGTCTCATGCTGTAATGTTATCATGTACCTTATCCCTAAATTTGGTTTAGTTCTGGAAGTGCAAAAAATTCTCGTCAACCATTTTTTTTTTGGTAAATTTATGGACTCTAAACTTTCATTCCAATGACAATGGATTTCGTTTTTCGTTTTTGTCCACTTTCAACCTTTTTTAAGAAAGATATGTAACTATGGTTCTGGATCAAAGTTACCCCAACATGTGGAGCAAAGTAGGTACGTATATTTTTTTTAATGTTTAAGCCTTGAAAGAGCTAGAAACTACTAGAAATATTGTATATATGGAATAGCCGATTATATACAGGAACACATCAGAACATACTAACCGTGATTCGATGAACAATTGCTTAGATGTAAATGACTTTTTCCCGTACTAAATTATTAGTAAATCTTCTTGTTGGCACTGTGCGACGCCGGACAAGAAATGGAAACGGCGAAGCGAACGATTCACATTCATTGTTACCTCATAATTTGCAAATGTATCGAATGCTTTCGGCAATTTTGAAGAATTGACCAAAGACTTCGACTTGCCGGGCAATGAATCTAAATACAGAAGTGGAGCAAAGTTACCCAGTAAGGAGCAAAGTAGGCACATTTTACGGTACATTGATTCCGCAGAACACTGTTACTTATGCCTTTTTATGTGTTCTGTGATGGATGGCTAAATAGGTACATTAACAATATATTCACAACAATTCCCGACAAAATGTAAATACCTTCCTTTACACGATACATTTACTCGTACCGGCTTAAAACGGTAAATTCACTCATTGACAACTTAAGATTAAATCAATAATTATGATATCCACTTACAGAAACCGACCAAGGCTTCTGTAAGTGGATATAATATTATTATCTAGGTGTTTGACTAGATTAAAACTTAAGTAGGGATCTTGAATAAGGGTAATACACATTAGTTAAAGGCTTGCGTGCATATAAGTTATGTTTTTATTTGATAGGAATAAAGAAGACCTGACGCCGTTTATGCGGATGTGGGTTCAACCAGAAAATTAGGCCTTAAAAAGGTTAACTTTCTGTATGTCCACAGGAAAGACGGTAACCTAAATCTGTGTATGACCCATGAATATAAAAAGCAAAAAACAAGACTTAGCATAGCATCATGAACATCAGCGCTAAGCACGTGTTTAATTGTGACCTTAACAATGAGTTTATATTGATTTGTGAAAATCCTGGTGAACTGCCATCGAAATGTAGCGTGGAATCGATTCTTAGCGAGCACTCGGACAGCATCGCCCACGTGGCCTCTTGCCTTTCCCTCCGTGACGCGGAGGCCGGCAGCTTGTTCGCGGATGCGGGACACCGTCACACTTTTGGAAACAATGTACCTAACTACCTACCTATTAAGGACAAATTTAATTTGGAATGCTTGACCATGTGTCATCTACACAGATACTGAAACGTTTCAACAACAGAATCAGTCAGTTTCATGTAAGTTAGGTGCAAAAAATTAGAGTAACAGCAGCAGTTGATACGCTATTGTGAACCGGCAATTATGCTGTGATGTTTACGATAGTGTCGGATTCTGATGCGGCGGCGGCATGACGCAATAATAACCAGTACCTACCTAAGTAATAACGCAATAGCAATCTGAAATCGACGCAGAGTCGCAGAGACAAAGTGATTGAGCACGCGTAATAGCGTTATGCTTTAACTTCCATTGTTACTTAAGCCACGCGTTCGTTCAGGTAAATTGGTTAGCGCAATTTAAGAATGAGAAATAGTTAGGTAGGTAGTTGGACGTGGAAAGTATCGACCGCACGCACGGCAAACTAATAGGTTCCCGCGCTAACCTTGAACGCACACCCTGCTTCTCATAAATCTTAGCTTCACGGTACTAATCTAATAGCAGTTATGGGAAGGTCTCTAACATTATAGGTATCATTATCTTCTGATTTGAAGATCTGATAGACTCCTAGCACGCTCCATCAGGTAGGTAAAACCGTTGTCAAACTTTTCTTTGTCAGACACAAGAAAAATAGCAAAATTAAATGGTTTTTGATTCTATAAACAGTTTATAAAAAAAAATATGGTTTTGGGCGATTTTGAAAAACCAACCCTAAAGAGGTGAAAGTGAAATGAAGTTTAAAAGATAATTCGGTCATTTTTCAAGCTAGAATCGTGGAAATCGTTGTTGTTTGGGTATTAAATAAAAAATATGACTTTCTAAATAAATAGCTTCGGGTCTAAGAGGTTAAAAGGGGGAGGGGGAAAACGTTTAGTGTGGAAATTTATATTTTAGAGTTCATAATTAAAAAATATGACCGGGTGATCTTAAAAAATTACCCCTTTAACGATAAAATAGAAGGTGGAAGTTTGTACAAGAGTTCCCTAATTTTTCAAGTTTAGCGTGAAATTTGACGTCTAACTTTTGTGCTTATGTGAGTCTTGGTTGTTTATAGGATCAGGTTCATGAATTTTTACTTTTACTCGTAGCATCTTGACTTAGATTTTTGGAAAAGTGTAATAAACTTCAGCGTTTTTTAAATATTGGTTCCTAGTAAAGTCAAAGGGAGCGGTTTGAGTTTGTATGGGAATGTTACATACCTACCTACAAGACATGAAATTTATTTTTGTAATTAGCTGTACGAGTAATTAACCGCTCACTTCCTTCCCTCCTTCCTTCCCTTTGACTTCATAGGGACCGGGGTTTACTACGGGGCGGGGGTAGAATAGTGCCTCTCCATGTCTTCCCGTGGATGTCGTAAGAGGCGACTAAGGGAATATAGACTTGAAGTACTGTTAGGCGATAGGCTTGCAATGCGCTTGTAAACATCTTAGCCTATTTGTGCAAAATGTGGTTACAAGTTTTTAAAGTTGAAGGTAATTCTGTAGCTCTGCCTACCTACGGCGTGAAGGTATGAATGTATGTATTCCTGAGTGGTGTAATTGAGAGGTTATTGTTATGGTAATACAGTAATTTGACAACTTTTTTTTAATCTAGGTTTAATTAAAAAACCTAATGGTGAAACAAAATTAAGTCTAGACTCAATCGTTCTCGTCGCCATTTTCATTAATTACTATACCTTTGCCATTTTTAAAAAGCTTGCTTAATTTCTCAGCTGGTCTTGATATTGATAACAACCTTTTTTTTTAATATATGATGAAATTAATTTCATTTTAATTATGTCAAGGAGACTTACCAGCTTTTATAAATAATTTCATTATGATGCACCATTGTAAGAAGCTTGAATTAAATATATGTTATATCTCATTAAAACGCCTATTGTAAGTAGATAAATTGGAAGTGTCTCTGTTTCACAAGTTTTTTTATGTAAGTATTTTTATTTTTTTATATGCTGTGTTATCCGGTTTATAGGGACTTAGGGACAAATTGCGGGTCTTAACTAAGTGTACTATATGTGCAAAGTACGGAGTAATTCGTTCCATTAAAACGGAACTAATGAAAAATCATTTTATTTTTATTTTGTTCATAAATAAGATGAGGCGAATGTTGAAATTTAGTACTTATAACACTTACTAATGACGTGACCCATCCACAGAAAAAAGATGAGGCCGAAAAGCTATTATAGCACAAGATGGTCCCTTATCCTGCCACGGCCTTTGTGTATTTATTTTCTTAGTAAATAATGACCAAAAAAACAGTACTTATGCTTTTGGGACCAACCTATATAAGCATGTTTTTTTTTTCAGGACACATTTATAAAAAGTTTATATCGCCAATTACACATAAGTAATATAATTATAATTATAATAATTATTATTATTATTTATTATTGTTGTGTTATAATTATAATAATTATTATTATTATTTATTTTTAAAGCAAAAACTAGCAATCTATACAGCACAAGTTGCCACTCTTAACACTTTAAATTCAACCGAAACAGGTTAGAACAGCCTTAAAAACGTCAAATACCTGGGTACCTTTTACTCATCTATGTTTAGTAGGTATGTACCTATAAAGCATGGCTTCTCTGACACCTTCACTGTTGTCTTTAAAAAAAAAAGCATACTTATGTGTGTCTTGTGGTTGGTGAGTAAATGTATTTCTTCTTCTTCTTCTTCTATACCTAAATTTTACAAATTGAGATATGTGCGATGGATAGCAGAACGCAGCACTTAAGAATAATTAACAAACTGTTCAGTCGGGCTTGAACATAAAGTAATTACCTACCTATGATTTGCTTTCTTTTGTGACATTTTATCTTGAAAATCTAGCAAACCATGTAAACATGTCATAAAGTCATTAAGCAAGCTACTGTTTCAGTAGGTACATAAAGATAAGTGCTTACTGGAAATAAATTCGTTTTCCAGTGGTCGGTAGGCACGTCTAGCCCGCAACAAACTTTGCCATTCTCCCCGCGCAGTAGGTAGAAGGTGTGCGGGAGTGAAATTTTGGCAACAGATCCACTCTGCAAGGTTACGTAATATTGCAGGTTCGCGTTAGGGAGCCGATGTAACGTCGATCATAAGCGTTATAGCCCTGTCCTAATGCTATAAAACAATGTTTACGATGATTTCATGATCGCCACCCAAATCAAAGTAATTTCAACCTAACATAACATGTGACTGGTTGAAATCATGATAGGTATCGTTCCATTTTCAAGCGAGCGCGAGCGTCGCGGTTTTTGCACGAAATGAGTTCGCGAGTCAACTCCCGCTTTATGTGTACGTTACACTTGACATTTACCGCACTCAACATCGACATTACAACAATGGAGGTATGTGAGCTAGAACATATGATAGACAACACACTAGAACTGACAATTTTGTCCCGTTAACGTGAAGAATGCTCGCAGCAAGGTGGTTAAGGTGTCGATGCAGCCAACCGTCGTGTTTCACGCCATCGACAACATGTGGCAAATAGAACTGCAACAAAGTGTGCATTATTATTGCTCCAAAAGGCTCGCATATTACATAATAAAATAAAGCAAACAAGACGCTGTTCTTATCTGAAATAAACCACTGGGTACTAAGTCGTTACGACACGCTAAACATGCGAGACAAAATTAACAAAAGTAGCTTTCTTAATAAATGTTAACGGAAACAAGATCATTTATTTAACGGGGAATTACTATTAATGATTTGTGTATGGTCTCCTGTTCTAGTATCAAAAGGGTCTCGAAACTAATAGGTGCGTGGGTATTCGATAAAAATTGCTGCTAACTGAATTCTGAAGTCTCATAGACTGGTTTATAACTGTTATTCGGCGTGGTCAATGTTTCGCGAATTGCATGAAGCAATGACCGCGTAACATTTAAGGTCTAAGGTGTTATTCTCAGCGGAGAGGAGTTCGCTCGATCGAACAAGCCTAACTTGCTTGACCCCCGCGGCACTCGCTAACGTTGCACGGTCACTTGTGTCTACGACGGTTTTGCGTCTCTGGTGTATTTGAGGAAACAAATTTTTTTTTAAAAAGGGTTCTTTCTGAAGTCCCCAGATCAACTCTTATAAGTACTCCTTTGCGTATATACAGGGTGTTAGGTAAAGCGTTGTCAAAAAGAAACAGGCGAGTAGAAGAGACCATTAGCTATCCATTTCAGGTACTTTAACCCTTAATTTGTCTAAGGGCTATTTAATACCGTTTTTTTTATAATTTTATTACAAGACACCGAAATTCGACCTTTAAACCCCGAAAAAAAAGGAACTACTTGGTGTATTGACAAAATTTTAATTTTGATAGATTGTTAAATGTTGTGGTGTTCAAATAAAACTGTTACTGGAAGCGTAAAGCTACTTTAAAAAATAATGGGGGCTCCCAAAGTTTCAGAAACCGATAAAGAAATCTTTCAACCTCAACTTTACAATGAAATTAAAAAAAAAACCAACGTGATTACAATTCTTCCAATTTCCTAAAAACATCTCCTGTTCACGCCAATTCTAATGGTATGCCACATGCATAACAAAACTCTTAATAATTCGAGTTATTTGCTAATAACTTGTTGAATGTGGCGAATTCGATGTTTGAGAAAATTTACTTCTCTGTTCATTTACCACGTCTTACACTTATTCTTTCTCGTGTTGCCATAGAGGGTACCTAGATTAAAACCTCCTCGATACTACCTACATAAAGTCCAGTAATTAATGGGCGGTTTTTGACAGCTTTTGACATGTCGGTGATTTTTAACCCCATCTTTATTGTTACCTCATTATCGTTGAGTTGTGTTAGTATTTTCGTTAAGTTTATTTTAATTTAATTGTTACAATGGCGGCTTACTCCTCCGAGGAGTATGCCGACATGTTACTAGTATGGAAGAGCTGAATCAAACGCAAGCCATGCGCAAAGGATTTATCAAGAACGCTATCCTGACAGGCGTGTGCCCGACCGCCGCACGTTCTCTAATACGTAATTGTTGTAAAAAAAATATTTTTTTGTGTTGTGACTATGAATTAGAAAAGTTACCATTTTGGGGATCCTGAGTCAATATCCTCAGATTTTTACTAATAAAATTTAAATAAATTACTAACCTAACCTAACCTAACCTAACCTTATCTTCCATATGTTAGAAGGATGTTAGAGAGAGAAAACACTATCTAACTGCGTAAGACGTGGTAAATGAACAGAGAAGTAAATTTTCTCAAACATCGAATTCGCCACATTCAACAAGTTATTAGCAAATAACTCGAATTATTAAGAGTTTTGTTATGCATGTGGCATACCATTAGAATTGGCGTGAACAGGAGATGTTTTTAGGAAATTGGAAGAATTGTAATCACGTTGTTTTTTTTTTAATTTCATTGTAAAGTTGAGGTTGAAAGATTACTTTATCGGTTTCTGAAACTTTGGGAGCCCCCATGATTTTATAAAGTAGCTTTACGCTTCCAGTAACAGTTTTATTTGAACACCACAACATTTAACAATCTATCAAAATTAAAATTTTGTCAATACACCAAGTAGTTCCTTTTTTTTCGGGGTTTAAAGGTCAAATTTCGGTGTCTTGTAATAAAATTATAAAAAAAACGGTATTAAATAGCCCTTAGACAAATTAAGGGTTAAAGTACCTGAAATGGATAGCTAATGGTCTCTTCTACTCGCCTGTTTCTTTTTGACAACGCTCTACCTAACACCCTGTATTTTGTAAAGCCTGTACTGAAACTTGTACTACTTTCGTATGAGATATTAAACTTAGTACTTACCTAAAGATGTAAAATTGGCGACATGTGTTTTCTTCTATTAGAATCAGTAGTATTCTTAACTAGCGACCCGCCCTCGCTTCGCTTCGGTGTATGTGAGTATGATATATATAGCAAATAATTTTCTAATCGGACCAGTAGTTCCTGAGATTAGCGCGTTCAAGCAAACAAATAAACAAACTCTTCAACCTTATAATATTAGTATTGATTAAGGGCAAAAATAACCCATTTTTTTCATATTTTGAAGATGTACTGTTGGTATTAATAAAGATACCTGTTTTCTTTGTTTCTCACCGATGGTGTGTCAACTAAAAATGCTTTGATCGAGCCAAATCTCCTTGGTTGAAATGAAATGAAAAATTATTTAATTGGCGCATAAAAAAAACAGTTTACAATCATAAAATGAGTCAAGTAATTTTTTCCTTTAGGGCCAAAATGGTTGCGTATGAGAATACCCTACTACGAGTATATACCGTGGCCAGTTAAATATTAACCCGTTGTTTTACCACGATTTAAGCTTCTTCGGTATTCAATCGATTATCTTCCACCACATAGCTTGTTTGTAAATATGCTAGTGGCTAATCTATCAGCGCATTCAATAAAACAATAGAAGATAAATACGTTTTGTAAACAAGTCTAACAAAAAGCAAGCTTAATAAATCCGGGCAAGAACATGTCGGACCATGTTCAGTGTAGGGTTCCGAATCCGTTACTACAATTATACAAAAAACTATCTCAAAAAACAACAATTACCTATGAACACATTTTCTCCAGTTTTATTAATGTCTTAGTAGATATAAACACTAGAAGAAGAAGAAAATCGTTTATCGTGACAAACATAACCAAGAAAAGGTAAAAACGTACAAGAGGAAACATCTGTACTAGTCGCCTGTATCTCAGGATCCAATCAAGTCTGCCGAGTCGTGATAGTTTTCTTTTTAAATTCGTAATATGTGCTTTCATCAAAGATATTTTTCAGATTTGTATTACTTTTAGTGTTTTGCAGTGGGAATAATAACATTTTAAAGCTATTATAAGCTATGATACCTCAAATGTATAACTATGCCAAATTATAGCTTTGTAGTATCTATTTATCACCCATCGGGTGCGTCATGGGCTGTATACAGGGTCGAAGAAACAAACGCCACATGGACGGCAACTACCTTAAATGTTGGAAATAGCAAATTCTACGTAAAGGAGTGTATGATAGATACGATATACAACGTGTTACAAAATACCCCGTAAAAAATCTAATAAATTATCAAAGCCTAAAATATTGTCAACCCTAGTAAGCTGTCATGTCAGGGAACCGGAGTTAGCATAGATTATTTTAACAGAGAGGCCTACCTACCAATTTAATATTTTTTTAACTTAAATGGGTTTAAAACCATATCCCGACGAGCGAGGTTGTGCATTGAACAAGGCAGAGCTCACTTTGAGCCGTTCCTGTAATTTTGACGTTCTTTACGAAAAAGTAAGTGCTAGTTTAGGTTTCTTCGTAAGTAGTTTAGGTCTTTTAAAATCTTCCAAAACTCGACTTGTAATATCTATCTAATCGAATTCTGTACATTTTGTTAGTATGTCTCTTAATCGTTTCACGAATTAGGTAAAAATGTACATAAACAATCTGCGTAGTTTACTCTTTAATTTTACTGAAATAGGGTTTTCACATCAATGAAAGCAATAATGGTTTTCTTTTTTTTGCCGGTAAGTCATGCGGTGATAGTACGGTTCTCAAATATTGTAAATGGACTTATTATAAGGTACCATTTAACCCCCTTTCGGCTTTACGGGTATTTTTGTAACACCTTGTATATTATGATATATACGAAGAACACGACTTTATTGTTTTATCTTATTCAAGATATATATTATGTTATGATATACATATACGAAGAACACGACTTTATTGTTTTATCTTATTCAACCAGTTCGATTCCCGGTTAAGGCAGTCAAATTTTCAAATATCAGATTGTTCTATTGTCAACTAAATTAGACTGTATAACATTATGTGCAAATTTTCAACCAATTGGTTGAGGGGAAGCGAGTTAAAATCTGATTGAAAGATTTGCTTACTAGGTAGACCAAAAATATACTAACTGCAATATTTATCTAGGCTTAAAATATGTGTCACAGAAATAGAACCGTTAAATATCACTAACAGCAATTGATAAAATTAGAACAAGTGAGCGCCAGTGGGGGTCAATCATGTGTAAGCAGAATCACTTGACGACTTGTAAAGTGAACCCACGCGGCGCGCTATACCTACCTAAGTATAAACATCTTCGGGGACTTTCCAGATAACGTTGACAGAAAACGGACGAGCAGAAATAGCATCACGGATATTTATAGAGAAACATTTTAAGAGATACTACACATTTTGCGTAGTGGAATAATTTTTAAATAAGGCATGTTTTTGGTGTCGCAGGTGGAGCAGTCTGGCGCAGGTAATGGGCACCCGGTGAGCGGCAGAGCACGGCGACAGAATGAGGGACGAGCTACAGCAGACCGCGGGCGGCGCCAACGCCGCGCCGCAGCACAGGAAGGGCCACAGGTAAGGGTAGAGAGCCTCAGATACATCTGTTCTCAGGCGGAGCAGTCTAGCGCATGTAATGGGCACCCGGTGAGCTACAGAGCTCGGCGACAGAATGAAGGACGAGGTACAGCAGATTGCGGGCGGCGCCAACGCCGCGCCGCAGCACAGGAACGGCCACTGTTAAGGCTAGAGAGCCACAGCAATCTGTTCTCAGGCGGAGCATTCTAAGGCCCGTATCAATAAACTTATCTTGGCTGAGATGCTGAGATTGTGGCAACCGTAAAGTATCACACACAAGGGTGTGATACTTTACGCCAAAGTTGAATGAAACCAATAACAGATTAAAGGTTTAACAGTTAGAACGTATTGACTCACAGTCGATTAAGATTCAACGGTCTGCTATTTGTTTGGTGATATCCGACACAAGCAACCCACCGTATTATTTTCCTCACCGGATAATTATAAAGTGGTTAACAATATTTGTGGTCACGTTTAATCTCATTCTATCCTTGGTTGTGCTTGAAATAATGCGCGTTCAGTGATTTTACATTAAAATTGCGTCCCACATACTTTACCTCTACATCAGCAATGTTGGGCTGAAAATGTTAACCTCAATTTCTTACTGCCAATTGTTACATATATCTCTGATTAGGACACTGATATAAATAGATATGAGTTCGTCGGTTTTATAATAAAAGACATGCACGTACCTCCAATTTTGTTAGTAATTCCAGATGCAATATTTATGGAATTTACACACACACTTAAGCATTGCATACCTATTGTCAAAAAAAAAATTGCAACATTCAGATATTATTGCTTAATCTAATGTTTCAGCATGTCAAATTAAAAGTATAGTGTCAAGTGTTTTCAATCCACAAGTACGTGCCCCGCTAATCAAGATGTCGTCACACGGTTGCGTCAACATATGTAAAATTAAGTACCTATAGAGTGTTAGGAATTCGTGGATTGAAAAAAACAAAATAAATAATGCATCAGAAAAATATGATATATTATTGTACAGGGAATTGTTTACAGATTTTTATCCCGCTGGTCCTTTTTATTTGCTTCGTTAATCCATCATTATAAAAATCCCTCGTCAAGAAATGTTTGGAAACCAAACCTTACTTTAAACCTGTATTTTACCGTTGCTTTGTATTTAAGGTTTCCAAATGAACTAATTAGCACTTCCGTTTGATGTTACTTAGACACCGAGGATGCATCCGAGGTGGCATTTTTTTTTTTTAAACAAGGCTTCTTATAATGAAATCGTAAATCCAGTCTGTCTGTGTATTAATTTAGACCGTTTGATCTAGTGCTGTAAAACGATTATCTGCATCGACATCTGGTGTTTTAAAACGCTTGCTCTGCACCTGTCTTTGATTTTATGGCGAAAACGGTGGCAGTGAGCCGAACTTGTCTTCATCTATAAAAAATACTATTTTTAGATGGAATTATTTTCGAACTTGTGCAGTTCAGTAGTTAATTTTGCATTTCACTGATTTAATATGGTTGTGTGTGTCAATATTTTACGTGATATTTTGTTACAATAATACATATACATTTTTATACAGGTTTTGCATGTTGCATTCTACTGTTTAGTTATGGTTGCCTTAGTACTATTGTATACAGGTGCTTTCCAAAAATACAATATCATAGTAATCATCCTGACTTTAATGCCAGCATTACGCTGAGTTAGAACCATTTCGTGGCTACTTTATTCTTGTACGTTTTAATCTGTTATTTCTTATGTATGTCACGAATAAATGATTATCTTTCTTCCTTTTTTTAATCAATTTTTTTATGGTTAAAATAGATGGTTATGTAAATAAATGGTAATCTATAATTATGATGTCAACTCTAAGGCACAAATATTGTTTTTTAGTAAGGTCAAGGTTTAAAGGTGTTGAAACATTAACAAACTGCTATATAATTATTATCATACAAATACAATACTAACGATACATAATCTTCTATTTTCGAGTCAGGCCGTCGTCCCTTTGCACCCTGTATATTCGTTTTAAAGATTTGGGGGTCATGCATACTAGGTACTACTACTTCTATAACAGACCAGCTGTTGCTCGCGGATCCGTCCGCGCAGAAAAAAACAGCCTATGCTACTCAGGAATAATGTAGTATTCTAATGGTGAAATATTTTTTGAGTTTATTTGTTACAAACATACAGAAATAAAAATCTTTCCTGTTTAGTGTATAGTATTAATTTTTGAAATTTTGTAATATAAACTTGAAAGCTCATCTTTATTGAAATTTAATTAAATTAATACATAGTCCTGCCATAAGTTCTGTCCCTAAGGATTAGTGAAATAAAACAAATTTGTGGATACTTTTTTACAATAAAGTATATATTAATTAAAAGCCTGTGAAGATTTTTCTGTTAATTTAATTTTTTAACAGTAGTTAAAAGTAAATCTGTTATTAAAACCGGGCAAGAGCATGTCGGACCATGCTCAGTGTAGGGTTCCGAAGCCGTAACGACAAACACAAAAAACTATCTCAAAAATCAACATGTATGAAACAATTTTCTATTTAAAGTTATTTGGCGCTGTCTTAGATGATTTTTAGTAGGTATAAACCCGTTAATCGCCTGTATCTCAGGAACTAATCATGTCTACTTAGCCGTGATAGTTTTCCTTTAAAATTCGTTATATGCGCTTTCGTTGAAGATTTTTTTCAGATTTTTAGTACTTGTAGTTTTGGCTGTAGGGGGGGGGGACACTTGACTCTAACAAAAAATAGCGCTTTAAAGCTTAATATTTCATAAACGGATCCCTTAATCGAAAAATTGTTTTCATAAACCCGCAATATTTTTGAAAGACCTATCCAACGACACCCCACACTATGGGGTAGGCAAGAAAAAAAAAAGACATCCCCACGTTACGTGTAGGGGAAGTGCATTAAAAAAAAATATTTTTCAAAATTTTATTTTACCACTTTGTTGGCGTGACTAATATGTACATTCATGCCAAATTACAGCTTTCTAGTACTATGAGTCTCTGAGCTAGACTGGGGACGGACGGACGGACGGACGGACATGGCGAAACTATAAGGGTTCCTAGTTTGACTACGGAACCCTAAAAAAGGAAATTTGGTCTTTCATATTTTGAAACCTGTTTTCTCAGGCCATATTGAGGACTAGCTTTAGACTTGCAACGGTTCTCAATGTCAAGTTATGACGAAGAAATAATATGGAGACATTACGAATTACTCAAAATTCATGCGAAATAGTTAAGTTGATTTAGGGAAACATGAAGATGGACGATTGTATAAGGAGATCTTCAGTTTATTTGCAATATATTTATATCGGTGTGATTAATACGTCATATCAATTTGGTCAAGCTGCGACAACTTTTACAAAAGCTAGATATAATCGATAAGAGCACCATCGTCGTCGCGTGTTCTTTACCATGCTCAACGAACCCAAAACAGAAATACTAAAAGCTTGTACATCAACCTGTTACAATAATTTAGCATAAATTATATTTTTCAGTAAATCTATAATAATTAAAGTTTTGATTTATGCATACAACATATTTTTGTATCTTATTTTTATTTTTTTATAAATCTCAGTGACTGAACTTATGACAGGATTAGGTAGGTACCTGCGGAATCATGAAGATTTAGTCAGTCATTCTATATTGCAGATATCAACAGAAATACACTATTTTGGTACCTACATAGGTATAAACGTATTACCGCGGGGCAGGATATTCCAACAAAATTGATAAAACTTGCATAAATTAACACGTTCATTAAAATTTAATATATGAAAATACTATAAGACTAAAATAACAAAGTAAATAATAGGTAGGTAAGTATATACTAATATTGATTTACCGCTTAGTTTTTGTTATCTTGAGGACAGATAGTTTTTAGAGAAGTGACTCAGGTTTTATCGTATTATTGGGCTGAAAGATATTCTACCTAACCTACTTATGTGTCATTACAATACTTCGTCCGCCCCTATTCCAACAAACATGCGTTACAATACTTCACCATACCTACCCACTAACTAGTACGGTCGGCTAAGAAAATGGTTTACTTACCAGTTTCTAAGGTTGCTAATAATTAGTAGCTAGTAGTAATTATGGCTAAGGTTGATACTTGTCACTGTCATAATGTAATTGCAAGGGAAAATCGAACTTGTTGTATAATAACGTGCAAATGAACTTCAACCCTAGGATGGTAGACCACATTTTTGGCCGACTGTACCTACCTAGGTAGGTATACCTGCACGTTGCAAGACTGTTGAAAAAAAAAATAACGTCAGATAAATATTTTAGATAAATATCTGCCGGTAATTATTAACACACATGTAAATAGGTAATGAATAATGATGACTGCCATACGTGTTGAGCTTAAATATAAATTGGTATTTTTTTAAACAAATGTTGGTAGTAAATAATTTTTGCCGTGACCTGCACTCTCGCACTGTATATTACTTACAAATGTAGGACGTAGACCCTAATTATATTAAATGCGTGTAACTGTATCCAAGGGCGAAGAGCTTACTTTGAGTCGCCGCTGGTAACAGACACCGCCACGTGAACACATCATCGCAGCCTCCGGTCCGTTACCCGATAACGTTAGTCACTATTATGGACCACTTGCGACACCTGTCCCACTTCACCTAATCGCGAGATATCACGCTGACAACAAAACACTAAGTTTAGTCACATCGCGATTATTATAGTACCTACACGCATGGAACACGCGCACCGACCGCCTCCCATACAGATACTAATTTCCTAAATAGCAGACTGTGCAAGTGCTCCAAAATGATACAACCTGTGTAAATAAAGTGCTCACGACAGTGCTCTTTATTTTATCGTTCATTTTCGTCGAGCTCTGAAATATTACTTCTACAATGGCTGAAAAAACAGCGGAACAACTAAATGTTTTGTTACACAGGTACGAGATCCAAAAAACGTCTTTATTTTTCACAACAAGTGTAATTAAGGAAAAAGTATCAGTTTGTACTATTATTATTGTTTTGAACAATGACTCCTATTGTATTAAACTTCCCACAGATTTCTACCCACTTTCGTGTATTAGTATGTAGTCTACTAATGCATACTTAAGTACGTTTTGGTAAACGTCCACGTGTCCAGACTCGTTATTTAAACTTGGGTGTAGGTAGGTTATATTTTATAACGGTAATGTTAAGGTGATGTTAAGAATGCTATTGTTTGTTTAGGAGGCAAGAGTCAATGTATGCTATGACGGGGCTGTACGCGGAGTCCGGAGGCGTGGAGGCCGGCTGCGACGACTGCGCCGGGCCGAGCGTCGCGCACCTCCCGCCGACGCACCCCCCGCGGGACCCCACCAAGTGTCACAGCCGAAACCCCTCAGCCGGGATATGCGACAAGTAAAAACAACTTGAAAACCTCTTCATACTGAACGTGAAACTTGTGCAAATCGAACCTAAATTCTAACGCGTACGCTTTTTGCAGAGAACGAGAAAGGGAGAGAGAAAAACCCCACCAGCTGTTCCCAGAACTATTGGATATACCTCATGATGCTCGAGATTGCGGTATCTTATCTTGGAGACCGCTTATAATTCAGGAGTTTTCTAGTATTAAAGTAAGTCACGATTCGATATCAAACTGACATATTTCTAAAACGATGGGCACTTTTACGTACTTACATTAAGTCTAGTTTAAGAACCAAAAGCTTGGTCTTAGGTCATTGAATAAGTATCTGGGTAGTGATTCTCTCAAAAACAACGGACGGGCGGACGAACGAGCGAAATCGCAGCGGCGAGTTTAGATAGTCCCGTCAGAGCGAACAAAACACATTTTAGCGCGTGCATTTTCAATTAAGCAGCATCGGCAGAAACCATGCTGCTAAATTGAAAATGCACGCACTGACGGGACTAGTTAAACTCGCCGCTTGGACATTCACTCGTCCGTCCGTCCGACCGTCGTTGTTCAGAGAATCACTACCCTGCACCTAGTTTCTGCCGTTAGTTATATTAAGAAATTGGTTTTATGGGAAAATGGGGTCGCACTGTACCGGGTAATAATAATAAGCTGTATGGTCCGTTTCGATATTTGGACCGTTGTAATGCATAGCACTTTAATGCTTAATTTTGCAGTATCTCAAAGACATTAATTTTCGCAGGTATTTGTATTTTTCCTCTCGATCCTGGTCACACTCCAGCAGGCGCTGAGCTCCGGGTATATAAACTCGGTAATCACGACGATCGAGAAACGCTTTGAGATCCCCTCGAGTCTCTCGGGGCTCATCGCCAGCAGCTACGAGATCGGCAACGTTATTACCGTAATCTTTGTCTCGTATCTCGGCAGTCGGCGGCACATTCCCGTGTGGATCGCAGTCGGTAAGACATTTTATAAGACCATTAATTTTATCTCGATACATTTCCTGATTCTTTACACATTCACTTCCCTTTCCCTTATAGCTGAGAATTTCTATGCAACTTGAGTATTTCGCCAGGCGTTTCTCCGACGCTGTAATATGTACGAAGACTTATATAATTTTGTTTGATTCGTAGGTGCTGTAATAATGGGCATCGGATCGTTAGTGTTTGTTGTGCCTCACTTCATAGCGGAGATTAATAGCGAAATGTCGATGAACAATAAGTCTGACGACAATATCTGTCGGCTGCCGTCGTCGCTGGAGCAGGACATAGGCGGGCTGGCACGCCTGCCCGGCCTGCCGCCGAATAACTTGAGACCCGACAACTGTATCAAGGTGAGTTAATGGTTCATCCTCAGATTAATTTAGCCTGTCGTTAATTGATGCGACTTTAACTAATCAACAAGAAAAATTAAAAAATAAATGAATGGGCTATCAACATTTAAGGAGTACCGTCGTCATCCCATGACCAGATCGCGAGGAAATTATCTGTTTACAATTAGCGGAGAAATCGAGAAATATATACACACAAAAAACATGCAGACGAATTGCTAACCTCGTCCTTTTTAGGGTTCCGTAGTCAAACTAGGAACCCTTATAGTTTCGCCATGTCCGTCCGTCCGTCCGTCCCCAGTCTAGCTCAGAGACTCATAGTACTAGAAAGCTGTAATTTGGCATGAATATACATATTAGTCACGCCAACAAAGTGGTAAAATAAAATTTCGAAAAATATTTTTTTTTAATGCACCTCCCCTACACGTAACGTGGGGATGCCTTTTTTTTTTCTTGCCTACCCCATAGTTTGGGGTGTCGTTGGATAGGTCTTTTAAAAATATTGCGGGTTTTTGAAAACAATTTTTCGATTAAGGGATCCGTTTATGACATATTAAGCTTTAAAGCGCTATTTTTTGTTAGAGTCAAGTGTCCCCCCCCCCCTACAGCCAAAACAACAAATACTAAAAATCTGAAAAAAATCTTCAACGAAAGCGCATATAACGAATTTTATAGGAAAACTATCACGGCTAAGTAGACAAGATTAGTTCCTGAGATACAGGCGACTAAAGTGTTTATACCTATCAAAATCGCCTATGATAACTTGGGATCCGCTTCAATCGCATAATTTTTTTTAGACTATTATTGTTTCGCATAATTCATTTGGCATAATTTGTATTGGCATAATAGTACTGTCGCATACCAATACTTTGGCATACTACTTTTTTGGCATATTAAGCTTTTAGAATAATTTCAGTTGGACTAATTTCTATTAGACTAATACACATTAGGCATATTATTGTTTGGGCTATTAATTGTTTGTCATATATGTCATTAACCATAATTTTACTTCCCTAAATGAATAAAACACAGTTTCATTGTTACCTTGCATTTATTATAAGTTTACTTGAAATCATTTACCTACATACATGTATTATATATATTTATTTCTAGTGGTGCTTGTTCATTTGAGTTTTAGATTGCTGGCTATGGCTTGTAGAAATGCTATTTTTGTTGTGTATTCATTTTTCTTACTGATAATAATTGTCTATACGTTGCTGTTTATTGATGTATTTTTTCTTTTTTGTTGGTGGTTCTATCCCAACTTGTCTTTGTTCAATTGCTGTAATTTGGTGTGTTATTTCTTGGGTAATCTTTCTTGTTAAATAATAAAAATGGGGATGATGTTTTCCCACAAAATGTGCAAATCTGTTATGCCATGCTTCGGCATGATTTTGTGTTCTAGGTATGAGGTTACGTTAGATCACGTTAGGTACATTAGGTTAGGTTAGGTTAGTATGATATCCAGGCGCGAAGCGCCCAAGCAACGCAAAAATAGGAGGTCCGCGAAGCGGACCTCCGTCGACCTCGCCTTACTTCCTAAATAAGTGTAATTATTAACACAAAACTTGCCATTTGCCCATGACTATTTTTTAGGACAAATACTGTTATGCGCTTTGTAATTATGCTAACTTATTATTATGACTTTTCGTATTTATGCTATTTGACGTTAGTCTTAATGACGAATATGCTTTTTGTATTTATGCTTTTTAATTTTATGCGTAAAAAATTATGCGTGAAGATGAGTATGCCCATTGCTAATTCGGCTAAAAGCAATTATGCGTAACAATAATATGACAAATAATTTTATGCCATCCAATAGAGAACCTGATAACTTTGATAGAAAAATTTGTTAACGGGGCGTGCAGGACGCGCGGGGGGAGTCTGTCCAAGTAACAAATCGAGCGACAGCCGCGCTCATAAGCGCGAGCGCCTAGATGCTGTTCGGACGTGCCCCGGAATGCTACCTACAAGTTTGCGATTTGCGATCTGAAAGTTTACAAATAATCGATTAGAGAGTCGAGTATCGTTTGGAAAACTTAAAATTCTATTTACTGGCGTTTGTTTTTTTTTCAATTTCTATTAATTACTTTATAAAAGATTAAACTTTTATTGTAATTTAAAGTCGGTTTGAAGCAGTTTAGATACCTAACTACCTACATAGGTATACTGATCTCACACTTAAAAGCTTGGCTCTTGTTTGAGATATTATATACGAATTTATAAGAAAAAGAATCATTACTAACAATAAGTAGACTTAATTAGTTCCTGAGATACAGGCGACTAACGGGTTCATACCTACTAAAAATCATCTAAGACAGCGCCAAATAACTAAATAGAAAATTGGTTCATACAGTCATGTTGATTTTTGAGATAGCTTTTTGTGTTTGTCGTAACGGCTTCGGAACCCTACACTGAGCATGGTCCGACATGCTCTTGCCCGGTTTTTGAAGTCGGTTGACAATACTGTCTGCACAGTAAGTATTCGTTCGTAAATCAGCCATTAAATCCCAGTAGGTACACTGGCAACAGTGGCGACACTAAAACAAATCTAACGACACCTTGTTCGTCGATATCGGGCCTTTCGTTCTGCCTCTGAAACATTACACTTCTTATTTGATTCGGAAACCGTAACCGCTTGCAAACCTCGAACATTCTTTCTTTTATATTACCTCATGTATCCGTACCGTACAGAATCGAATGTATGCCTGACCAAATTAATCGTCGCCTCATATTCAATATGTCTAGACTCTAGACTATGACGAATAGAGGTTCTTAACGCCAATTTTATTATACTAGTGAATTGAGTCCTCGAACTATAATCGAAAATCTTTTTTCAGTCTGTATAAATCTCTCAGGGTCAAAGGGTCGGCTAATGAAGAACATTGTATCGCCTAATTCGATCTATTTCGATATTAAAACTACATTTTACTCAGAGACACTTCAATTTAGTAAAGGACTGAATTGAGAGGCTTATCAAATAAATCCTTCGCAAAAACTAATTACTAACTTAATATGTAACTTTTATTAATTCGTTCTGTAGATTTTGCGCGCGATTCCCTGTGAATTTTTTTGAAAATAGTTGGTTACTGTCTGCGTCTGTCATCCATACTCATACTCATACTCATATTGAGCTTACGCTTGGAATGAATTGCACATTATTATGTAGAAATATATCGTTTATGATGCGTTGCGTAACTGTAAGATTATTGCTAGTGCAAAGATTATTTACGTTTTGCATTAAGAGCATATAAGATTACCAAACGAATAATGACTTAAATCATTCGTTAGTCCAAGAAATGTCTTTTAACTCGAATCTAAATCTTTTCTGGCTATTCGAGCCAGTGCAGGCGCATAACCGATTATCCCGCCAATACCTCGCTCTGAGTCACGAACTAGTCATTGTTTGATTTTATTACCCAGGAGGGTATGCTGACGCCATCATTAGCAATCACTTACTCTGCTAGGCTAGGCAGGCACTTTAAATCTACTGTATAATGTATATTACTCTCTATCTGTTCGTTCCTCAGGTTAAAGGGATAATATGACTGATAATGCAAGGACATTTGAAAATTATCCAATTGTGGGCCGATAATATCATATTCATATTTTTTTTAATCCATTGCCCTGTACATGTATAGTCAAGAGAATGTTTGTACCACCGTCCCTAGAACACTGTCACAATGAGGTGAGATGTATATTTATAACGCCACATCACCCGAGTATGAGTGATGTCAGTGGTGTGCCGGCCGTTGCGACAGTTCTACGGTGGTATAGTGTTTTTAATCTACGAAAGCGTGTCCCATCACTCAAATTGATGCTGCACGGTTGCGTCAATGTTAATAAAATTATGTAGTGAGGAGAGACTCCGTAGATTGAAAACACTATACAAGAATTTTGTTGACTTTCCTTCTATATTTTGTTTAGGATGTTTCATATTATAGTTTTAGTTGGTGCGCCCAGCCAGTTACATTGACTGGGGACGTCGTGAATTGAAAACACTATAACAACCTAATTCCCTTGTCGCTTTTGTATGTCACCCTGCTCAATTTTGTGATGTTGAAGTAGATTTGGTCTGATTTGTCAATTGTTCTTATATCTTGAGCATAACATTTGTGGCGCTCTGCAACGAAAAACACTTGACTGGCATGCTGAATTGTGTCCTTTTGCGCAGAGCACCCCGAGCACGTTCATGCCGGTGACGGTGTTCGTGGTGGCGCAGCTGCTGCTGGGTTGCGGTGGCTCGCCGCTGCTCACGCTCGGCACCACCTACGTCGACGACCACGTGCGCCCCGAGTCCTCCAGCATGTATATAGGTAAGCATTATTTATAGTACCTACGTTATTGCAGAGGCTGGAAAATAGGCATAGGATGGACGAGTTTTGAAGACGACCGTAACGACTTCTGCTATGGAAATGCTGCTATTAGTTAAATAAAAGAAGTCTCCATGAAGCAAATTTTCTTAAGTTATGATAAAATATGGCCTCTCTACAATATTTAAAGTATTTGCGCTCCATGTGGCATAGCCGTGGGACACTTTATAACGCTACCCGGCGGGTGGTAGAACCTCAAGCTTTGTTTAATAGGATTGGCTAAAAAAACGCATCAGATGATTTCATTATTTACTACATTACATTACCTATATGTATATGCATTACTTCCAATTTAGTCATGAAAATTACTGCTATCTAAAAACGGTGAAATATTTCATGTGCATGGCACCCCTAAGTTTAGTATTAGCGGCGTAAAGTACTTATCATTACTATACGAACGGTATGATAAGAAGGCACTCCTCGTTTTAGAAGGTACAACCCGTACTACTCTTACGGGTTAGATAATAAATTGTACTGGAATGTCAGCTACGGGGAGACCTACCTTAGTGCTGGTAAATTCAAATTCAGTAAAGTGAAGGAATGTTTTATGGGCATAACAAAACGTCAGAATCGAAGTTAGTGATGAGATACAAAATAAAATGCCAAGTTGAATACGACGATAGAGTTAGGTAGGAACATCGTATTTTTTAAAGACTATATCACCTCTCTAGACATTTTACATTTAAATACCGTTGTTCTCCGCACCATTTTGATGCAACGCAAATTAGTCATAACTTACTTCCCTTACTCAAAAAAAAACCAACAAAAGTTGATAGTAACTTACGTGTTAATTGATGTTTCTAACTTTTATCCACAACAGTTGCATTACAATCTTGTGATAATAAACAAATTTATTTTATGAGTGCAAGTAATGCTAAAATACTTTCGAGGCGATCAATCGTATGGATGAAACCTGAACTCGGTAATTTGTAACGATACAACGTCTGACCCAATAAATCTCTGCTCTAACATAAAGAACTTTTTGCAGCAATAACAAAACGTCAGAATCGAAGTTAGTGATGAGATACAAAATAAAATGCCAAGTTGAATACGACGATAGAGTTAGGTAGGAACATCGTATTTTTTAAAGACTATATCACCTCTCTAGACATTTTACATTTAAATACCGTTGTTCTCCGCACCATTTTGGTGCAACGCAAATTAGTCATAACTTACTTCCCTTACTCAAAAAAAAACCAACAAAAGTTGATAGTAACTTACGTGTTAATTGATGTTTCTAACTTTTATCCACAACAGTTGCATTACAATCTTGTGATAATAAACAAATTTATTTTATGAGTGCAAGTAATGCTAAAATACTTTCGAGGCGATCAATCGTATGGATGAAACCTGAACTCGGTAATTTGTAACGATACAACGTCTGACCCAATAAATCTCTGCTCTAACATAAAGAACTTTTTGCAGCAATAAATTGTTGACCTTCTGTTCCATTCGACCTTCCAGTGAGTTAGCCGTATATTGCTTGAGTTTATGTCATGCCTGACTCGTGCGTCGTAACCACACCACAACACGATTTACTTGCAGACATAAAAGTAGTTCGTTGAACTGGGCTGAAAAGACTTGACATTATTAGATTATTTTGGGATTTGGTTAATCTGGAACTCTGGATACACACACACATGGGTGCCCGTAGTGTACAATTATGTGAAACAGTGCAGTGTCGGCAACAAGTGCGCCCGTGTTTGCATTTAGACAATACAATTCAACATTACAGGGGCTCTAAGTATTCTACTCATTAAAACCTCATCAGCAAACCTCGAAGTCGCGGTGGCACGAATAAAATTTTGCTAGGGACTTCCACGCGATATTATTTCATCGATAAATTGGACTTTCTTATGACAATAGTTATGTTATGACTATGAGATGATGTATGTTATTAATATGCAACTTGCAATACCTATTAAACTGTATCATTTATACAGTATGAAGATTGAAGTCCGTAAAGGTCGATTAAGGAAGATAACGGTTTTCATACTTTATGGATGTAGGTATAGGTAGACGTGGCGTTGACATAATATGACAATCTTGTCAGAGAATCGATAGAATTAATTTTATGCGTAAAATGCCACCTAGAAAACAGTGTCGTGAAAAATTATTACGTTCTTGGCTAAAAAACTCTCCGGATTTACGCATACGTGGATCTAAGATATTTTGTACTAAATGTGAGATAAGCCTCGTAGCTAAGAAATATAATGTCAAGAAGCATTTGAATAGTGAAACACACATTAAAGGCACCCACATGAAAAATCGTTCGTTTTATATGGAATTAACAAAATTCTTGGTAACATTGACGGGTAGTAATCATCACATTTTAGTTAATTTTCAATTATTCTGTAGGTAAACTTTACAGCTAATATGAAGTTTCACTTCCAAATAAGCATTCAGTTAGTCAGTATTCGATAAATTTTATATCGGAAGGAAGTCCCTAGTTAATTGACGTTATTGCCACCGCGACTTCGAGGTTTGCTCATCAGTCATCACTGTTGTCTTGATATCGTACCTATAGTTTTTAACTCAGCTGCCATTACTTTCAAGAAAATAAGAGCTATCATAAGGTTGTCAGTACAATAACACGCCAACAGACATTTTAGTTTTTACCGAGTAGAATAGACCCCGATTAATTTGTAACCGATTGCCCGATTAATTTGTAACTCATGGTAAATGGAAACTTTTTATTAGTTTTCCTTACCTCAATAATAATTACACTACTTTCGCTCGAAAGCAGTGCCGTTGGTTTTAAGAATTTAAGTCGAGAATTCTCGTTGTGGCCGTTATTAAGATATAGCCGTCTGAATCACGTAGTATGTGGGGCGCAATAAAACTGCAGGATACATTTAATAAATGAAGCGGGCCATTGAACCCGCGCGGTGTTCTTGCGTGTCGTCGCTAAATTATCTTATCTGTTACCCGTAATTTTGAACATGAGTGTCATTTTATGTTGTGTGCCATGCATCTTGTATCCTAATGAAATGTCAAATAGTTTAAGTAGTGAGCAGTCGTTTGGCGCAACGTGGCGCACCCCGCGGCCGTGACTAATAACTTCGCCCCTGCTGAGCCTCGCCCTTGACCTACCCATAGCTCAGGGAACTTTTTGCCATCAAAACAAAAGCATTTCTGCTATCGTTCTAAGTCAAAAATCGAGCACGCAATGTCATATTGCGATTCTTTAGTACAGCTTTTGAAAAGGTTATTAATTAATTGGTAAAATATACAATTTTAAGATTTTTGACAAGGTTCTCATGCGCCTTGTGTCTTCAGTATCATCACAAATCAAACGCGTCTATTTTTAACCCGTCAATGTGACTTTACAGTGGCGCCGAGGCGAAGGGTTTTAATAAGGCTCTACACTATGCGGTGCCAGAGTCGAGAGCTCCTTGAACCGTCTGGAATGATCCGCTCCGGTTTCCTTTCCGTCCTACTTTTAATGCCGAGGACCCTTCTACCTTATTCTTAAACTCTTGAGGGTCATAGATATTTTCGAATACAAATATTAATCTGGTTTTGACTGGAATATGAAGCGATATATGAAAGCCACAAACACGCAATATCAGAAGCCATTACCTGTGAAAAAACTGGTCTGGCGTCAAGGGCAGGCAGGGCACGGCAAAGATCTATTAGCCTGTTAGCTTTTTTTGCGGATGAACGTTATTATAAACCGTTACCGAGATATATATGTTTCGGCGGTGTTTAGGTATGTTAATATTGTTAGTGACAGCACTGTATACCTACTTCAAAGAGATGAATTTATGAATATTGATGAGAGTTCACCTTGATGAATACCTATTCAGTATACAAACCGCTTGACTTGGCATTTACTGAGTGTAAGCTCGCGAAGTTCACCTAGAACCGGCCGGCCCCGGATCTCGGCATTTTAGTGGAGCTTTTTTTTTCTTTAAATTCCAGTAAAAAGTCGAGGTGAGATATAATGATATAATGCTATTGTAACTCGGAGGAAAAATTACGAAATGCTTATGAAATAAAGGCGGATACAACATATTGTTGAGATCGACTCAACCAGTCTGAACCACAATATTATTGTTATAGTAGGTAGGTAGGTATTTTAAGTAAAGATATATACCTAAGTAATTGTGAAATTATTATTAGCGTAGTCTGTAAAATTTATTGAATTACAGTGAGTTTGAATATTTCCGAAATACTAGCATTATTTTGATTGATATGCCAATAGCACTGCATAAAACAAGTTAGCAGTCGTATTTACGACCCTACTAAAATATAAAAAATGTGAATAATAAAATACATTTCACTTAGGTACTTTGATATGTATTATTATGTAGTATAATTTAGTCGTAAATTTCTTAACGGTCCCCATACACTGCAGCAACTGGCAGAACCTAGAACGACGTTATGTAAATGACGATCTGAAGTTCAAGGTCTTCAAAATAGCATGAAGTAGGTAAATGCAGTGCTTTAGCGATCACGCGACTTGGGCGGAGCTATCAATCTAGTCATTGATTCGGCTTCGGTTCGGTTCCAAAGCTAGCAGCCAAACCACAGTGACCTACATTTTATCTCTAATGAATTGCAGTTACTTCTTATAGGTTATACCTACCACAAACTTTGAATATACTAAAGTGTACCTAATAGGCGGATAAAGAGCTTATTGACGTTGCGACGATTTTTGATTTATCGTACCTACTACGTTAAAAAGTTAAAAATACCATAAGAATTCATACAACGCGTGACGACTTGCGACAACCTATCACTCAAACACATGGGTACCGTTCACATTAGCGTTGGCGTCATAATATGTGTTATTATTTTCCCACTTATCTACATATTAGACATCTACGTATAAGCCACCAAGTACCTAAATTTATCACGTTTACGGCTTACTAGCTGTTGCCCGCGACTCTATCCGTGTAGAAGTCGGTTATCGCTATTCCCTCTGGAACTATTCAATACTCCAAGATAAAAAAAGTACCTGGCCTATGTGCTATTCCAGACTATACCTAATCTATACCATTCTGGCGTGTTTGAGTTACTACATCCATCTATCCAAACAATGATGTCGGGCTTATATTTTTAGGTTTTCTTCATACTTAACACCTAAAATACATAATTTAATACGGAAAATGTGCCGCGACTGTACATTTCCAATTCTAAATCCAGTTGATTTCCGCAACTTATAGTTATTTCGTCATTGGGAAATGGGATCCTTCAGGAACATTAGAACAACTAATAATGATCGGCGTCGTATGAAATTTAGTTGGTAGAAATCATAATATTCAGTAGTATTCCAGTTTCCCTGTTATTTTATGTAACTTTTAAGTTCATTGTCCCATTTATTACTTTCATCTGTTTAGTTTCCTCAAGACCCCGACTAAGCTTTATTCTGGTTTTAATCATTTACTGAAGTACCTACTGACTATTTAATTAATTAGGTTAGGTTACTATTTATTGGTGTTCACTTAGCGGTTGAATACCAATCGATGATGTGGCAACCCAGTGGATTGGGGACGCAACTCAAGCGTAGAGTTTGAACTCTTTGAGCATAGCTCTCACATTTGGGGATTTTTGTAGGCATGCGGTTTTTTTTTAAACATGCTATTCAGTGAATTCTGTAAAGAAAATCTTTAGAAAGAAACCTGGACACGTCTAAAAAACATAGGGAGTCCCCAGCCAACGAAAGCATTTCCTGTTTTACATGTATGAAGAAAACGGCGTGTAGCCCGCAGTAGAATATAATTTTGATTAATTATGTATTTTATAGCGATACGCATAATTACGGAGTATTTTGTGTTTTATTTCCAGGTTGCATGTACAGCATGGCCGCTTTCGGGCCGGTCCTCGGATTTCTGCTCGGTGCCTATCTGCTTTCCTTCCACATGGACTCGTTTTCCGGGCAAATCATATCATTCGGTTAGTTTATAAATAGTTAACACTTGTCTAAGAAAGTCACATTAAATACAAATATTAGTCCGTTAGTTACTCAAACATTTAAGCAAATAAGTGGAAACAATTTATTAGTGTTATTTTAGTATCAAATAAATGCTGCCGAACCAATATTACATAAATATAAGGTTTCTGCGCGAAGGTTGACTACTTCCGAAACGCTAAAAATAGAGTGGTACGAGGAAAAAAATAAAGAAGTTTAAGGTACTCATTAAAAAAAAAAATTACGTCACGTCACGTTTAATTAACTTAAATTTTTGTCATTAACTTTTTTACTTTTTACCTTCTCTCAGGCCAGGGGGACCACCGATGGGTCGGTATGTGGTGGGGCGGCTTCCTGCTGTGTGGTCTTCTCCTCATTCTCGTCGCGATCCCGTTCTTCTCCTTCCCTAAAGTTCTCGTGCGAGAAAAGGAGAAAATACGACTCGTGGAAAAAGCTGCGGCCGCTAGCGGATCGGGAACGGCTAAACCACCGCCGAAAACATCGTCGGATACCAAGGACAGCGGTTATGGAAAAGACATAAAAGGTATGTCGAGGTTATTCAACCTCAAATGTTACGCTTGAACAAATAAACGTCTAAACGAGCAAATCACTAATAGTAACGTCAGATTTTCTACGATTTTAACATTATAATTTTTAAATAGAGCGACTCTAGTACCGTCATATCTAACCCTCTTAAAGTAAAGTTGTAATATATCAAGAAAAAAAAACAATTCCTGAAGATACACCGGCAAAATACCAGTAGAGGAAAAACTCACTAAGTTATTGGTACGGTATATTATATATGTACAATGTACATAGTCAGTTTTTCCTCCATGTAGACTTAAATAAAGATATGGTTAATTAATTGGAATATTCCAGATATCCCGGTATCGATGTGGCGGCTGCTAAAGAACCCGGTGTACGTGGTGACGTGCCTCGGCGCCTGCATGGAGCTCATGATCGTGTCGGGCTTCGTCGTGTTCCTGCCCAAGTACCTCGAGACGCAGTTCAGCCTCGGCAAGAGCCAAGCCAGCGTATTCACTGGTGAGTACCATAATAATTTGGGACAGTAGTTCCCAGTCTTTTGGACCGCAACCTAATAAAAACTTCCTTTAGGGCAGACCATCGAAAAACATGCTTCGGCTGAAGTGTTGCGACTTATCTTATCATTTTCAGGGCCGTTTCAGAGACGGGGCTCAAATCGCTTCAAATTGCTTAATACAGCATAATTATGCCAAAAGGATGTATAGCTAAAAAACCGGCCCAGTGCAAGTCGGACTCGCGCATGAAGGGTACCGTACCATAAGATATCTATACAACGATAGACACAGCAAAAAAAACACGTTTAGTGTATGGGAGCCCCGCTTATATATATTTTATTCTCTTTTTAGAATTGGTTGTTATAGCGGCAAAAGAAATACATCATCTGTGAAAATTTCAACTGTCTAGCTATAACGGTTCATTAGATACAGCCTGGTGATAGACAGACAGACGGACAGTGGATTCTTAGTAATAGGGTCCTATTTTTACCCTTTGGGTACGGAATCCTAAAAAAATGTATCCCTAAAGATTTAGATTTAAGATTTAAAAGCCTGTCAACCGTCTAGTCAAAATGTATTTAACAGACAACTAGATTTTCAATCGCATTTACAGTTTTTAAAATTATAATTTGAATCCGCTTACCGCTGTGATACGGTATTAACAGAAAGTATTAATATTCGTGTCCCCCACGCGCTGTCGCATTAGCCAATCCCTCAACGAGATGGATTCAGTTTACGTCAACTCTGAATTGTTTACGCGCTCGAGCCAGTTTGTTTGTACTTTTGTACTATGTTCAGATAAAGATGTTTGTATGCAACGAATTATTGTGTCGTGATGTCTAGTAATTGAAGAAATGCACTATCTAAGGCTGATGTGGTAATTGTTTGTCATACGTAACCTTCGCGTGACCTTAAGAGTCATCACACGATAAGGCGCGGTTACCCTCCGACCGAACATGCAAGTATTTCAGTAGCTCGGATCCAAACGGTTTCATCTGGTCAGGGTTCTTACGGAGATCTACTTCCTAGTGATAAAAAGGGGTCTACTCCTGAGTCCCTTAACATTAATCTTTCTATTTAGTTTATCCATACCGTTGTTTTTCATAAATTTCATAATCGTTGCTCGTCATGTTATCTTTGGTCATTATTTCAATAGTCATAATTTTCTTTTAACCCCCTTTCATTACTCATTACTATTGAATTTCATACTGTTATTGGTCATAATATCATAACATTTGTGGTAATTGTATTGAAAGATAGAAATTCAACAGGAATATTATTATTTTAAATAAAGCTTACAAGAATGAAATTATTAATCAGAATATTTTACTATCCTATCGTGATTGGTCATTAGTGTCATAACATTAAATACATAAAGTAATTTCATAAGGAATATAATATTATGTTGAATAATAATGATACAAGGATAAATAAATAGCATTAGGTATGCAGAAATTATTTTTGAATGGAGTCTCAGTTCTACGTAACCAACTTTTTTAAGCTGGTGTTTTGTTTATGTATGACATGTATTATTTCTGAATTTTAAGATTAGTCCTTTTAAACAATAGAGAATTAAATAAGACGAATAAAAATAAGAATAAATATAAAAATATGACCTACAATATTTATGAAAAATCATTGGTAGATATTCCTTTTGATATTATGCTGATCAGTTTTATGACTTTTGACTTGTAGGTATGTTATAAAACATTATATTGTTTAATCATTTTATTTATTTCGCGTAACAACTATTATGACTTAAAATAATATGGATA
>OZ014440.1:8038321-8111571 GCA_963966035.1 Acleris laterana
CGCGGGCGCGGGCTGCGCGGGCGCCGGCGGCGGCTCCTCGGGCGCGCGGGCCGCGCTGGGGTTCTCTATCTGATTCTTCCTCTTCGATGACCTTGTTGCGGGTGCCTCGATGGGTGGTAATGTAATAACGCGACCGTCACGTCTCACTATCTCTATCGGTGTTTTCTGTGGCAAGATTGTCTTAGCAGATTTCGCTGGTGTCTGTTCGTAAAGAAGACTCCTCGAAGCAGGCGTTTGCGGCGTCTGTGCTTGAGTCACAGTTGCAGGAGCGATACTATTAGCCGGAACCGCATCAACCTTTCCTAGTACTTGTTTGTCTAGAACCTCTTGCAAATTCTCAGAACTTTCAACCAGCTGCGCTACATGCATCAAGAAGTCTTCGCTTAGACCTTCTTCTTCAGATGGCAAACCACCTAATAAATCTAAAGTGGGAGATAGTGGGCCAGCCAGACTTGGGCTGTTCATAGTGTGGGATGTTGCAATGTTTGGTTTGGTAATGCCAGGAGTGTCTTGGAATATCTGTGCTAAACTTGCATCATCAATTTGTGGAATGAGATCAAAACCCTTAGAAACTTTATCAGACGGATTAATAGTCTTGTCTTTTTGCTTCATGTAAGTTTTATGTGGTAGGACATTCTTAGCTTTTTCTGTATTACCAGTAAGTTTAGAGCTGTCCAAGAAATTTTCGTCTGGTTCTTGGGGTCTTAGAGAATCAGTTATTTTCTTCAAGCCCACTGGTTCCCTATCAGGTTTTAATGGCGTTTTACCATCAGTTGAAACCCTTCTAATCACATCAGGGGTTGAAAATAATGATGTCATGTCAGAGAGTAAAACTGAGACATGAGCTGGAGTCTTCTTTTCTTTCTTAACAGGTTTTGATGCTGATTTTGTAACCACTTTGCCAAGTTCATTGTTAGCTGCACCCATAAGGTTTGTCTCTGGTGTACCCAGGAAACTCTCCTTTGATAGTGCACTATCCATACTAGGTCGCTTCCTTTCTGAAATATTCTTCTGGATAATTTTTTCCTTAATTTCTCGCCTGATTATGCTTTTATTTGACTTTAATCTGGATGCTACCTTTGGCTCAACTTTTGACTTAGAACCTTGTGCACTCTTTAGAATGCGGGGCTTCAGTTTTGTCTTTTTATTTACTTTCAGTGAACCTGACCTGTCTTTTGTGTCTTTATAGTCTGAATCAGAGTCTCTGTCAGAAACTCCACCCGCAGAGGAGCTCACAGATGATGAATCCTCATCATCTTCATTTCTTTGAATGCTTTCTAAGCTCTTATCAGGTTGAGTAGCATATTTGGATTTTGTGAAGACTGGCAAGGGTTTTGTTAGAACATCATTTCCCTTGAAAAGTATGCCTTCCTGGGGATTAATAGCAATCTTCTTGCCTTTAGGTATTATTTGCTGATCCAATATTGTAATTTTCTTTGCATTTGGAACAGGTTTTGGTGGAGGAGTGTGTGTGATTTCAATAACTGGTTCATCATAGCCAGCAAAACTGTCACTTCTCTGAGGCAACGACTGGCTTGGAGATGTAAGTGGAGTGTAACAATGATCATTGTGAAATCCAATCAGACTATTTTCTCTTGTTTCAATTCTTAATGACTGCAACATTTCTGCTCCACTATCTGAAATAAAAATACAAAGACATTTTCATTTCACATACAAACACAGCCATAAAGATAAAAAAAGGAAATTAACTTATATGCAAGGTCGGCTGATCTTACAGTGGTGATATATGGTTGAATCACAGAAAATTGTGTCAAGCCGAAGTTCAGAGAACGAGCATTTCAAAGGGTATCCAAATCAGGTGAGCTTCAATCAGTCTAAAAACATTTGGAATAAATTTATTTAACTACCAAACCAACTAACCAGATAATAAATGTGCAGCATTAAACAAAAATGTATATTTTATGTAGCATAACAGTCACATAATATAACATTCATTTAGCATAACAACCTTTTACATTCATATGCAATAATGCCTGCTTAAAAATAATAAAAACATGCTAAATGAAAATTAGCCCATTTGTTTTTTATACAAAAATATTCTATATCAGGTTTTTTTGGAAAATATTCTATACCAGTTGGATTTAAAACAATATAAGAAGCATGAAAATAAAACAGAACTGATATGATATTTATTTCATTTGTAATTGCAGAATTAATTGAACTCATTATCAATTACCACAATTTAAAAATACCAGATTTTAGTACCCGAAACCGATGTGCGTGCATGACTCGATGTATGAATGTGGAAGAAGCGAAATTTGTCAAGATCGTAGCAAATGGAAAGAAGTTGCCTCTGCCTACCCCTCTGGGAAACAGGCGGGATTTAATGTATGTATGTATGTAGATTCTTAATAAACTGGACATTTAAATTGCTGCTGTTTATGAATATGGTATATAGAGTAGTCTTGTATTTATCTGTTATTTGGAAAATAAGTGATTAATTGCAAATTAAATAGCTTTAGGTGTAATTGTGATGCATTAACCAAAATAAGAGGATTTGATATGTATGAAAGAAAATTAATAAATATATAAATGTATAGATAATTGTAGAGTTAATTATTCTTTTAGTTTCCCCACCCATCCACTTATGTGGAAAATTTATATTGCACCCCAAACTTACCATACTTTATAATGCTATTAGGTTCATTGTAGTAACTGTCAACTGACAGTGTGACATGGGGCACTTTGTCATCCTCTCCTTCAGAGTCTGTGGCGTCATCAGGGCGTCCCTCGTGCCCAACTCTCACAACGCTTATACCAGCGGCTTGGGCGCCATCGGTACCTGAAGTTCACAACAATTTCATCAGAAAATCATCCGAAATTAATTTTCTTGATTCTTAAATAATTATTTTTTCATAAAAATGCTTGTAATATCACTTAATCATTATTACGCATTTTTGGCGCCAAAACGAATTACGGCATCTTTTGACATATAATAATCTTTTTAAGTTCATATTTCCATAGTTTTTGTTTATATCAACCACAATCGAACGTTATATATCATAATGCTGCTATTTTCTACCTAAAACACAGCTTTATTGCATCTGGAGTTGAGGACAATACTTATCGGATTTTCCAATGAGGGAATCAACTGATCAAAATATCATGTGTTTCGTAACATACAATGAAACGATTTATCTCGATATTGGCTTTGAATAAGGTAGTTAACTCGAATATTGAAAAACTCTGCATAAAGAGGGAGCGTCGCAACATCGCTTATTTCTTGGTTTATCTAAATTTAGGATTAAATTGATTGTTTGTAAATGATTTACACGTAGCCAATGGATAATAAGAGATGACTATTATGCCAAGAACTTACCCATTAAGGTCCCGAGCAAGTTTTGATCAACGGAAAGAGATCCATCCTTGTTTACAATAACAACAACAGAACTATCAGCCTTCGTTGAAGGCCCATTGAGGTCCGTATAGTTGGTTATTACGGTATTCGACATTTTTCATTGTAATCCATTCAACTGCCTTATGCAAGTCCTCTATTTTTAAACCATTGTAGAAATACACATGCACCGCTTCTATAAATGACGCATTCTTGCAAGCAACGCGCTTGACGCCATTTTGAAATCAATCCACTGTAAGGGTTGTGGGGCACAACGTTTCTGACGCTTTATTATTAAAACGATGATTGAAATCGTACTGTTAATGAAAATTATTAGAAAGTAATCACTTTTGAAAACCGTAGATACTGTCACAGTACATGCAACAAGAAAAACAAATTAATTTATAACCTCGCTCATACTCAATCGCCAATTTTTTTGACGTACCACAGGTTAGAAATAAAGCTTAACTTTTTTCTGAGTATTGTCTCTGGAAAAGACTTAAACACACCACCCGACGTACAGCTAACTGGTCAGCTAATGAAACAAGCCCATTACCAGCAACCCAATTTTTTTTATTGTGAACGCGACATTTTATTCGTCATCTAAGTAATTTGAGGTTATAAATGACCTCTTGTTGCGAGGGGTTGTAAGGAGTGTTGTTGGAATTACTTTTACAAGCAGTAAATGATAAAATTGTGTGGAAGTGAAAACGTTCATCATGAGTTACTCAAAGTTTGACTTGACTTTCAAAATAGGTCAATATTTAGACCGCCACCTTGTGTTTCCTTTACTGGAGTTCTTGGCTGCTAAAGAGGTTGGTTCCGTCACCAAAACATTAAATGATTCATGATTAGAATCAAATCTAATTACCAAAAAAGTATTTTCCACACTACGAAATTTTATAGTTATATGATGTCGCAGTATAAATTACTTTGATATAGGTGGAACCCTGCAGTGTCGGCTAGTGTTTGACGATATTGTTTGAGTGAATACAATGTAGTATTAAGCAATTCTAATCGATTATTCCATTTCGGGATTATTTTTAAGTAATCCAACTAAATTTACTGCTGCATAAGCAAAAACTGTCATATGCAGAGGATCTTTTATCTTTTAATTTTGTAATCTCCCCCTAAGCTCTATTCATGTAGGTATCATTTGTGTATTTTCTAACATTTCAGACATATGGCCAATCCGAGCTTCTACAAGCCAAGTTGGAAATATTGAGCAAAACTAATATGATTGACTATGTCATTGACATTAGAAGAATGCTTTATCCTGAAGAAGAAACACCAGAAGTATGTATATGGCACACTTTTTTAATAATACTGTATTTTAAATTGTTACTGAGTTTTGCTAAATATGCATGCATATTCATATTTTAGGAAATTAAGTCTCGCAGAGGTGTAGTTCTGTCACAACTACAAGAGCTCCAGGATGCGGTTGAGCCAGTTCTCAGGTTGATGCAGCGTGATGATGTCATGAAGACAGTGGAAACCATGAGGGATCCCAAAACTCTTATAAATTATTTGACAACTAATAAAGAATTTGAGGTTTGTATAAAACAGCAGTTAATACATTTGTAAACCAAATTGCCTATGAATAGAGAACCCACCTAGTGGGTTACAGGCAAAAAAAGTGTTAAAACTGGACTGTAATTTCTTATGGACTTTCAACAGTCAGTATTTGTTCTGTATATGCATTTTGAATTGTACCTACTTTGACACTGTCAATATAGTTCAGTTATGCTTATGCATTGATATTCTATGAAAGTGTGTGTATTCTATGAAACAAGTGGGATATTCCCCTCGTGAAGCTTTAACACTCTTTGACTACATGCACTGGCTGAATCTATTCTTCAATTACTTAAGTATTATGTCATCATTATCATGTGTATCATTAATATTATCATAATCATTGTTTCAGTTTAAAATTGAGATGATAGACAGTATGTACCGCCTGGCTAAATACCGCTACGAGTGTGGTAATTACGTAGAGTCTGCATCCTACCTGTACTTCTGCCAGCTGGTCATGTCCCCTACTGATAAGGTAATTTATTTATTATGTCATAGCCCTGCCACTGCTATGTGGTTACAGAATTATCAAAAAGTTTTTATAGTTGGAAATTCTGTAGCTCTGCCTACCCCACTCTGGGAATAAAGGCGTGAGTTTATGTGTGTGTGTGAGCCCTGCCACATCATCTGCATATAACTGAATTTTTGTTTTTCCTTTGGAATTAAGGCCCACGTCAAAAGTCAAAATTGACCAGTCCTACATGTACGACTTTGGACCTTACGAGGCTATATTAGGTTATCGGGGACTATCTGAATGCTGAATGTCATCCATATGTGTTCAGTTGGCTGTCTGAAGGATGTATTTTTGGAATAAGTGATATGATTTAGTCTTTTTCCATATAGAAGAAGAGGAAGGAAGAAGAAAATAGGGTACAAACATGGATTTTGTTTACTAGCCATGAATGTCATGTGAATGTTGTTTTCAATCCATATGCACCCCACTGCTTAATTTAAATAATCTGATGCAGTTCTGGGATAACCAATCAACACATTCACGACCAGCCACTGCTGAGTGCTACGCTGTAAGGCTACAGGCGTATATTGCCGCTATATAGTGGACATTTTCTACAGTGTACCCAACTATTGGGTTGTTGGTGCTGAATGTGTTAAGTTGTAGAGCATGTCTTTGTGGTTTGACAACCACCAGTTATGTTTACCATCCAAACATATCATAACTATTTTGTTTACATTTGGTAGTGCACTTAACAGAGTTAAGTAATGAAACAAATAAAATAATTAGATAAAACTTAAATGCTCACTATTCAATAACAACTAAAAGAAACAGTAATCTTACTATAAAAAAATCATTCCAGTCTATCTAATACTGTTGATCTGTAATATCTTGAAATTCATGCATACTTTCATTTTCAACTGGCATATTGTAGGTTTGATTTTCTTTGTAGTTCACATCCTGATAAAAAATATAAAATGGTTAGACTAGTTGTACCAATATAAAAATATTTAAAGCGCAAAACCTATTTTCTATAAAGATAATAATGGTATATAAGTACATACACTCTGGGTTTGCATGGCACTATCGTAGCGTGGGTGGAATTGCATCATGTGTGCCTGAAGCTGAGCTACTGCAGGAAACCACTGTCCACATACTTCACACTGGTACACTAAAATACCAAGGGTCCTTATATGGCTTTGATTGCGGAATATTTTAGCCATAAAATGACTCACTTTATACCTGAAAAATAGTAATTTAAGTATTATATTATTCCATAAGTGCCTATTATTAAAAAGACAGACTTAGTCGTTTTTTACCTGTGATTATATAACTGCTCATAACTCCTAAACTTCCTGTCACAAGCATTACACAAGAGTAGCTTAGGTAGATAGAATGTGTAGCATGCTTTTAACCATGGACAAGAAAGCCAATGCTGTTCTGCTGTCTTGTAAGAGAGAAATGCCATTTCACAAGCATTACACTCATAATTGTTGGAAGTGGTGTGTGTCTTGGCATGTCTCAGTAAACGAGGAATGCTTGTAAAAACTTTCTCACAGAATTCACATTGTAGTAATGATGAAGTTTTAATTTCTCTGACGCCGTCCACATTGTCCGCTTGACAGCACTGGGTCGCGTGTTGGATAGCCACGTCTTGGCGCGGCCACACCTGGAAGCACTCTATGCAGGTCCATACCACCTGCCACCTTGGTTGAGCATCAACTATTGCATGTCGCGTGGAATAGTGCCTTCTCAATCCAGTCTCATACACAAAACATTTACCGCATGTATTACAAGGATAAGATCTCATAGACTTTGGACAAGAAATATCTAGTATTTCCTTCTTTTTAGTGTAGTTCAATGTTCTGTTTAACATACGAATATTTTCCATTATACGCGCGTTAGTTTCCTTCACTCGCTCCAGACTGTATTCTAGTGGGCTGATAGCATGTTGCAAGCTGCCAGAAAAGCCATTTTCCATATACGGGTTTTTATTGCGATAAATATTCTGATTAGTACTGTTATCTTGTAAGTGACTTAGCTGAATTTGTGCCGACTGAGTAGAGTCACTTTGGTCACTAAAGTTATACAAATTTTGCTGTGATTGAAAAATTGTATCCACAAACCTACTATCGTCAATGGTTGGCAAGTTCTTATCCGATTCAAAGTCTTCATAATTATTTATCTGCGAACCGTTTACTTCTTTTGCACAGGAGTCGAGATTAAAATGACCATACTCTTGACCTGAAACTATTTTCACTACCAAATGCGACGATTTCTCATTACCTTTTTTCGAATTTTGGTTTTTACCATCCAACCATTCGCCAAATTTCGTTTCATCATCACCTTCAATTGTTACATTCAAAAATTTAAAGCTAATATCTGTCTCAAATTTCTGAACTACCAATTTTGCTGACATTTTTGTGACGACTGTTTGACAGTCGTTTATTTCTTTTAAAAAACAAATGGCTGCAAAATAGGTTGTCGCGAATTATATTTGACCTCCTTATAAGATACGTACGAAGGCTCCTCGCATCTTTTATATGACCGCCGCGCGCACTCCATGGTTTAATTACCAGCTCTTTTCGTTTTACACGGCCATAATACCTGACACCTATAGAAAACTAGGTTATCACTGTTCCTACGAGAACGGTCCAAGTTTGTGGAATAGCCAGTATTCACCAATTTATATATTATGTAAAAGGAGTATTTTCTAGAAACAAACACAAACTTTCGAATAACTATAGAACTAATAATGTAATGTAAAGTGTAATGTAAATTACTTATAAAACATTTGTACGAAAACGAAATAAGTTAAGAGCAAAATGCGCTTTTGCGCGAAAAAGGTTTTTAAATTTTCAATAACAGATTTTATATAAATTTTCCTTTTGTTTTTAGAACTACTTGTCAGTGCTATGGGGCAAGCTTGCTAGTGAAATTCTGGTGCAGAACTGGGACGGCGCTCTCGACGACTTGGGGAAATTGAGGGAGTTTATCGACAATGGCGCGGGCGGCGCCGCCGCGACGAATATGCAGGCGCTTCAGCAGCGCACTTGGCTCGTGCACTGGTCGCTCTTCGTCTTTTTCAACCACGTCAAGGGGCGGGACCTCATCATTGAGATGTTCCTGTACAAACCGCTGTAAGTATAGGCCAAATACTGCCACTATAGTTAAAGTAAATACAGAAAAGTAGTTTAGCCTTCCCCTTTGGCCCTCTAGAAGTTATTTATACCTACGCACGCAGGGTTGTCTAGACTTGTTATTTTGGTTAAGCAACCGTACACGGCAACGTCACAGCCGCGACTGGCTAGCATCGAGTTCATCAAGTTGTCAACTACCATAAACATTTTGTTATAGGTACTTGAACGCCATTCAAACTATGTGCCCACACATACTGCGCTACTTGGCTACTGCTGTCATCATCAACCGATCGCGAAGAAACGCTCTCAAAGACCTTGTAAAAGTAATTCAACAGGAAGCGTATACGTACAGGTAACTTTTCAAATTTTGCGACGGAATTGAAATTATTCTTGTAACTTTGCGTATTAGTTTCACTGCCTTGTATTCCTACGTAGGAAATAAGGCAGGTGGTCTAATGGTGTATTTATTCCATTTAAATCTAAGAAGCTCAAGAATTTGAAAAAATCTTTGTAAGTTGTAGATTTTCTTAAACTTTTACGATATACTCACATGTTTCTAGTTAAAAGGGACCTTATTGTGTATTTAGTTTTATATTAACGTAAAACAAAATACAAAGTTCTCATTTGTCGTAATGGTTTTTAGAGACCCGATAACAGAGTTCATTGAGCATCTGTACGTGAACTTTGACTTCGAAGCGGCGCGCCGGAAATTAAATCAATGCCAAGCGGTCCTGTTAACCGACTTCTTCCTCATCGCCTGTTTGGAGGAGTTCGTCGAGAACGCTCGGCTCATGATCTTCGAGACGTTCTGCCGCATTCACCAAGTCATTAGCATTGGGTAAGTGACGCTAAGAGTTAGCACGATCGCGACCAACACGGGGTTGATTTTTGATACCTGGGCTGTTTTTTACAAGTTAGTATTTTTTAATCTCGCCAATAATTTAAATGATTACACCTATAATATTACATTATGTAACTTAGTTAAAAAAATCGACGCGAGTTCCGTCAGCTTCGTGCAATATTTCGCACCGACGATGTGATCTGGGGGGTTATTATGACATAGTTATGCAATTCTGTATACGCTGAGAGAAAGGGACAGAGCTATACAGGGTGTTAGGTAGAGAGTTGTCAAAAAGAAACAGACGAGTAGAAGAGACCATTAGCTATCCATTTCAAGTACTTTAACCCTTAATTTGTCTAAGGGCTATTTAATACCGTTTTTTTTATAATTTTATTACAAGATACCGAAATTCGGCCTTTAAACCCCGAAAACAAAGGAACTACTTGGTGTATTGACAAAATTTTAATTTTGATAGATTGTTAAATGTTGTGGTGTTCAAATAAAACTGTTACTGGAAGCGTAAAGCTACTTTAAAAAATAATGGGGGCTCCCAAAGTTTCAGAAACCGATAAAGAAATCTTTCAACCTCAACTTTACAATGAAATTAAAAAAAAACCAAAGTGATTACAATTCTTCCAATTTCCTAAAAACATCTCCTGTTCACGCCAATTCTAATGGTATGCCACATGCATAACAAAAATCTTAATAATTCGAGTTATTTGCTAATAACTTGTTGAATGTGGCGAATTCGATGTTTGAGAAAATTTACTTCTCTGTTCATTTACTTCTCTGTTCATTTACCACGTCTTACGCAGTTAGATAGTGTTTTAACATCCTTCTAACATATGGAAGATAAGGTTAGGTTAGGTCCGGTTAGTAATTTATTAAAATTTTATTAGTAAAAATCTGAGGATATTGACTCAGGATCCCCAAAATGGTTTTTATGTCTGGGGACATGCAAAGAATTTGGTTTATGCCACCGAAGTCAGAAGCCGAGATCATTTAATTGAGAAAATTGAACATGGTTTTCAAGTGATGAAAGAAGAAATGCAACTAAAAACGACGACAGTCGAAATACGGAAGAGATATCGTGCCTGTATTGGTCAAAATGGTCATCAATTTGAGCAATTGTTGTATAAAAAAACTTTTTTTTGTGTTGTGACTATGAATTAGAAAAGTTACCATTTTGGGGATCCTGAGTCAATATCCTCAGATTTTTACTAATAAAATTTTAATAAATTACTAACCGAACCTAACCTAACCTTATCTTCCATATGTTAGAAGGATGTTAAAACACTATCTAACTGCGTAAGACGTGGTAAATGAACAGAGAAGTAAATTTTCTCAAACATCGAATTCGCCACATTCAACAAGTTATTAGCAAATAACTCGAATTATTAAGATTTTTGTTATGCATGTGGCATACCATTAGAATTGGCGTGAACAGGAGATGTTTTTAGGAAATTGGAAGAATTGTAATCACTTTGGTTTTTTTTTAATTTCATTGTAAAGTTGAGGTTGAAAGATTTCTTTATCGGTTTCTGAAACTTTGGGAGCCCCCATTATTTTTTAAAGTAGCTTTACGCTTCCAGTAACAGTTTTATTTGAACACCACAACATTTAACAATCTATCAAAATTAAAATTTTGTCAATACACCAAGTAGTTCCTTTTTTTTCGGGGTTTAAAGGTCGAATTTCGGTGTCTTGTAATAAAATTATAAAAAAAACTGTATTAAATAGCCCTTAGACAAATTAAGGGTTAAAGTACCTGAAATGGATAGCTTATGGTCTCTTCTACTCGCCTGTTTCTTTTTGACAACGCTCTACCTAACACCCTGTATAACTGCCATAGCTCTGTCCCTTACACTCACCGTAAAATGAACTGCATAGTTATGTCATAATAACCCCTATGATCAATGTTACTATATTTTTGTCTCTGCATTGCGTTTACTGGAGATAGGTTTGTCCCATTTGTTTCATGGAACTACTAACTAATATGAAGCATTTAGTTTTATGAAACAAATGGGACATACGGGGTAAATGTGTTGAAATTTTAAATATTTGTAATACTCTAAGTACTTTTTAAATTGACATGTTAATTTAGTTGCCATTAAATGTATTGTGGAGGAGACAAGCAAGGTCAAAAACCGAGCACGACTCTGAGGTCAGATAATTTTCAGCGCCTTCCCTGCTTCGATGATATTTAATGGTTTGCAATAATGTGATGTGTGATCATTTCTGTAGAATGTTAGCGGAGAACCTGAACATGCAGCCTGATGAGGCTGAGTGTTGGATAGTGAACCTCATCCGTAACGCCCGGCTGGACGCCAAGATCGACTCGAAGCTGGGCCACGTGGTGATGGGCGCGCAGCCACTCTCGCCCTATCAGCAGCTCGTGGAGCGGATCGACTCGCTCGCCGTGCGCTCCGAAGCCCTCACCTCCGTCGTCGAACGCAAACATAAAGCCCGTAATCAAGATGTAAGCCCAACCTTTTGCCTTCACTAGAACGATTTGTTACGTTCGATTTGAGTTTGGTTGAATTTATAGCAAACAAAGGTACTCTTTGCCTGAAGTACATACAGATCAGTCCAAGGATTAAAAATATCCCTACATGATTTAAATATTTTATTGAGATATATAGCAATTGCTGGCAGTGAACATGATAACCCTTTGAACGCCTTACGTCAAATACAGAATGTGTGACTCATACGCCAAACATGTTTGCTATGCTATATTAAAACTGAATTCATACGAAGTCTCGTCGTCAGTGGGTGGCACGACTTTCAGATAGCCGACTGTGGCGTTCAAAAGGTTAACCACGATTCAACACGTGATGTGTATCAGATAAATTTTTGGAAATCATGCTATGGTGAAAGGGGTCTTGTTTTCATTTAATTAGATCCTTATTTATCTTGATTACATTTCAGATCCGTTGGGGTGCCCAAGAATTTTAGCCTGCACATCGAACAGTTTCGTCACGATTTACGGCTATTGGTCACAGAAGGGGAATATATTCCAAGTTAAATGTTTTGGATGAGGCGATTTGTATTAAATATACATATTACAAACTACAATTAAAGTGTTTTAATCTAAAATATTTCTAGGGACAAAACCCATTAGATGCTAGTAAATTGGTTTTATTTTATCCACCGGTAACTATGTCATTTTAATAGTATAGCAACTACAAATTTGTAGGTACTCATACACACGGGTAAAATAAAATTGATCTCGTTACGAGTATAGTACGTGCGCGAATTGAATACCGAGCTTAATGCGACGGCACTATACGGTGTATATGTATAGTTCACACTGCAGGCGGGAGAGAAGAGGCGTGGCGCCCTTCACCTCAGGCCCCGACTGCATTCAATTCGCGCGTGGACTGTACGTTAAAGCGTCTTCATAATGGCTCCCTTCAATGCCCTACAACCACACTACCCATATGGAGATTCCTAAGGGCAAGACAATGGAATGTACAGTTAGCCAATTAAGTGGCCCGCTACCCTCAGGTTAAATTTCATTTGCACGTCAAAAAGCAATAAGCTCGATAGGTAATATGAGCCTCTCAATTCTAAGGATCATATTTAGCTATATTGTGAACTTTACGGTCACAATGCCGCCAACGTCCTTTCTCCTTGACCTTTGTGTGTCAACGTGTTACGTGGAAGTCTGGGCCATGTACATGTATGTACTAGGTATATACCAGATAAAAATACCACATTCCCAAATCATCACAAGTATTGAGAACGAATAAAAATCAATACTTACCTAATTATTATGTTAAGTTTTGGAATTAGGACTATGGTATTTAAATATCCCAACACCGCAGGTAGCATTCAGTTTTTCATTGCTATGTTTATAAGAGTTTCGAGACCACTGTGGTTAATTTTAAAGGTTATCGTGTCATGTTAGGTTTGTGTAATAGGAGCCAGGATTTCTGGTTATTTTGTTAAAGCAGAACTACATGCAGAAAGAAACAGTATGCTTAAATGTTCAGAATATTGTTTTTATTTAAATTGAAAGATGGGATAAATCTTCTCTATTATCTTTATGTACAGTCAAGGTCACCAATGTGTATACAGCACAAATTGTAAAAAATATGTACACAGACCTTATTACTATCACAATAAGGTCTATGTGTACATATGTTTGCAACTTTGTGTTGATATAAATATTTGTACCTATGAAACACACTTTTTCTAAAGCATCTGTTTACATTTGTCTTTGCTGTTTCTTCCTGCACTTCTCAGAACTACGGGACTTTTCGGTTCAGACATGGGGCAGCCATAGCAGGCATATATAAACTGATATCTGTATACCCACTGTGTAAGTACACTTCTATAATACCACTATCATGACATGATGCCATAATCTGTGTGGAAACTACCAAGGAAATTCATAAACATACAACACAATACATCATAAATATTTTATTTTTATATTTGGTAAATAAGAAACTAACCAGCAGGCTTAATTGTAATAAATCTAGACAGAATAAAAGCAACTAAAATTGTTGACATGACAAATATAACAACAAACATATAGAATGTATCCTCAGAAAACACATCAGTGAAGGCTGGTATGTGACTATAAAACTCCTCCACTATATGAAGGAATCCTTTTGTGGTGCGGCCCATGTTTCGATTACTTCTTCTTGGTCTTTTTCTTTTCTAATTTAGTTTGTACTGCTGATACAGGTTGCTCCACAGGCGCTAAAGCTGACACGTGTTTGTTTAGCAACTGAAGAAGTTCTAAGCAAGTAAGATTACCACTTTTAAGAGTAACTTTCTTAAGGTTTTCAGTTTCTGCAAAAAAAGAATAACAAAATTATATTCTATCAGTTATTCTACATATAAGTTTTTACATTAATAACTTAAAAAATCTTACCAGCAACAGAAGGTGCAATAGTGATATCAACAATAGGTTCACTGCGATCACACACTATCTCTGCTTTTAGGGAACAGTTAGGATTTGTTAGGGCTATCTTTGGTGAACTTATATAATGCAGAAAAGTTCTGAAAATAAAAGAACATGAGTCATGAGTCATGAAAATTAAAATCACTTATGTCTGGACAGATTTCTTAGAAAGCCAGATATAAAACGAAAATGAATAACAAATGTAACATTTTGAACTTTGAAGGCGAGAGCAAATACCCATGGCTGTTCTTTGAGGGCTAGTGTATGTACACTTGCCAGCTACAGTTACACCAGATAAACATATTCAAGGCCTGGATTTTTGATATTAACATTGCGTACCTAATACGGGGTTCTTGGTAATGCGCAGAACTAGTGTTATTTAATGAGTGTAATACCAATATAATTTCGTTTGGTGGAACAACACTGCAATAGGTTAGAGTTAAATCTTCGCTAATATAATGCATTTAAACATCATCTAAAGCTAAAGCGTCGTTTTTACGTTTTAATCCAGTAAACGAACAACAGTATTAACCAAATTATATACATTAAGTTTATTCTCACCGTGTTTCAGAAACATTGCCACTAAAAGGATCAAATTTAACAGTTATTCTTTTCGCAGCTTTTAAATTCACAGCTTTTAGCTGTTTCCCAATCGCGGAAACTACTCCTCCAGACCTCCGTAAAGTTCCACTGAAAGGTATCGACATAATAAAGATCTTCGAATTTTCAGGAAGAAAGTATATATTTATAATGAACCCTAGCTATAAATACAACAGAATGACGTTCGTAAAGATAGCTAATAGAAATACTTATATTTCAAAAAAACAGACGTTCTTACTTAAATGCTACAACCTGTCTGGAAAAAGAAACGGTAAAACTTATAATGAATACAAAATGCATTCAAATTAGTTTTTCAAAGTTACAGGAATATATGGTTATCAAAAATGTTTTCTTGATAATAACTATCTCTATACACAAAGACAGGGTGCCAATTCTCAGGTCGTTCGAGCGAGATTAATCTCTATCGTGAACTTGTAAGGCATAAAATACACAGAAGTGGCGCAGCGCAGGCGTGTGCCGCGCCCCAAACCTTTTTCATACAAAATGTAAGAAAGCGACAAGTTGTAAAATACACACAAAAGGCACGGTGCGCCTGCGCTAGGGGGGGAAAAGGTATGCCTTCACCGCTCCCTCTCTTCGCCTATAGCAGACACAGATTATAGGATATGTCTAAAGAATAGCAGACTCGACTACAGCGTCGCGCAAGAAGCACGCCTGCGACTTCTCCACGCCTTAACGCGTCCTTGCCCGCGCCGCGCCTACCTACGCCCCGTCTGCGCCGCGCCGCTTCAGTGTAGAAGCTTTTTTCATGCGACAGGGAATTTCCTCGCGTTATGTGAAAGCAAGCATGTATATTTACAGCAAGGATTTTATAATAATATATTACTAAACAAACGTTTAATTATTGTTTTTTTTACTATGCTCAACAATAACCATAAAACCAAGTTAGGTTTTCTTTAAAGTCAAAGCAATTTTTTTCCATAAGGCGGCGGCTCCACTGAGGCGGAGATGAGCGGAGCGGAGCGGAGCGGAGCGGAGCTGTGCCAATATTAACCAATAGAATCTAAACTAACGTGCGCAAGGCGCGCTCGACGTGACCGCATGCGCCTTCTATTGGTTAATATTGGCACAGCTCCGCTCCGCTCCGCTCATCTCCGCCTCAGTGGAGCCGCACCCTTAGGGAATGAATGCACGTTAATAATTTTCCTGCCATTGACCGCCACAATAAGTATAGTCGGCATAGGTATAGACAGCCAGAAGTAAACGTAGACGACGTAGACCAAAGAGCCCAAAACAGATTTGACCACGACGTTGTACGGGACATTTTGAGAGAGGAACATGTTGCGAACTCAATTATTGGAAAAAAAAGAAGAAAGAGACGTTGGTGGGTGTGACAAATTAGTGAAATTAGATCCCATTTCCGTTCCAAGGTGCTGCCAAGCGTCTTCCTCCTGCAATTAGTTTTTACAATATTTTTAGGTCGGATCCCATAGACAGGTCAAATTATGGTATTCTATCATTTATAAACACTTTCCATTACTCCAATCCATCATTTAAAGAAGTTTATTTAATGAAAATTCAAATAATACACTAGAACAATTTGAAGAGAGAGACCGCCTCAAGGAGAGAGGACCTCCGGACGCGGTGAAAGCTCTAGGCAATTGTTCGGGCGATTTTGCGACGTTTACACCAAATAAGCGAGCATTCTTTGAGTATTTTACGATAAATTGGCGAACAATGACGAATACATATAGAAACACGAAAGAATGCTTGTTGTCTGTTCAGATGAAAAGAGCTGTGCTAGAATAATCATGTTGCTCGTTTGGTCTAAACCCATCTTTATAATACTCTATGTACGACAAAAACTCAAAAATGTCTATGGTAGAGGCAATTGTCAAACCAAAAGAAGAGACGTCAATTCGCAGCAGACATCGCATCGCAACATCCACATCGTTAATTGATCACACTATAGCAATTCAGCACGAGGAGCGTGTACATTTGTTAAGTTTACACTTTTCGTTAATTTAACCAGAAAACAAGATGTACCCCGTTGGTCAACGTTAGTATCGTCCCGTTTAAGTGATTGTTATTTGATGTAGTAGAGATGCACGTCCTTTGTTTGATTGCCCTAAATATTACCATTATGTAGCATAAAGTTGCTCATTTAACAGCATTCGCGTAATTGTGTTGAGTATTGTGATTTAGTTTGGTTTATATGGTATAGCTCCAGCGGGGGAAACGAGTGCTGGTGCGGTGGGTGTGTCGGGAGGAGTGAGTAGTGCAGCGGGGAGCACGGGGACGGGCAGCGGGGTGGCAGGCGCCGCGCCGACCACGGGCACACCGGGTGCCGCCGTGGCGCCCGGCGCGGGCACCATGGCCCTGGTGTCGCCGGCCGCGGCGCCGCCGCCCGACCTGCCCGTGCTCACGTGCCCGCGGCGTCCCAACCTGGGCCACGAGGGCAGACCCATCATGCTGCGCGCCAACCACTTCCAAATATCTATGCCCAGAGGATATGTCCATCATTATGATGTTAATATACAGCCTGATAAATGTCCACGAAAGGTAAGTGTAGTGTGATTTGTAATATCAACAATATCAATCTTTGAAATTGACTATGAAATTATAATGATTGTTGACTTAATGGAACTGTTTTGTGATTATTTTAGGTCAATAGAGAAATTGTAGAAACTATGGTACATTGTTACAATAAGATATTTGGTGCCCTTAAGCCAGTGTTTGATGGCAGAAATAATTTGTACACTAGAGATCCCTTGCCCATTGGCAATGACAGGGTTGAGCTGGAAGTTATCTTGCCAGGGGAAGGCAAGGATAGAGTCTTTCGCGTCACTATCAAATGGGTTGCTCAGGTAAACATGACCTCCTTTATGTTATTTATTACGACTTCACAGAAATATCAAATATTATAGTTACCAATGAAATATTAAATAATTGATTTTAAACAAAATCAAAGGCCTGCTACACAAAAAGTTGAATTAAAACCCATGCGTCTTTAGTTTGTCCAGGCCCGTGAACTATCCAGCAAAGCGAAAAAATGCACTTTAAGCTGTAACTGAGCTGTTTCTATAATTTTATATTTTTATTAAATATTTAAATATTCCCACTAAACCATTAATTTAACAGATTGTGGTGGTTACTTCCAACAGGTTTAATTCAGAGTTTATCTATTAATATAATTTATCATGTATATTTTTTATTTAATGATGGAATGAAACCCACTCATACCTGCTATTAACTAATTTTTACTGAGTTTAATTTAATTTGGTTCAAGTTTCCTGATAATCCCTTGAAGGTAATTAGTATATGCATTCTAATGAGAAACCATTATACAAGTTCATGCATAATAAAATTATTGTACTTAAATAATGTTTTAGGTGTCACTTTTTGCATTAGAAGAAGCTCTTGAAGGTCGTACAAGGCAGATTCCTTATGACGCTATTTTGGCCTTGGATGTCGTGATGAGGCACTTGCCGTCTATGATGTATACTCCTGTTGGGCGCTCATTCTTCTCCTCACCAGAAGGGTACTACCATCCTCTAGGGGGCGGCAGAGAAGTCTGGTTTGGTTTCCATCAATCGGTTAGGCCCAGCCAGTGGAAAATGATGCTTAATATTGATGGTAACTGCAATACTTCTTCCAATAGTTGAATTAGAAAATAGAATTATATTATATCCAAGTTTTTTTTCCTCTATTTCAGTCTCTGCAACTGCATTTTACAAGGCTCAACCAGTAATAGAATTCATGTGTGAGGTGTTAGATATACGAGACATTAATGACCAAAGAAAACCATTAACTGATTCACAAAGGGTTAAATTCACTAAGGAAATAAAGGGCCTTAAAATTGAAATCACCCATTGTGGCACTATGAAGAGGAAATATAGAGTGTGCAATGTCACTCGTAGGCCAGCGCAGATGCAATCGTGAGTTTAGACAGTTATCATTTCCTTGTATAATCATGACATGACTATAACAAACAATGTGTACCACAGGCTACTTAATACGGTAAAGTAGTTGTTGTAATGCAGGGGAGATAAGCAAAAATATATCTGATTGGGATATAGTGGGTTCCCTGATAAGAACTAATGCCACCTGAAAATGTTAACTTTATAAGGGTTTTTTTTTTCGCCACTAACGCTCTGAGAGTGGAGTGGCAATTTTTCATACTAAAAACGCTACCACCACACTTTGGAAACTCTTAGTGCGATTGTGGCTTTGAACAAATGTGATAAATAGGTAAGTTACTCGTTATAAGGAAAGTTTGTAATTCAAATGACTGATTTGGCTGATATTTGATACAAGTAACATGATATACCAATGTAATAACACTTTTTAACTGCAGAGAGAACCCTTTTTATTATTAGTGTTGTAATATATAGAATATGATGTAGAATAGAACAACTGCATCAAATGTTTTAGGATAAACATTAATAGATTATTAATAGTAGGTATTTTGTATAACTTTATTTTTTAGACATAGTAGCATTTTGTCTTTACGAATAAAGTGCCATATTAAACTAATCTTGGCTACAGTTTTCTTTGGCTTGATGTTAAGATTACTTTATCTTCTTAATAATACTGCCCTTGCTCTAGTGTCTGTATATAAAAGTAAAATAACCTTTATTCAATAATCATTATTATGTAATTTACAATTACAATTAAGTCTATTATTATTATTAAGAGCCCAATGTGTTCCACTTTATTACATTTACTGTTATTAAATAAAAACATCAGAATCAGAATTGAACTGTCCTCCACCGTATTGGTGTCTCCTTCTGTTTCGTCTTGTCTTTCCAGTTGTGTCTTTAAATTATTCTTGATAATTTTCAACAGATTCCCCTTACAACTAGAGAATGGTCAAACAGTGGAATGCACTGTTGCGAAATATTTTCTGGATAAGTATAAGATGAAGTTACGGTATCCTCACTTGCCGTGTCTACAAGTGGGTCAGGAGCACAAGCACACATATCTGCCTCTCGAGGTTTGCAACATTGTCCCTGGACAGCGATGTATCAAGAAGTTAACAGACATGCAGACATCAACCATGATCAAAGCTACGGCGCGGTCCGCTCCTGATAGGTATGTTTTTATTGCAGAAGGAAAATATAACTTCATATTTAACTGTAGATAACGCTGATGTTGGGCTTAAGTCAAAAATTAATTGGCCACAATTTATTTCGATTATCTTTTATTTATAAATGACTGTTCACAATATTTCAAAAATAATTAGATGACTTCTTCCTAAATTAGGGTTTTACATGTGTCAGTGAAAAGTTTAGGTCTTTGAACTCTGTCTTTTATTTGCGCGACGTGTATTGCCAAAAATTCGACCAATTTGCTGATTTTATGTTACTTGCATGTATTGATTCGTATTGTTTGCAAAAGAGCTAGATGGAGTTTTAATTAGTCTAAAAAATACTTTATTGTACAGATGCTTTAACTCGATAATCTCGCTTCGTGTGTATGCGTATACCTATCCCAGCACTTGACGTAAATATTACGTCATAAGAAAAACTTTTCCTTGTCGGCCAGAATATGGTTTTAGCTTTCCAATAAATGTATTAATTTAAGAGTTATTAAAGTTATGATGATACTGATAAAGTACGTTACCTTGCGGTACAACTTTGGTTCCCTTGCATTCAATTAATTTGTAATTTCAAAATTTTATACTTATCTAATTCTAATTCCAAACTCCAAAATATCAACGCATTTACAATAAGTCCATACTTTCTAAGCCCTTATAGTATTTCTTGTTTTTCATTAACACCTTTGGCTCTTTGTTCTGAAAAAGGTTGCCCTAGACTTCTTGTCTCTAAAGATTGCGCTTTTTAACAAGATTACGAAATCGTAAAACAAGTACTACTTACTATGGGTAAAAATAAAGTTGCTTCACCTGCTTTTCTTCCAAACTAGTTTGAATTAGACAGTTCTGATCGATGTAAACAGACACTTGATGCTATTTAACCAATACACATGCAACGTTGCACGAAATATGCAAAGTGCTCCTGCTGCATTAGCTACGATGAGTCGTGTTTCGCAGAGAGCGCGAGATAAACAACTTGGTGCGACGCGCCAACTTCAACACGGACTTGTACGTGAAGGAGTTCGGGCTCACCATCTCCAACAACATGATGGAGGTGCGCGGGCGCGTGCTGCCGCCGCCCAAGCTGCAATACGGTGGCCGCGTGTCGTCGTTGGGCGGGCAGGTTAGTACTCCCACTTTTATCATTGGTAATATTATACACACCCGTAGGATATCTTGTGCATTTACCCATCTTACACATTTACTAGGCGGAATGAGTTGCTTTTCCTACGATTGTTTTTACTTCACCGTCAGTAAGAGCATTGGTTACCACTACCACTGCTAGCTTATTTAAAAACTTATGGGTATACAGTAGCCTCCAGAGATTTAACGTTCAACCCTAAGATCACAACTAGTATTAGAAACAAACTTTTTTTATACCAGACTAGTTTTACTTTCTGCTATCGATATTTTCTTGTATAAAGTGTGTTATAACTAACGATAAATTAAGGGCATGTTACTTTATTTTTGCTCTCTGTACAAAATATCACGACGCTTCAAATTAATACGTTCCCGCGTGACAAAAGGAAAGCCAATAAACATGGAGATTTGCATTTGAAATGACTATAAACTTACTACTTGACACAATCTTAAGTACTGTATGTTGCTTTGAAAAATATTATGTGTTATATTATCAAATAACCATAATGTTAAAACATTAGTCAATATTCTTTCATATTGTCATATTTTGAAGTAATAAAGAATAATGCAGTCTGTTTATTATTGTATATTTTTATGCAACGCTCGACAAGTGCCGACTATATTATGACCTTATTAAAGTAGTGTTTGAGCAGCCGGCTTTATAATTTTCGTAGTTATCCTCATCATCATCGTAATATCATTCGAAAGTTATCCAACAGAGGACTATAGGCCTACCCCCAGGATCACTCCATAGAGCGGATGCGGGCGGCTCGAGACAGATCATTGCGGCGATCAAATTTAGTACTTCCGTGTAACTTATTGTAATAAAGAAAATGCATGGACTTTTTAAATTGTATTTCTCAACCAAATATGAAAATACCACGAAAGAGATCACCAAAAGTAAAATTAAAATTAAAATCGGTCTAGAAATACGTATGTTACAATGATTTTAAACTGGTAATTAGACAGCGATTAGATAAAGAGATCCGATATGTACTGTGACGTCATGAAACAGTCGGCCATGTAAACTCCATGTTATATTCAGTTTTATTAGAAAGAGATAGGAACAAATCTTTGTTGGCTTATATCTTGGTTATTTTTATAGCAATAAAAAAAAAACTCAACTGTTACATGAATCGGCTTTTATTGAAACTGTAAAAAAAGTCATAAATATTCCCTATTAATATGTTTTCTCAGGCGCTACCAAACCAGGGCGTGTGGGACATGCGCGGCAAGCAGTTCTTCATGGGCGTGGAGATTCGCGTGTGGGCCATCGCCTGCTTCGCGCCGCAGCGGACCGTGCGCGAGGACGCGCTCAAGTCAGTCCCTATATCTATTTGTTACTTGACTCTTTGCCTGCCCTAGCGCGTGTAGAGTTGGTAGTGACCTTGCCTACGAAGCCAGCGGTACCGGGTTTGATTCCCGGCATAAGCAAGTATTGGTGCCCATAGTACAAGTCTAGTGCTTAATTTGGTCAATTTGTGTGACATTTTCCCCTGATATATTTACTTATTTATTCATGTGCTGAACATATTTCTGACTTTCAATTATTGTATAAATTCGAAACCAAATCAAACCAAATGCTTTATTGGAACAGAAGATAGAGTTACAAATTAGAAATTATAGTAGAATACTTAATTGGTACTGTTAAGGATATCACACTTAACAATAATTGCTAGTGAGTTGAGACATATACACTATCTAGGCCCATGCTAGGCCTGATTGGTAGACTGATATTTTTCAAGTTGGAAACAGCGACGCGAATCAATACGCTCGCGTCCCATATCCCTTAAGTATTCATTTCATGATCATTGCACTTGGGTGATCTTACTGCGTAATCTTAGCAGTCTTGACTGAGTTCTAAATTTCAAACTTGTTCGATAACTCTGAATTTATACTAATGTAAATAGATGAACCTACGAGGGCTGCCTTTTAAGTTCTGTCGTTTGCAAGCCTTCCGTGATTGCATAAAAAAGAACTAGTGTCATCTTAAAATATTTGAAATTAGAATTCGAAAACAAAAGAATGACTCGAAATCGGTCCAACCGTTTTAGTACAGCGCTCGTTCAAAGTTGACAAGTCAGTTGTGAAAATGGAAATTTCGAAGGAAAATTTACGTGCGATATTTTTTTACAACTTCAAAAGGGGCTTAACGCGACTTCAGTGCTTCGAAGAGTTGACTACGGTTTTCAATGATAAAGCACCATGCCTCCGGACTGTGGAACGCTGGTATTTAGAATTTCAACGTTGTTGCTCTAGTCTTGGTGATAGACATCGTGAAGGTCGACCAAAAACAGCCGTAACCCAGGAGAACATTGATGCTGTACGGCAACTGATCGTCGAAGATCGCCATGCGACATACCGTGAGATAGAAGCTTCCTTAAGTATTTCAGGGACCAGTGTTCACAGTATTTTGCATGATCACTTAGGCGTAAAAAAGTTGATCTCTCGCTGGATACCACATTTACTCAGTGAAGACCAAAAAACGGCTCGCGTTCGATGGTGTCGCAAAACTCTGCGGCAATTCAACCGAGGAAACTCGAAACATGTTTACGACATTATCAGTGGTGACGAATCTTGGATATATGCCTACGAACCCGATTCTAAACAGCAGTCGACTGTTTGGGTGTTCCAAGATGAGCCAAAACCGACCAAAGTAATACGCTCACGGAGCATTTCGAAAAAAATAGTCGCCACGTTTGTGGCGAAAAGTGGCCACGTGGCCAACATCGTGCTCGAGGATCGTAAAACGGTTAATGCTGACTGGTATACCACTGTCTGTTTACCAGAAGTCATCGGCGAGTTTCGAAAAAATAACCCAAGACGTCGTATAAGACTGCATCACGATAATGCGAGCTCGCACACCGCCCGGCAAACAATTGCGTTTTTAAAAGAGCAAAACGTCGAAATTCTGGAACACCCGCCGCACAGTCCAGACTTAAGCCCTAACGATTTTTTTACTTTTCCAAAAATCAAGCAACGACTTCGTGGTCAACGGTACCAGACGCCTGAAGAAGCCGTTGAGGCATACAAAACGGCCATTTTGGAGACCCCGACTTCGGACTGGAATAAGTGTTTCGAAAACTGGTTCGATCGAATGAAAAAGTGTATTACATATCACGGTGATTACTTTGAAAAACAATAAATACCATTTAACACTTAAATTGTCTTTAGTTTTTCCAAACGACACAACTTAAAAGGCAGCCCTCGTAATTTAGGTCGGAAATCCGCCTCAAAATGCTTTTTTTTTTTTTTAATTTGATTTGCTCCATTAGTCAAGAAACACAGCAGTTCGTACATGTTCGATTTATATTACATCCACGGCCTTCGCCCTTCTACAGCATATGTTACACGTGCTTATCAAAACATTTAATCGTGTCAAGTATCACAACTAGATAATATTCAAGTGGAATGTTATTAAACATAATTTAAATCTCCCCAGAAATTTCACGCAGCAGCTTCAAAAGATCTCAAACGACGCGGGCATGCCGATCATTGGGCAGCCATGCTTCTGCAAGTACGCGACGGGGCCCGACCAGGTGGAGCCCATGTTCAAGTACCTCAAGTCCACGTTCGTGCAGTTGCAGCTAGTTGTGGTCGTGCTACCGGGGAAGACGCCAGTTTATGGTAACTTGGTTTTTTTCATCGTTATTTGGATACGCAGCTGTTGTGTAGATGCTACCTGTTTGGTATTACCCCTTATCTTCCAGCCTGGTTATACGCTTATGACTCGAATGAGCGCTATGTCCCTATACTTAACACTTTTAATACAAGAAGAGCGAGCGCGAGTTTTGACGCTTCAAAGTAAGGGAAAACACAGTTCACAGCCTATTAAATTGCAGGCACAGTTGAACACATGTTTTTTTGTTCATCTGTACATATTTGTATTGTTTATGAATGAATAAATGATATGAACTATGAACATGTTATTTTCAAACTGGGGCCAAGGGCTACTTGCAAGGGGTACGCAAAAAAGTAGTAGTATTATGTGATAGTTAAAATATACTATTAATAATATATGTTTAAGCAGTAAGTAGGCCGCACGTGCACTTTTACAGGTCTTAATCTTTTAAAACTTGAACCTGTTGGACGCTGTCAATAAAACATATTTTTTTATTTTACTAATATTATTACTTGACATACGTTAAAAGACTGTCAAGTGGTTAAGATGTTTTTTTTTGTAATAAAACTTGCTATCAACTTAGATAATACTTTACCAATTAACCTACCGGCCGTGACGATAGGGGGTGAAACAAATGTTACGTCATATATTAGACAAGGTTTATTAAGTAACTTTTCCACTTATTGTATTTTTACCTCAACAGCGGAAGTAAAACGAGTTGGAGACACAGTTCTCGGCATGGCGACGCAATGTGTACAAGCTAAAAACGTGAACAAGACCTCGCCACAGACGCTAAGCAATCTATGCCTAAAAATTAACGTAAAACTGGGCGGGATAAACTCAATACTCGTGCCGTCACTGCGCCCAAAGGTAAATATGTTTTATTTCCTCATTGAAACTTACAGATAAGAAATTTAATTTGAAACTAATGCTGCAGGAAATATAAATTCGTTATGCGACAAAATAGAAAAAACCTTGGTCTCTAGCTCAAATTAAATGGCACAGGTTTTTCGAATAATTTGGATTCAAGAATAAGTATTGTGTTTAATTACATTAAAAATGAGAAGAAAGAAAGAACGGAAGAGCGCTCGGATTGAAAACAAATTTCTTCAAAGATTTATCACTCCCATAAACCCTTATATTGCAAATTTTACCCGATTTTGTATTAGAAATATACAAATATTGCTTGTTTAATAATTCAGGATAATATATACGCAAATATTTCTCGTAAAGGATGTGATGAAAAGACATAAATAACTATAACATCTTTTTTATACAGTGCAATAGCTCAACGGCCTTCCGGTTTGTACTTCTCTCAGTCGCACTTTTGCGCCTAAAATGGTCCTATATTGCTATACAGAGTGTTTTTTTAAATGGGACAGTATGGGGAAATCCGAATCTAAAGGAGATAGAGGAAAAGTGTCCAAGGAGACATTAGGTGTTTTTTTATGTAAACAAATTTGGCTCATTAAAATTTTTGGTCAAGCGTGAGTTGTTCTTAAAAAATTATAAAGTTGGTCAATTTTTTTTTTGACGCGGGTCGACTCTGTTTCATGTAAGGATTATTTCATTGTATGGAAAGAAAAAAATCTGAACAGCAGAAGTTGGTCAAATTTAATGAAAACTAATCTTCATACAATAGGCTAAGTAAAGTTTTTGGAAGAGTTGTAGATTAAATTTATTTTCGATAGTCGTCATCCTAAGGATCAAGAAACTGCGGCTCTTTTATTTTTATTTCCTCTAATATTTTAGAAATATTTTTTTTAGTTATGACGTTGACATTTGTAAACTTTAATGACCGACAAGCTTGTTGCCTTCGTACTTAAAGAAATAGAAAAAAAAACTGTCACTTCTATATCTGTCAACGTCAAGTCAAATCAAAGTAAACAAACGGTTCAATTCAAATAAGTAAATTCAAGTAAATCTTTGTAATACTCCATTTCCAACGTTCGTGTGGGATTGCCGAATTCATTGCGTGGATTGTACAATTCAAAGGGGCTCTCTTGGCTATCAAAAAGCAGAGCAAGAATCGTCGTGAAAGGAACAAAATCGGTGTCCAAGAAGAAGTGCCAAAGCGGTCAAAAATAAATCGTAGACCAAATATCGTGCAAAGGTTGCTCTACAAAGCGGCAAAATGAAAGTCCGGAGTTCGTTCTGAGATCGTAAAAAATATGTCTAAAAACACTGATCACATGAAACACAAGCAAACAGAAAAGAGCCGTTGAATTGAATCGTTTGTTTACTTTGATTTGATTTGACAATGACAGATATAGAAGTGTTTTTTTTTCTTTTTCATTAAGTACGAAAGCAACAAGCTAGTCAGTCATTAAAGTGTACAAATGTCAACTTCATAACTAAAAAAATTATTTCTAAAATATTAGAGGAAATAAAAATAAAAGAGCCGCAGTTTCTTGATCATTAGGATGACGATTATCGAAAAAAAATATAATATACATATCTTCCAAAAACTTTACTTTGCCTATTGCAGTATTCGCCTTTTAATATTGTTACAAGTGCCTAGGCGTGTAAAAAAATATTTAAAATTATTCCATTTTTAAATTTCGATAATCGATAAGAGCTCGAGATGATTCAAGAGAAGATTTTTTTTTTTTAATCTTCGTAAACATCATGGCACGCGGTAGTCTTGAAATTATAAAAAAAAGAATTCAAATTTGGAACGTAAGTTATTTCTGCAGCTGTGATTTTGTTGCCAATCAGTTCATGCTTGTAATTTTATTCATCATGGCGTTAACTAATTCACATAAAGTTGATTTGATTGAGGTGTATTTTCTTAATTATCGCAGTAGAGATAATGCACTTAAGTGGTATCAAGAACGCTATCCTGACCGTGTAGTACCGAATCGCAAGATATTTGATAGTTTAACACTTTAAACACAATTCACCATAAGTCTCTGTTAAATGCAACTAGAAGTGTCTTGAAGCGTGCTCGTACCTGCATAAGACAAGACGGCGGCCACATCGAACATTTACTCAAGTAATAAACCAACTGTATGAAGATTAGTTTTCATAAAATTTGACCAACTTCTGCTGTTCAGATTTTTTTCTTTCCATACAATGAAATAATCCTTACATGAAACAGAGCCGACCCGCGTCAAAAAAAAAATTGACCAACTTTATAATTTTTTAAGAACAACTCACGCTTGACCAAAAATTTTAATGAGCCAAATTTGTTTACATAAAAAAACACCTAATGTCTCCTTGGACACTTTTCCTCTATCTCCTTTAGATTCGGATTTCCCCATACTGTCCCATTTAAAAAAAACACTCTGTATAGCCTAGATTTAACCTGGTCGACAGCAATTTTTACTAAACTCACGCAATACGAACGCGTCGCTCACGATTGTGGATTGGGCGTTCGCGGCACGATAGTGTCTGCCGTTGAGACGTTCGGAATGGTTAACTCGACCGGGGTTGCGTGCGCAGGTGTTCAACGAGCCCGTGATATTCCTGGGCGTGGACGTGACGCACCCGCCGGCGGGCGACAACAAGAAGCCGTCCATCGCCGCCGTGGTGGGCTCCATGGACGCGCACCCCTCGCGCTACGCCGCCACGGTGCGCGTGCAGCAACACAGGTCATTCAATTACGAAGATCGGGAATCGTAAGCTTGGATCCCGGGCCTGGCGGGCTAACGCGGCCGCCGGCGTTAACCCGCCAAGCCCGGGCTTTTTCGCTTATGGCTTTTGATGGGACTCTAGTTACACTTTCAGTATTTCGTGCTCCGTTTCGCAAAAACGCGACGCGGAACGCTTATCGCTTTTCAAAATTTCGCTTTCATTTGTTTACAGTCGGTTTCAAATATAGAAGTGTAGCGTACGGGTCGCGCGAACTGCGCCTCTATTCTAGGCGGTAAATACAAAACTTGTTTCACCTGTTATGGTATAGTTTTTAACTCGCCCGCCATTAGGCCCGTTTGCACGTGAACGTTAAGCCTAGTTTAACCGTCTTATTGGAATCTGACATTCCTGAATTATGTAACCTGGGGTTAACCTAGGGTTAAATTAACGTGCAAGTGGGCCATACTGTCAAGCAAATAAAAGGTCTCAAAACGTTGACAATACCGTAACAGATCAAAAACGATTTAGTTTTTACCGTATTGAATCTCAGGCCCTGAGCGAGCGCTCTCGAGTATTTGACGATCGAGGAGCGTTCGCGTAGTTTCGAACGGCCTGTCCGTTAAGATATATTTGACGCTGGCTGTCGTCGTTGTAAACTACAGCATTTTCAATAACATAGCAATGAATACTGACGCGATCAAATTGGAATTAACTTGTAAATATTTCAATTACTGAAAGTTCTATCATTTTATTTATCATACAAACATCATATTGAAGTACCGCTTATAATACGCTGTTGAAATTTTTCGCGTCGTCGGCCCTTATGCAATTCCAAGTGACCAATTACAGACAAGAGATAGTGCACGAAATGAGCAGCATGGTACAGGAGCTGCTAATTATGTTCTACAAGAGCACGGGTGGATTCAAACCACACCGCATCATTATGTACCGCGACGGCATCTCCGAGGGACAGTTCATCCACGTGCTGCAGCACGAGCTCACCGCCGTGCGCGAGGCCTGCATCAAGGTGACTGACGTTGATACAGCCCCAAGACAGTGTATACTCTAGCATCATCATGTGCCGTGATGGCATCTACAAGGGACAATTCATCCACGTGCTGCACCACTAGCTCACCGCCTTGCGCGAGGCCTGCATCAAGGTGACTATCGTTGAAACAGCCCCGAGCCGCTGTATACTCTAGCATCATCATATAACGCGACGGCATCTCCGAGGGACAGTTCATCCACGTGCTGCAGCACGAGCTCACCGCCGTGCGCGAGGCCTGCATCAAGGTGACTATCGTTGAAACAGACCCGAACCGCTGTATACTCTAGCATCATCATATGACGCGACGGCATCTCCGAGGGACAGTTCATCCACGTGCTGCAGCACGAGCTCACCGCCGTGCGCGAGGCCTGCATCAAGGTGACTATCGTTGAAACAGCCCCGAGCCGCTGTATACTCTAGCATCATCATATAACGCGACGGCATCTCCGAGGGACAGTTCATCCACGTGCTGCAGCACGAGCTCACCGCCGTGCGCGAGGCTTGCATCAAGGTGACTATCGTTGAAACAGCCCCGAGCCGCTGTATACTCTAGCATCTACTTGTTTTAAGTAAAAGTTAATGTTAAATGATATGTTAGGTCACTTCAATAGAAATAAACTGCTTAACAGTAATCAGTTCGGCTTCACCAGAGGACGATCCACAACTGATGCAGCATCTGTACTCATTAAATATATATACAATATTTGGGAGAAATCTTGTGATGCAGTAGGAATTTTTTTGTGACCTTTCCAAAGCTTTCGATTGCGTAGATCATGCGACTCTTATATTAAAATTAGAACATTATGGTCTGTCTAATAATTCTCTAAATCTCATGTCCTCGTATCTTAGTGATAGGACACAAACGGTTGTTGTAAACCAAACACAGTCCACTGGAGCAGCTGTTAAATTAGGTGTGCCTCAGGGCTCTATATTAGGTCCTTTCTTATTTTTGGTTTACATTAATGACTTACCACCCATGGTAGAGAATCATTGTGATATAGTGTTATTTGCTGATGATACATCATTGATTTTCAAGGTAGACCGTAAATCCGTCAATTACACTAGGATAAACGCCACGCTAGGTAAAGTACTTAATTGGTTTACTAGTAACAATTTGCTACTCAATGCTAGGAAAACTAAATGTGTTAGGTTCGCTTTGCCTAACGTTAAACCGGTAGATTCTATAATTTTTCTAAATGACGAGTGTTTGCAAATGGTAGATAAGGCAGTTTTCCTAGGCATAACAATAGATAAAAATTTGCAATGGAGTCCCCATATATCTGTACTGGCAGGTAAACTAAGCTCGGCAGCTTACGCCGTTAGGAAAATTAGACAATTAACCAATGTTGAGACAGCTCGCTTAGTTTATTATAGTTATTTCCATAGTGTCATGTCGTACGGTATTCTGGTTTGGGGTAAGGCTGCTGACATACAAACTATATTTGTTTTACAAAAAAGGGCCATTCGCTCTATTTACAACTTAAATTCCCGTGACTCCTTAAGAGAACTTTTTAAAGAAATTAATATCTTAACTGTAGCGTCTCAATTTATTTATGAAAATATTATTTATGTTATTAAGAATTTAGATTCTTTCACCAAGAATTCTGATATACATAATTTAAATACTAGAAATAAAAATAATATCGCTATTCGAAAATTCCGCGTCCGTAAAGTACATAAATCATTTGTTGGTCAATGCATTCATTTCTATAATAAATTACCTGACGTAGTTTTAAAGTTACCATTTCCAGCACTTAAAAATTACTTGAAAAAATCGTTAATGTCAAAAGCGTATTATAGGGTCGAGGACTATCTAACAGACAAAAATGCATGGTCTAAACCCGAAACATAGTCAATAATAATTTGATCAATTGCAAAAGCTTTATCTTGTCTAGGGGACACCATTGATGTAGGAAACCGTATCGAAACTTTTATGTGGTCATCTTGCACCGTGTTATAAGTTATAAACAAATGTAAGTGAGTTTTTTTTTTTTTTTTTTTTTCTCCTATTTTTTCCTTTATCTCTCACATAACATTTTTGGCATGTTTTCCTGCTGATCTACGCATGTTATTTAATATTATATTGAATTTAATATTTATTGCTTTATATAATGCTAGATTAAGTAGTACCATTGTAATATGTTTAAAAAATGACTGACTGCTGAGTTTCTTGCGGCGTTTCTTCTCAGCAGTGTCTCTTGGGAAGCGCTGGTAGATTCTTGACGTGTAAAAGTGCCCGTGCGGCCTACTTACTGAATAAATATCTTTTATCTTATCTTATCATCATCATATAACGCGACGGCATCTCCGAGGGACAGTTCATCCACGTGCTGCAGCACGTGCTCACCGCCGTGCGCGAGGCCTGCATCAAGGTGACTATCGTTGAAACAGCCCCGAGCCGCTGTATACTCTAGCATCATCATGTAACGCGACGGCATCTCCGAGGGACAGTTCATCCACGTGCTGCAGCACGAGCTCACCGCCGTGCGCGAGGCCTGCATCAAGGTGACTATCGTTGAAACAGCCCCGAGCCGCTGTATACTCTAGCATCATCATGTAACGCGACGGCATCTCCGAGGGACAGTTCATCCACGTGCTGCAGCACGAGCTCACCGCCGTGCGCGAGGCCTGCGTCAAGGTGACTATCGTTGAAACAGCCCCGAGCCGCTGTATACTCTAGCATCATCATGTAACGCGACGGCATCTCCGAGGGACAGTTCATCCACGTGCTGCAGCACGAGCTCACCGCCGTGCGCGAGGCCTGCATCAAGGTGACTATCGTTGACACAGCTTCGAGCCACTGTATACTCTAGCATCATCATGTATGTACTGCGTCGGCATCTCCGAGGGACAGTTAATCCACGTACTTTAGGACGAGCTTTCCGCCGTGCGCCAGGCCTGCATCAAAGGCGACTATTGTTGACACAGCCCCGAGCCACTGTATACTGTAGCATCGTCATGTGCCGCCATGTAATAACTAGGTCGAAAAATCTACACCGCGTACTGACTGACCTCGCGATACTGCCTTTTTTATATGCCGTGCTATATTATGTCCAAAATTAAAGCAATTAAAATTAGTTTTCAGGTAGTCTCACGCAATTAACTTTTGGTTATTAATTCTGCGGTCAAATTTCTAAGCGTAACTTTGTCCTACGCCTATATAAATGATACCTTCTGTTTGTATTACTATATGAATATTAATAAGTGTACTAATGCTCAAATTAAACGATGTTTATTAGTTGGAGGCGGAATATAAGCCGGGCATCACGTTCATCGTAGTGCAGAAGCGGCACCACACGCGGCTGTTCTGCGCCGACAAGAAGGAGCAGTCGGGCAAGAGCGGGAACATCCCCGCCGGGACCACCGTCGACCTGGGCATCACGCATCCCACGGAGTTCGACTTCTACCTGTGCAGTCACCAGGGCATACAGGTATGACTGTAACTACTATTTTATGACCGCGATTGTTTTGGTATAACTTAACTAATCAACACTCAAGTCATCGATTGCAAAGTTGTTAGGCCGCGGGGCTAAACGAATTGAGCAATGCATGTTTTTTTTAAATCGCATTTTCCAACAAAATTGTAAAACACCTTTACATTAAATGGCTGCGAGTTGGAAGTCGGTTGAGTGGTGAGGAGATGTTAAGTTATGATTGTACGGGCAGGGCACGTCCCGGCCGTCGCACTACCACGTGCTGTGGGACGACAACCACTTCGGGTCGGACGAGCTGCAGTGCCTGACGTACCAGCTGTGCCACACGTACGTGCGCTGCACGCGCTCCGTGTCGATCCCGGCGCCGGCGTACTACGCGCACCTGGTGGCGTTCCGCGCGCGCTACCACCTGGTCGAGAAGGAGCACGACTCGGGCGAGGGCAGCCACCAGTCGGCCTGCAGCGAGGACCGCACGCCCGGCGCCATGGCGCGCGCCATCACGGTCCACGCCGTCACCAAAAAGGTCATGTACTTTGCCTAGTAGCCGTGCTCGACCCCGCGCCTCGGGGCTCCCTAGTGCGGCTCCGAGCGGCCGCGCCGTGACAGTTCAGTGATCGCGACCATTTGGCAGTGCACTCTGATAACTAGAGTCGGACCCGACATGTAGGCAGCCCCGATCTCGAAACTAACTAGAGCCCGTGTCAGCTATTTTTGTAAATGTTATTCACGTTTATTATGTAGGTGTGTTACTGTGCTAAAATATAAACGATGCCCTTAACAGATTTATCAGAGTGTAAGACCTATACTCGATTAAGTACGGATTCGATTCGTTCTATACATTTCGGTTGTGCTCGAATTTAACATGCATTTTTTTATCAACTTCAGGGTCTGGCACATGGTTGCTAAATTTTATTTTATAAGCACGCACGCGATTGCGCTTCTTAGGTAAATTACGACTGGTTGGTGAAAGTGTATTTATTATGAATATTATTAAATTAAGCTTATCAAATTAGTAATTTACATAGATCAGAGATGATTAGTTTACAATCTTATCGTTAGTCTGCCCTCGTCTGAATGAATTAGAGTTTTATTTTTCAATTATCGGTCACAAATCATAATTTACCGCTTGAGTTATTCATAATGAATTGAATAACTTAGTGAAACTTTCATTTCATTTTTCTTAATGTGTTGTCAACAATTCTTTCCTTGATAACTGTATTAGATACGTATAGTGGTTTCGATCCACGATGTCCCGCCCTTACTACTTAATTTTATGTACGTTGTCAGGGCGCGCCGTCTTGGGTTGAGAACACTATACCACATGGTGCAGATAAAATTTGACTACTTCCTGATTCATGTTAGATCTCGATTTTTTGACGTGGTACAGATGGGGGCGTACCGCACTCACCTTGTTTGCCTTATTTTAGTAGTTTCACATTAGAAATTAAGTAGAAAGCTTAAGTTATTGTGAAAATGGCATCTGCTTTTAATAATTTCTGTACAACCGCGAGGCCGGTTCGTTTGAGCACCTCGAAGATGACCACAGTGATCGCTTACGCAGACTATAATTAATGTCTCTTATTTCCTAAACCCCAGAATCACACTCATTAGTAAGTGAGATTCTATTCCAACAGTTAGTCATTACTGCGTTTTTTTTTAATTAAAATGATCCTCTAAAATAGCAATAGTCAGTAATACTACCAAACTATCATATGTAAGTGAATATGATTTTTTGGGACTTGACCTCTCAAGACCAGCTCGAAATACAAGTCAGACGTTCGGTTAATGTCGGTTGTATTCGTCAGTCAAACATGCGAAAGTACTATAACAGTTCCTATTACTTCGTTTTCTTCTTTTTGGAACATTTTAAATAAATCTCTTTTAACTGCCGTGATTACACTAGTTTTCATTTGGAGATTTTGAAAATTTGACTTGACATTTAGGAAAAAAATAATTCATCATTCTTATTAAAATTTCCTGTTAAGAGACAGTTATGATGACATCGTTTATGACCTTTTTCTTTTGACTAATTATTCAGTAGAAAATAACACCGGTATAATCTGTTATATCTGGGGCGTCATACTAGAACATGTTTTTAATTTTTGATTTTGATCACTTACTTTTGACGTTGCTGTACCACATGTGAGCTAACTATCATCGATAGGGTTAGCACTTTTGGTGGAATACTGTGGTTCTATAATCCATTGAGTCGCTATTTCCTAATTATTATATACATATCACCTTGTTTTTGACCTTCAGTATTGTCATATTTCAAAATTAATAATTTTGTTAAATCGCTAAATCAGTTTAAATTAAGTTTGTTACGGAGGATATCTCCCCTGTGCAAGCATTAAAAACAAACAAATAATAGTCGGTATGGATAAACCGAACTAAAAAATTTATTTAGTTCAGTTCCGATCTCGGTCCAGTGCTCTCCCCATCCAGCACCTTCCTGCCAACTTATCCAGATCGTCGGTCCACCTCATTTCCTGTCTGCCAACGTTTCTTCACCCAGTTCTGGGTCTCCACTCAACCACAGCCCCATCTTCCATCATCTCTGTGGCATATGTGTCCAGCCCACTTCCACTTCCTTAGAGTGATTACTTTGGCTATATCGGTGAGCCTTGTTCGTCTCCGGATCTCCGTATTTTGGACTCTGTCGCGGAGAGAGAGGCCCAACATTGCCCGTTCCATCGCCCTTTGCGTGACTTGTAGCGTTGAAATCCCCAATAACAGCGGTGTAGAAGCTTCAGCGCACTTAATGCGGTACTTATGGCATCGTAAAATTCCATAAACTCCTCATCTGGGTGTGCGGATGTTGGTGCGTAGACTTAGATGACCTTGATTGAGTAATGTTTATTTAACTCAAAAGTGGCTTAGATGACACGTGGTGACACCGCTCTAATGTTACGCTTTTTTTTGCCATTGAGGTATTGATGAGAAGTCCAACTCCACCTTGTGACTTATCTTCGTATCCTTTGTGGAAAAGTAAGTATCCCAACGTTAGCTGAACCAGGCTTTCACCTCTTCTTCTTGTCTCGCTAAGACCAATAATGTCCCATTTTATTTCGTTGAGGACTTCGGATTCCAGTTCCTGGTAGCGTTCTTCCGTTAACAGTGTTCTGATATCATATGTAGCCAAGTAAGCGAGTTGGCAGCCGTATCCGTTCTCCCAGGGAATCTTAGCACCCTCTGTCCTACTGGTTCCCCGACTGCTGCCGTAGCCAGGCCTAGTAGGACTACTGGGAACTGAGGGCGATGACAATTCTGAAGGGCAAAATCAAAGTGGTATGTGTTCTATTAATTAGGAAGTAACAACTCCATGGATTCTAGAAATACGGTATGCAACCAAAGTCCTAACCCTAATCATCAGCCACAGCTTAAAATACCTATATAAGCCGTCCCAGAGCTCGCCATCACGAAAAGTAACATTATTTAGATCTGATATTTCGAGGACCGATATCAACGGGAGCTCGGTTAATAGATAATCTGGGTATTTGCTATTTTAGGAATCAGGCAAATCCTTAACTGGTGTTTAGGATGTAAGTGATCCATGTCGAAGTAATGTTAGTCATAGGAAAACTTAATGTAATTTATTTATGTTTTGTAGAACTCTACTCTTCTTACTGATGCCTGCCAAATGTCTAGTGTACGAGTGCAATTTCGCTCCGCGTCAAAGCTATGAATAGTTATACTTGTATAAGTTATTATAAATACAATTATGAATCTAAACAAGGGATAATAGAGGTGAACTAGACGTAAGTGCACTTTAAACTTGAATAAAATCATTGTCTTATCACTATAGGATTTGGTGTATTACTTGGAAATAACAACTTTTCTTATAAGTATAATATAAATCTAAATAGAAATATTTTAATATTAACTTTATTAAATCATTGTTGTTAGCAGTCAGAAGCGGGTCATTAGCTGGATTAAACAACTAACTATAAAATACTATTTTTATTATGTCTATGACTAAAGTAATACGCTTTAATTTAACATATCCGTTTTAATGAACAGGTGACTTATCGAATGGCTTATTAGTTAGTCGACTTTTCAACTCAATCAAACCGCGTCCATCCGGCTAGAGATACCCTTTTTTAAGCAATATTATTAATTATTTTATGAAATCTAGTTATATGTAGTTAACGTTATTTAACGTTTAACTTGTTGTGGGTTAGGTATTTACCTAAAGTTAGGTACTTACTTGAAATACGGGCCATGTCGAACTTTATGTCCTGTACTAGGTTTCTATTTTCTATGGCCGCACCTATGAGAACAATATTATGTACATGTATCATCGTAAAGCTCACCATCCTTAAAACAGGAAGATTTTTGTGAATAGGAATTTACATCTACCAGCAAGGACATAAAAAATCAATTACTATTGTCTCATAACGCCGTTGTAAATTTTTTGATATAGAAAAATGAATTTTATTCCTATTCCAAAATGGGTTAAATTAAATTGCCTTGATTATGTACATCCTATTGCACGACAGTGGCCTGTTTTATAAAGCTGCAAATTACAATTTACAAGTTACAAGTTTCCATTTGACACAATCTCGACCAGTGACGACCAGCCATTTGAGCAGTGTTGCCAGTGTAGACCTGTACAATTGTTACTGGTAGCTTTATAAAACGTGCCCCAGGCCTTACCAGGGTATACTCGTGTTCTTTAAACAAAGGTATCTTGTAGCGCACGCGCCGAGTGTACTTTGTAAAAAAGACTTAAATACCTTGAAAGTTCAATAGATTATCGTCTCTACCACCACCGTATACAGTAGAATATAAATGCATTAATGATGTTCTCGTTGTAGCCATACTCTTCTTCAAAGTATTTCTCATCTGCTATCGTGATATTCTTATAGTCCAATGATAGGTTGCACTATTTTCAACCGAATTCAATTAAAGGAGAAGGTTCTCAATTCGTTTTTTTTTAGTGTTCCGTACCAAAATGGTAAAAGAGGACTAGAGGGCGAGACTTCAGTGTCTGTCTGTCTGTATGTCACAGCAGTTTTTCTCTGAAGCTATAGAAGCTATCAACTTGAAATTTGGCGTAGTTGTATAACTTGCTTGCCCGCATTTGTTTAGTTAAATATGTGAAAATATAAAATAAAAATAAAAATATTTAATAAAATATTTTGATTTGATTGTAGCGAATGGGCCGTCATATCTTATGAAAGAGAACAATCTGAAAATTTCAAAACTCTTCTTTTAATAATTTTCCGTTACGTACTTTTTAATTTATAGCCAAATATGTACAAAAAAAACCTAATTTAAAGAAAACTATTTATTTTTTACGCGCAAAATAAAATGAAGTTGTCAAATTTTACAGTTTTGGAAAATTATCAAAAAACTTTGAAAATCTGTATTAAAATTTAGGCTAGTAACTAGTGAAAATGAACCTTATCGGGCAGAAAATAAAATTCATAACAAAATTAGTATTTTTTTTGCTTTTTTTTAACCAATCTTAAATACGGAAACCTCGGTGCGCCAGTCGCACTCGCACTTGACCGTTTTTTTTGTTGCGAAGTATGATCGGCGCGTGGGCAACAGTGGTTCTGTTTTAACATATTAATATTGTTCTAGTCAAGTGGAGCGGCCTACTGAATATAGATATTGTATGGTTACGCCTCCGGCCCGGTCGGGCATAAAGTTGGACTCGTTCTGTGAACTCAGATCAGACCGCCGGGAATGATTATATTTAAGTAACTTGTTTTATTACTTACTGGGGTCTCGAACACCTGGTTATATTATAAGAAAAAATATTTTAGTTCTATTAAGATGTCTCCAACAGCGCAATCCCCCTCGAGGCCAAAAAATAAGGTTGTTATACCGCCTTTTTAGATTTAAGTTTTATCTGGATATATTTTATATTTTCGATATGTAATATCAGTTGCAGCGTGTTACTGTAATGATTACCTATTTAGTTCTGCGTGGAAGGTTCTGGGAAATATTGTCAACATAGTGTTAACTTAGAGTGAACATACTTAATTAAATGTAAACAACTAAATAGTAATTGATCTCAATGATCGCGTTAGATCTGGAAATTGGTTATTTCCCCTTCTGTCCTTTTATACGCCAGCTTTTCACTATGGACATTTATAATTATGTTTTAATACGTTTAATAGGTGGTCACATAAAATATAAAATTATGTAAATTTATCATTGTTAAAATCGACGCTTTCATTTTACCAATTCGGAAAAAAGAACTTTGGCATCCATACAAAGTTGTAAAACCTTGGAGGACCGCGTCAGCAACTTAGTTTTTAAATCCTTATAAATTATGAGGCTCGTTTTTGAGAGAGTTACATTGTTAATTAGTTAAGACCAGAATTGATCTTAAGTAACTTGTAACTAGCAATAATATTTGTCAAGACCTTTTTTTTAGCGGTCAAATTCGTAGGCAATTGTATGTGACCACATATATTGCAATAACAAGCCCAACTAGAATAACAGATTATTGTTGATATTATATTTGATTTCGTTTTATTTTAATATGGTAAAGGTAACGTAGAGTATGTGTATAGCTAAGTTGCGAGCTTTCAATGTTTTAAGATAAAACTTAAGTCATTATTCAGTTAACGACGGTTGCCGTATTACATATTACTTATTGCAATGGACAATCTCGACACTGAGCGCTCACGACTCTCGTCGCATGATAGTTATGAAATCAGGAACAATTGAATTCGGTGTACTAGATACTAAGTTTATATTTTGTATCTATTTGACGAAGGCTATTATAACAAACGTATAGCTTGGTGTAATGAGTGACGCTAACGCTTTTAGTGTGGAGTCAATCAAGTGTTTGGTATAGAATAGTTTCAAATTTCTTCGTGCAGGGTAATCATGGAGTATGCCTACAACCGAAATCTGTTGATATTAAAAATGTAGTCCGTAATCCGCGTGTTAATCATAACATTGTACTATTTTATCGCGATAGCGCCCTGTCCCGCATCTCCGGCATAAGATGGTCAATTTATGGCAACGTGTTACATTTCGGTATTTGTGGATATGTTAGAGTAAGTGTAGATTATAGTACATTACACGTATAGCTAAAGAAAGGCACATTGTAATATCGACTCGTAACATAAAACTAGTTTATAAGTATTTTTACATATAGGTTAAAAAATACCTTCAATAGGACTTCCGCCTGATTGTAAATCCAATCCAAATGAATGACAGTGGAGATCCCACTTTATAGAAGTAAATGTTTGAGGGTTAGACAGGTCTAGCACCGGACAGATCTTGTCTTATATTACTGCAATAATATACACATAAATAACTATACATAACTTTTAAGATGTTTTTATTTGTCAAGGTAAAGCAAAGAATAAGTCAATGTGTGCCTATATATGCATATTAGAGCAAATAATCTGCTGGAGTATTTCTAAAGCGTCTTTATTATTATACAATCAAAATGTCGTATTAGATCTTATTGGTTACTCGTGTCAGTAGAAATGTATAAATGTAGTAATGACCTAATGACTAAACAAGGGACGATATACTTGTTTGTTTAATATTTAATCTTAAACGTATTTTTAAAGTTTCAAATTTATTTTTAAAGTGAGCTAAATAAGAATATAAAGTCGAAGTCAAAATATATTATTTATACATTGGATTCTAGGAATCGGTTCTAACGGTTTTGACAAAAAAAAACGGAATAGGGTTTTTAAAAAGATAAAAAGATAAAAGATATTTATTCAGTAAGTAGGCCGCACGGGCACTTTTACATGTCATGAATCTACCAGCGCTTCCCAAGAGGAGACCACTGCCGAGAAGAAACGCCGCAAGAAACTCAGCAGTCAGTCATTTTTTAAACATGTTACAATGGTAGTACTTAATCTTGCATTATATACAGCAATAAATATTAAATTAAATATAATATCAAATAGCAAATAGCATGCGTAGTTCAGCAGGAAAACATGTCAAAAACATTACGAGAGAGACAAGGGGGGGGGGGGAAGAGAGGAGAGGGAAAAAAAAAAACGGTGTCCCCTAGACAAACAACTTTGCAATTTTACAAATTATGAATGACTAAGTTTCGGGTTTAGGCCAAGCATTTTTATCTGTTAGATAGTCCTCGACCCTATAGTACGCTTTAGATATTAACGACTTTTTTAAGTAATTTTTAAGTGCTGGAAAGGGTAATGTTAAAGCTTCGTCAGGTAATTTGTTATAGAAATGAATGCATTGACCAACAAATGATTTATATACTTTACGGACGCGGAATTTTCGGATAACAATTTTATTTTTATTTCTTGTATTTAGATTATGTACATCGGAATTTTTGGTGAAAGAATTTAAATTTTTAATAACATAAATAATATTCTCATAAATAAATTGAGACGCTACAGTTAAGATGTGAATTTCTTTAAAAAGTTCTCTTAAGGAGTCACGGGAATTTAAGTTATAAATAGAACGAATAGCCCTTTTTTGTAAGACAAATATACTTTGTATTTCAGCTGCCTTACCCCAAACCAGAATACCGTACGACATCACACTATGGAAATAACTATAATAAACTATGCGAGCTGTCTCAACATTAGTTAGTTGTCTAATTTTCCTAACCGCGTAAGCTGCCGAACTTAGTTTACCTGCCAGTACCGCTATATGGGGACTCCATTGCAAATTAAAGATATAAAACAGCTGAGTACAACTTAGTAACTTGAGTAAAGGAAGGTTGTTGATAATTATAACAGGGATGTGAGTGAATAGGTGTTAGTGAACAGTGTATCGTGTACGGCAATGTCTGTGGCGAATGTGATGTCTCAGCTCAGCTTCCACTATTCGTCAAGCAAAGAGAGTCTTCACCGTGCCAGTGTTTTGTGTTTGACGTCGCTCACGGCTTCAACAGTGAGCAATGAGAAGTATGAACATGAACACAGTGTTAAAATAAAAACGAAACCAGTGTAAGTAAGAATTAAAAGAAATACTCCCCAGGTTTTCTTGATGAATTTGAAAACGTCCGTTGACGGTTGACAGGCGCAGTCGCAAGTGGCCTGTTTTACTGTTAAGTAATGTTTATATCCAGACTTTGTTGTTACAATTCCACGAAAACACTACTATCTACAATTTACGATGCTAATTAGGACTATTACTTAATTTTTTATATTAAAATCGTTTAATAAAATACGGAGATAAAAATTTGACGTATATCAGCTGTCAGTGCTACCACAGATTTTGGGGCTAAGAAATCCGATCTGTTAAATTGACATTTTCAAAAAGACTTTGTTTCAATCTGAGGGACACTGATACTGTACTTAAAACACGTACACACTTTTTATTAAAAATCTTGAATTAATGACGTGTGATGATGTGCAAACCCATTTAACCGACAACGCTGCTCAAATCCAATTCAATGTTCATAAATAAACCAGGACCTCGGTCCGTCGTTTAAATCGAGTGAAGAACAGAGGCCGTGGCCGGTATTAGAGCGTTTTCGATCGGAGTTTGAGAAAACAAACAGAATTTCGTTGTAACGGTCGAATACAAAATGTGTCACTCACACGCCAAACTGTTCTCTATGCTATGCAAATAACACCTTATTGAAACGAAGTCTCTTTTAATGTTAAACCCGTGATGGCTGTAGCCGTCGTGGTGTCAGTATCACGACTTTCAGTTGAGACGGCCAGAGCCGTCCGTGGAAATCTAAAGGTTAACTGATGATGACTGTATCGGTGCAAAGTCAAAGGTTTCTTAAAAGGTAAATCTATATTAATGTATGTACGATTACTTTTTTCGAAACCTCCAACATATTATAATTTTAATTGAAAAATTTGATTAAATTAAACAGTACAGTCGCCATCAAATATACCGGATCATACAAGTGCTCAAAAATATCTGAACATGCTCTAACGCCGGTACCAATAGTCGAGCTTTTAAATCATCTTATTTCAGTACCTTTCATTGTATCTGCGAATGTAGATACAGTCACCAGCAATAATAGGTTCTCCAGCATTCGGAGGATTCTTGCACCCAATATCATAATATTATTGCCTGTGATTGTACATTATCGAAATTTGTATTAAAGATTATTTACAAAACGCTATATTCCGCTTAACTAATAACAGTAATATCAATCTGAGTTGAATACAAGTAAAAGTCGTTTTAAAAGAGCTGCGATGAATGGAGCGAACAAAATTAACTGCACCTGAAGGGCTTACTGCCTTACGCACTCGCAATAGTCGCAATCGCAATTGTTTTCATTTTGGAAATCAAAGGCTTGTCTGCATACAAAATAAAAACAATTGTTCCACTTTGAAGTCGATTGCGATAGCGAGAGTGCGTTAGGCAATAGGCCCACTGGTCTATGATTGTGAGTGCCATCCTTTTATACTTTGTTCCAATTTTAAACAAACATTTGTACTTAAATGTAATAATATTTGTTCAACAGGATTCACGGATATAAATTATGTCTACAACACAAGTTTAATGTTAAAAGCTTTTAAGTAAATGACCTCTTGCATGTAGTTGTGTACAAAAGTAATGTGCAGTTTACGTCAAATTTCAAATATAGAATGTCGAACGGTCTATATAGATGTGTTACAACTACATGCAAGAGGTAATTTACTTAAGTTTTTTATCTAAAAGTATTTTTTACTTTATTTTACCCATTCGATCAATTCGTGGCAGCTCTTGTGTGACCTCTATAATCTATAATGCAACATTCTTCTCGAACGATTTAGTATAAGTACGACAAAATATTTGTGAACGTGACCAATATCGGAACTACGACCGCTATATTGAAATTGGCAGGACCTAATTGATGCATAATAGAAAATAAGTCCGAGTGCATTCAGTTATTATTGTCTTCCGTGTAGTACCTAGTAGCCTTTGTCATAGCGGTGTTTATCCCAAAAGCTCATTTTATATAATAAGTATTACTAGTACAAGAACAGAAGGCTCTATTCGTAACGATACACAATTTAGTTAGGTTGCAATGCAATTGCGCAGCGGGTCTATTATGAGCGTGATTATCGATGTGGATAAACGTGGATATAACAGCTATCACTTTCTGACCAACATGTAAGTGCGAGGGTGACGTATGCTTTATACATCGCGATAAAGGCTACCTTAATACGGCCCTATACTGGCGTAAGGCGTGGGCGACGTGGGCCAGGTCGCGGAGGTCTCCGTGATCGCGACTGTTTTATTTTATTAAATCCGTCATTGCGCCACCAGAGGGCCTCGCAGAATGTACTATCAGCCCAATGGAACTCTGACCCACCATAGAACGCCGTCACAGTGACATGATAAAACAATGTATTTGACGCGCTGGCCTAGTTGGTAGTGACCCTGCCTACGAAACTAGCGGTCCTGGGTTCAAATCCCAGTAAGGGCAGATATTAGTGTGATGAGCGCGAATATTTGTTTCTGAGTCATGGATGTTTTCTATATATTTAAGTATATATTTCTATAATACAAGCCTTGAGCTTAGTTTGGGACTAGGTCAATTGGTGTGAAATTGTCCCCTGATATTTATTATTTATTTTATTTTTTTACTTACGACTTGTATCATAATCGTAACTGTTACACAGTTCTATGGTGGGTCAGGGTTACCGACTCGAAATTTTGTTCATACCCCACCACAGGAATTGCCTTTTCAGGGCCCCCATTTCTATTGCATGATTCGAATTCATTCGCGCGCCACCCAGCCCATTCAAGTGACATCCAAAGTCACACGTCGATGTACTTGTAGCATCGCGCTTTCCTGCAATAAGGAACTTGCTTTTACAAGCAACACTAAGCTGCCGAATCGCCTCGCGCTCTGTCACCCGCACAAATACATGGCCTTGTCGGACTGTACTGACAGTAAACTCATTTATTTACTGTTAGTTGACAAGTATTCCTTACGAAAAATGTGAAACTAGTGACGAGTATCTACAAAGAGCATTATTAAGGACTAAATATTCGTTTAATTAAGCTTAAAGTCGTAAACAAACAAGTTAGATCGCGCGAATAAATAGGTATAATTATATTTTTACTATATGTGCGTCATTAATAAGTGTCTTAAAAGAAAAAAACCAATAATATTGTAAGGATTATAGTAGAGTAGTTTTATTGTACGCAAATGAAGAATCAAACACATTAATAATTAGAAACCGTAAGATTAATTATACGACTAATATTCTGGTTGAGCTGATGCCTTATATAAAGAAACTTCAAATGAAACGCTTGGAACTTCCGGCACTGCAATAAATTAAAAGATGTACCTTAATTATATTTGTGTCATGTCATGAATGGTTATATTCCCATGTTTCTAATTATATTATACCATTAGTAACATATTAATGAATTGCGAGCTACTACGTGTATGGGTTGTAATACAATCTGTTTATTTCAACTGAAGTTTTATTTTCGAACCCTAACGAATAACTATTCAATAGATACTTGCGAACCCCATATTGAGAGGTGATATCTCTTAAACGGCTCAAATGATTTACGTTAAATATGGCTAAGTATCTACCACTCCGGTTAAACTAGCTTCCTATTCAAATTAAAATAAATCAAAATCGGTTCATCCGTTTGGAAGTTATTATGCTATCGAGACTGATGCACACGTTACACTGATAAGCGTAACACTCCTTTTTTAGGGTCCCGTACCAAAACCCAAAATGGAACCCTTTGACTTTATTGTCCGTCTGTCGGTCAGACCCTTTCTCCCTGAGATTGTTAAAGCTATCGAGCTAAAATTTGAAATATTTGTAGTATTAAGTGCAGTACTTTCCCAGGCCTTGCTAAAGTAAGGATACGAGCAAGAAATGGAATAGAGCCACGAATTCGTAACTTCCTGAAGGATATTTCGTTTGGGGTGGTAGTATCCTCGGATCGACGCTTTTTCTTGCTTCCATCCATAAAAATAAATAACGCTGGCACAGCTGTTATAGTCCTTTTGTATTCATGGTACACGTAACATGGGAGGAATGCTGCGCGCAGAAGACCATAGCAGACGTTTATTTAATGGTTACTAAAGTAATTTACTGAAACTGATCATTAATAACACTAATTGTTACTTTTTTCAAAACTAACGCATCTGCACCAAATAAACGTCGTTATTCACTCCTGTAAATACGAGTAGGTACTCTACCTCTGCCTCAGTACTTTATTGCAATTGTAAGTTCATCGTCAATGCTCCTAAAGTAAAATAAATAGGTACCTTGATATTTTGCTGGATGAAACTTCATTTTAATGATCACGTTCATAGCGTCACTGCTCGTGTCAGCCAAGGAGGCTTCACAATGAAACTGCTAAGGAACACTGCTGGATCTTTGTTAAAATATTGTATGTGGCAATGATTATGTGAATCAATTATTAGGTACATATTACGTTTCTGCTGTGTAACCCTTATAAATAGCGTTTTAAAAAGCAAATCGAACAACTTTCAAGCAATACGGCTTTTCTAAATAAATCCTTATAAAAATCTATTCGAAACCCCTTGAATGGGATAGCGAGCTGGTCCCTGGAATCTACGGACAAAGGCCATTATTGCGGAGGAGGGCCGCAAGAAACTCGAGCAGGTAATTCTTTCACACAACTTTTAAGCAGTTTTAGGGTTCTGTATCCACAGGTTGCCTAACGGGACCCTATTACTAAACATTCGCTGTCCGTCAGTCTGTATAGGCGTCATGAGGGTTACGTATCAGAACGCCTAAAGTTAATAAGCCTAATGTATCATAATACCTAATGGTCTTTTTTACAGAAACCGAAAACTTTTCAGGATTTTTTAAAAAGCCATTCCATAGAACTCATTAGGTTAGGTTAGGTTAGTTTTATAACAATCCTGAAAAATGTACCGTTTTAATAAAAAATACAATTAGGTATTATGAACTTTTAGGGATTATGATACATTAGGCTTATTAACTTTAGGCGTTCTGATACGTAACCGTCATGAGCTGTCGCGCCTACGCCACCTTCGCTTAGTAGTACTCACTATGTAGTGGGCCTCCATTCTACTGGGTAAAACCTGGGTTTGAAATGTATCATACTGCCCACGTTACGTTAGTAAGGTACTTACGATGTTTTTTTTCACCTATTCTTTCATGATAATTAGGGAAGAGGTAGTGGATAAAATAAAACTATAATAAAATAAGTTTAATACATAAATTTTATTTACCATATTTTAGGTATTGGTGTAAATAGTGAAAATATTTTCTAAGTAAAGGAAAGCTAAGCATTTTACAAAAATATTTATCATTTTTAACTGGACCGTAAAGGCATATCAACAAGGTTGTCTTGCTTGTACGCACGATATCAGGCGATGTGGGTTTTTAACAGGCTTAAAAAAGTCTAGTTATTCATTTATGTAGAATATTTGAAGTAATACGAAAACATCCCAAAACTTTAACATGAAATAGACACATTCATTATAATTGAGTAATATTGGAATGCATTTTAATAGACGCGAATAAAGTATAAGTGATGATACCCTTTCGTTCGCAAGAAGCCTTGTTCCGGCTGTCTTCACGTGAACTCCGCCGCGCTTAAATTAGATATCGAATAAAGATACAGGCGTAGCCACTTATCGTACATTTAACTTTTAAATAATCATCTTAAAGGTCATGGTCTAACGAAGATTAACACAAAATTAAAAATAGTTGAAAAACACATTTTAATCATAATATTACAATGTATAAATAGAGACCCCATTAAGTACATTTAATGATTACATAAATTGACAAATGGGGTTAGCGTAAGGCCCATCGTGCATCAGTTTGACTTGAAAGCAACACTATGCATAAGCGACACGAATAGAGGTGTTTTGCTCTTCCCGTGCCGTCCAAATTAACTCGAACCCAAGATACTGAAACCTGGCACGGGCAAACTGGCAAACCTTAACTTATCAATTAGTCTATAAGGGATTTGTAGTAGACTCTGCGCAAAATAAGCCTCGTCCGATGCGAAGAGATGAACCTTACCTTAACAATACATGTCAAAAACAAACTTCTGACAAAATACTATCGTAAATAGAAACCTCTATGTAGACCTATGACTTAACTAAATCATAATTGAGGGCGAGCAATTTCTAAAAAAAATGGGCATGGGAGCTCATAGCATTATCGTACTTTTAAGAGAAACAAATAAATAATGTGAAAATGCAATTGTAAAGTACCTCTACCTCGTGTTATTAAGCAACCATTTTCGTTCGGTCCTTATTTAAGTTATTTTAAATTAGATATTGGAAAACCAAGGAAACAATTTCAAAGCCCTACTTAGCAAAATGCAAGTCTATAGTTGTTTTACTTGCAAGTTTGCTTTAATTTCTTCTTTTTATAATTCCCATCGCTTAACTAGCAATAAACCTAAAACATATTTTAAGAAGAATTTTAATTGGATACTTAATGAAAAATAAATATTCGAATTGCCAATGGCTCCCGGGCCACTTTTTCACAAATTACATATCTCCGGCAACACAGCGACCCCATATTATATAATATAAGACATCAATCAAATAAATTAAACAATAGCTTTCAATAGAAGACGCTTAAAACATACATATTTGTTTCCTTAAATTCGTTACAGCTGTTATCAGTTTAACATAATTTACGTGTGAAAATAGAAAAGAAACAGTAGAATATCGGATCAGAAGTTTAACTGAGGTTTCTCGTTTGCCTTTTACCGTCGCGGCGAGAGTCGGGTTACGCATGGTAGGTCGCGGGTGTCGCGGCGCCCTAGGGCAGCGGCTTGTGCTCGGGGATGGTGGGCGACGCGGCGCCGCTGGCCGCGCGCGACGCGTCGCGCAGCGCCTCGTCGAAGCTCTGCGTCGAGTTAGACCGGGACGCAACTTTACCCTGGAATCGATAGTCTCAAGTCAGTTTCTATTACAAAAACGCTGTCAGCGCGTTGGCCTTTCAAAATCGACCCTTGAAAGCGCCAGCAATGGTGGTGTTGTATTGGAGTTCGCAAATAATATAGTACAAAATAAAAACATACTCGTACTTCAGACTCTTTTATTCCTAAAGTGGCATTAGCAGTGGGGTGGGGCGCACACAGCTTTATCTACATCCATTACGCCCGATTTTGCATAATGCTTCTTCTTTGCGTTGAGTGACGAAGACGAACCACTAATAGTGTACAAAACAGACACACATTTTTACATAATACACAACTTGGTAATTGATACTTTTTGCTAAATGGCTTATGAATATAAATGGCATTTAAAATTTACGTTGCGCTTGTCGACATGTCGTATGGTGTCGCACGATTTACTCGGCGGCTATAAATATTTCCAAATGCCTGATAGATAACCTTAAGTCGGTGAGCATTTATTGATCTCCAGTAATCGCTTAATCACACCAAACGCGTTTTTAAACCATTATGTTTCAAAGTATTTAAGGAAAGGTAAACAAAAAAAATGCATAATTGAAATAACGGGATGAATAAACTTTATCCCACTCAGAAACGAATATAACTAGCTCGTGAAGAATGAGAAAGGATAACGACATATTGATGACGTATTTCACACACAAAAAACATATATTTCATACTAAATATTTAAAAAAAACCGGAAAAAATGCACATTTTGGTGAGCTAATAATAACGCACGTATCTCTATCCTCAGGGTTGCCAAAGTTTATGCAGGAGAAGTTTATACATTGTAATATTATGATTAAACCTACGTGCTTGCTGGATGCTTTCATACTCTTCTTCTACTTCTCCATGCCATAGAAAAACCATACCTTGACGTTTTCGTAGGCGGAGCCGACGCGCTCCTCGATGGAGCGGAAGGACTCTGAGTTTCGCATCTGGCCCAGCTTGGTGGACACGCCGGCCGTGATGCCGCCCAGGATCGACGTCGTCTTCTCCGCCGTCGATTTTATCACAGATTCCGTTTTTTGGTATCTGAGAAGCACACGTGGTAATGTTATCGCGCTGAGAATATTTGTTAAAACTGCGCCGAGCGTACGCCGGATGTACTGTGGCGCCCTCATTACTTTTATTGTGTTTTCTAATAAACTAAAGTATTTTCTTGAAATTGGACGAACTGTTTTTGTACTACAAATGAATCATATACTTAGTTAAATAAAAATTAACCTTCGAGTTGTTAACTTAACGGAAAAAAGTGGCCACCTTTTCCCGTTAAGCTGACTACTCAAAGGGTAATTGTTATTAAAGGCTGTTACGTATCCCATAAATTGTGTTTTTACTTGCACTACAAAATCATTTCGTCTAACTCCAAGGAAATTCTGTAGGTCGTGAATGAAACAGTCGTCAGTTACATTTTGCTCATTTCATCTGCGCCAAAAAGGCCAGTTCCTCATCTGACGAATTACTCCAAAACAGTATGTCATACCTCAGTGCCGGTGGAGCATAAGCGTGATATAGGCTGTGAGAACAGAATCGATGAAAGAAACGAAATATGAGAAATGGTTTCATTTCATACATGCATTTACAATTTGATGGAATTAAAAAAAAATGGATATATTTTATAACTTTTAATTATTTTTGTCCTTTGTAACTTTCATCTATTTTTGACAAAACATCATTTGTTTGTTGAAACGTCATTACATTAGTTTTTTGTACATTAACTTTAAGGTTTTTGTGGTTCAGCCATTAAATGATTAAGTTCAATGTTCTGTTAATGTCACTTTCATACGTATTATTATATCTATAGGTATAAATAAAAGTGCTGACATCTGCACAGACAATCATAGGATGGTCAATTGCTCGAGGAGATCTTCCCTTGCTCCCTTTGAGGCACGCCATAAATAACTTTCTTACTCCTAGTAAACCATTTTTTTCAAAAAATGTTGCGGTTTTATTGTAAACAGCAATTATTTGAATTTGACGTTACAATCAAACTATCTCCATCTAACGTTCTTTGAGCGGAAGCATATAAAGTTATCCCTTTCGATTCTTGTTTAGTCGAGCCGGCATATATCTTAAGAACTACGCTCTAGTCAGCGTAGTAGTTGCCATTTTTAGGACAAAGTAACTTAATTTTCCATTTACAATACTAGTTATGAGTGTTATGACTTATGATAACGGTACATCTCATACTGCATTTTGAAACTTTAATGAAAAAACTAATTAAAACAAAAGGTTGTTGAAGGTTAATGTTAATTAGTTAATTGATCATTAAGCAGAAAACGACCAAAATTTTCAACAACGCGCTACATAAGCGATCGCGAATCACGCGTATTTTAAACTCATTTTATAAAACTACGGCGCAGGTAGTTCTTGGAAAACTATGATCAGTCGGGATTGTCTGAATTGACACATATTGATAAGCAACAATATGTGTCATACTACTGCCTTAATCAAAAGTTCCTTTGATACAAAAATTAGAGATAAAGAAACACTTATCAATTGCTCTTACTCATTTCAAACCAGAAATATAGAATGATTGAATCGAACTTGCCATGACTCACAATCAGTCAAATTTAACTCGAGTGCTTGATTGCCTTTTCTGATAACAGAGTATTATGAGGAAAAATATTTCTTGTTGGTATGAGTTACAAATAAATATTGATTTTTTTTGACGCGCCGACAAGAATGACGATTGGCGAAGTTTATTTATAAGTTATTATTATTACCCTTGTGTGAGCAACGGCGAAAGCCGCTTCTAGTTGATATACCTATAATTTAATAAAATGTTTTGATAAGGAATGAGTATTTTCCTGATAACTATGATAATTTTATGATTCACAAATGTAAATAACTAAATGCAAAGAAAGCTTTAAAAACCCGACTGCATTTTTAAAATTATCGTCGATACCTACCTATGTTAATAATTGTCATTTTGCCATTGTTGTTGATTTCAGTTTTAACAGTTTAGGTATCCTATGTCACCCGGGATGGTGAAATGATTCTAACGATACCACACATCTAAATGGGCCGGGTCATTTTAAGACTGCGCCGAGCGTACACCGGATGTACAGTGGCGCCGTCATTACTATTATTGTGTTTCCTAATAACCTAAAGTATTTTCTTGAAATTGCTCGGTAGGTTTTTGTACTACAAATGAAAACTCAACATATAGGGTATATCACATGGTTTAAGAACTATTCACCTTTGAGTTATCAACTTAACGGAAAAAAGTGGCCACCATTTCCCGTTAAACTGACTACTCAAAGGGTAATTGTTATTAAAGTTTATTACGTATCCCATAAATTGTGTTTTTACTTGCGCTACAAAAAGATATCGTCTGATTGCAAGGAAAATATTTAATTAATTAGAAAACACAATAATAGTAATGAGGGCGCCACTGGACGCTCGACGTTTCCTCGGTACAGTCTTAACGTCATGTATGGACTGTTGCAACAATTTGTCAAACCCATTAAAGCGACTAGGTACAAAAGTGTCTAGCTACTTAAGAGGCCGCCTGTACTGTTTTATATGTCAACTAATTCACTATGTGATAATAAAAGAGCATTGACATTGATAATGAAAATAAAAAACGACTTGTTGAGTTATTTTGTACTTTTTATACTCTCAATGCGATGATGATGTTTGGTTGTCTGATCTTAAACAGTAAAAACATCAATTGAATCCAAGCATGATTTCTGCTAAATTATGTCAGAATTTAAATCAAGTCTTTTGGGTTAGAACACATTTTTCATACTCCTAATTCATGCTTAATTATCATTTTATGTACGCGTTAAGCGATTAAAGGTGCGCTATACCATAACCCAAAGAAAAGAAGTACAAATGCAAAATGAAATTATTGCAAGATATGATGTACTTACAGTGGCGCAGCTGTCACAGCTTGTGTAAGCGCTGCCACCCGAGTTTCTATCGACTGATAGCTGTTGTGCAACAAACCAAATGTGAAATGAATAAAATCATATTTAAATTAAACCGCCACCATGCCTAATAACTACTCAATACAACATCCAAGCGAAGCGACACAGAAACCAAAAGCAATGAGTGCGCAATTACCTTCAACCATAACCACGTTTTTTTTGTTCTAACCCTAAAGAGCTAACAATTTTTTAAATACATATACATATACCTACTCTAAAAGCAAACAGATAGGAGAAAAGTTACGGTTTAAATAAGTACTATGCCAACAATAAGCAGATAAAGTATATGCTATACTTACACGTGGCTTTCTTTCACATTTTTCAAACCCTGATTGACGTCTTCGGTTATCTCCTTCCACACGGTAATACCAAGCTTTCTTTTAAGTTCGGAGCTTTGGCGAATCTAAAAAAAAAACAACATTTTGTTTTAACTGATGATCTGCAGACCACCACAGAACAGTTCTTTTTGCATTGTAAGTACCTACATTAAAAGTACGAGACGTAGCTAGATTCAGCTACGTCGTTAAATACTAATGCGAAAGCTGCTATATAATGAACAGGCCTTACGACATCACGTACACAACTCTGTTACGTAATTTTAATGAGAATGTGCCAAATTTTATAGTCTCATGGAAGGAGCAGTAAAAGAGCAATATTTAGCTTCAAGACCACGGGATCCCAAATGCATTTATCATCCCGTGAAGGATACATGATTCCACACTGTATGTGTGCGGCGCAGGAAAGTACGCTGTGGAGAACATTAGGGGAGGCCTGTTTAACAGTGGACTGACAATCACTTCAGTCTGGTCACCCGGTAATGAGGTTGTTGGTTGGCTTGTAGCATAGCTTTAAGTGTGGCAATATAATCTAATGGAAATGCTTGCTATGTTCAACCTCTAGCCCAGGGTGGTCATTGAAGACTGACGTCATCGAGGCTAATCAGCTTACCTTTATTCAACCTGGACGCGGCTACACCTAGCGCGCAGCTTGCTCCCGCGTCAGCCCCTTTCAGCTCATGTTACCGAAGTTAGTCAGCTTACCTTGCTCTGCAGCACGGTTCGCAGCGTAGCGATTTCATCTTCGACACGTGCTAGCTCTCGGCTCCACTCTGCGCGCAGCTGCTCGGCTTGCTCCGGCGTCAGCCCCACCAACTCTTCAGGAGTATGCACGTCGCCGGCGCCCGCGCCCGGGACCGCTTCCTCAGCTGGAACCAAGGAGTAAACATCGATTAGAACACTAGCGAGTATTGTCACGACTCGTCTAATGTGGCGAAAGAGACTACCAAGAAAGGAACATTTTCGTCATAACTAACAATGATTTTACAAAAATGGGTTTGTTTGATCGTCGATTTGTGCGACTAAGGCCGCATTTCTTGAAAACTTGGAATAAAACTTACTTCGAGATAAGTCTATACAAATTCGGCGTTTAATCTAGGAATAAGAACTTATTCAAGTTTGGTCGAATGCAACCTTAATGTCTGTCTTCCCTCCCATATTGTAATTTCTCAATTTATGTTCGGCAAACTGTACCAACGGCACGGCTGAACCAACAGTTAGCCAAAAAATGTTTGCCTAATATGACCGCAATTTAAAACCTTCAGTTGTATTTAAATAACTGACTATAAAAGGAAGTTGATTTCAATCTCCTCCTGGTCGTTGGATTGACTTTAAATTTTGCATACCTATACAATTCCTATGACAATACAATGATCTGGTACCATCGAGCTGGGTAATAGCACGTTCGTTGAGCTTGAACTTGTTTGACTTGTCTTTAAAATAGTAAAACTTCATTTAAAAAAAAAAACTGTTTTCTTTCTGGGGAGTGCCTCAAATTCTGAGACGTCTTTATTACAGGAGGCATAAAAGCGCGATGTTGGATAATATATTATGGCTGGTAACTGTACATGTATCAAAAGAATACTCGACCCCAATGCAATATCAACGGTGTCTAATGATATTATGTTCCTCAACGTAATTAACTTAGACCCACCACGTCTGAACTGACCAGATGAGTTGCTGGCTATACAGGAAAAAAACCGCTCATTTCCGAAATACCAGAATTTTAAAATACCAGACTACTCTCTTTACCAGATTCCCAAATCACCAGCTTCGAAATATTAGGTAAGCATAATCAACGATACCGAAATTTAAATGTTATTTTTTGAGATTCATGTATATTGAGAATCTGGTATTTTAAAATTCTGGTATTTCGGGAATGAGCGAAAAAAACATACCTATGAACATATAATTGGATTCAATTTCTTTTTGTTATCAGAAACGCAAAAACTTACAATATGTTATGTCAAAACGAAGCCGTAGGTACCTCTATTCTACGAGGTAAAACCATATTGCCGTAGAACAACGTTATCATATTGTTTTGAACTCGGCCGCCAATACTGTCGGGTAAATAAGAGCCATCGTAACGTTGGCAATACGATAACATGTCAAAAGTCAGTGGTTTTACCAATTCAATACATTTTGATAAATCGAGCTTTAATAATGATATCGCTTAAAGAATCTGGTATTAAAAATTCATGTACCTATTTAGGAAATGAGCGAATCATATACGTACATAAAATAATATTAGATTGCTCCGGTGCCTGCCACACTGTTTACAAATAATAAATTAGTTACAATATTCGTTTGACGAAGAAAACATAAGTGAGCCGATTTGGTATTTTATTTCATCGTAATAATATGTACCTATTACATTTACGTATGCTATTAATATTACGCATTGGACTCAAGTACCACTTTATTTACTTATCGTTTAACAAAAGATTTTCCTACTTCATAAACATATGTGCAAATAAAACTTCGTGTGTTTAAATCTAACTACTAACCTCCAGGTGTGATACCTAAAAACTTTTTATAGTTGGTGTGGCTGGAGACTTTGGCAAGGTATGGCTTAGATAAATCTTGGAAGGTGACTCTAACTTCGCGCATTTTCTTTTTGAATATGCGTAGTCTTCGGCGACGATTGTCCATGTAAAACTCTGTTTCGATGCATAGAGCGGCGTCGGTGAGGTCGGGAAGTGCGCGCCAACTGGCGTCGAGGTCGTCCCTGGGCCAGGCGGGCTCGTCGAGCTCGTCCAGCTCGTCTACAGCCACGTCGAAGCTTGGCGTCGAGTCGTCATCCGGCGGTACGAAGTAAGGGTCCTCCATGTACTCCAGGCTCGCCGGCTCCACCCCTCCACCGGTAGCCATGCCGCAGATTACTATCTGTCTCCTCTATCGTCACGATATAACATTTTTAAAAACACACAAACAGTTTCAAACACACTTCAAAAACAGAACGCGTTCATCACGATACGTTAATGTCACTATCGCATTATCCGACTCTCGCTACATTCGACGCGCGATCGCAACATATGCGACCCGTAATGCAGCCAGCGCGTAAGATATTTTTCGATTCTCTTCCGCCACGTCGGGCCCCGCACGCCCGCGCCCGTCTCGCGCCGCTGAACGAGTGCTCGTATTCGCCACTTTCACCGGCGGCCGCACGAGCTCCAAAGTAGGAAATTTAATAAACAATGGTCTTGACCTCGCACGAATTAGATTTTTAACTTATTCCATGGATTACGTTGTAAATGTCACGTGGCAGTTAACACGATACAGGTTTCTGACCGCCGTTGAGAAGGAACAAAACAACAAGCACGAGTCGAGCTCACCTTGCGCGGCCAAAGTTTATTGACAGCGCCCGGAGCGCGGCGGCGCGCCAACCACTCCGCTGGACCATCTTTGTTACGTCACTTTTGCTACATGATTTGAGAATAAAAAACTGAATACCTATTACACGACCCGTTTGATGAGTCATGCTCTGAGATCTATAATAGCTTTGAAGCCAAGCATCTAATTACACCAACATCTATCTGCTCGTGGATAAATCTATAGTTATAATATAATATAACACACCTTATACATACAATTTTGTAGAGTTCAATACACTCAATTAAATCGTTTTTGGCACACTTTAAAGTTCATCAATAAATTCTTGAACCTACATACTTACCCACTAGTACCTACATTTATAGGTTTATTCCACGATTGCACCGATTAAAACCGATTTAAATGAAATAAAATTTCAAGTAAATAGGTAGGTACATGAAGTTGAAAATCTCGGTTGAAATATTAAGCAAGTTACCTTTCCAAATTCATCGTGTTGCGGCGTGCAACAAAGCGTAATTGCACATTTTTAGCTTTAGCTACATTGCTTAATGTACGGTTCAAGGTAATTCAGAGAAGAAAAGGAATGCCAGTCATTTTAAGTGTGCAAAGTACATTTGAAGAAAATGTACCTATAAAGATCAAATTAAATTCCTAGGCCAATTTAGAACCTTGTCGCAACGAGACAAAGAATTAGTACCTACCGGAATTAAGGAGGGGGCTTTTATTTTAATGGGTTACATCTTTTTTGAAGTGTTTATAAGCCCGATGTGAATTTAAATTAGGTACCGGTAAAGGTAGGTAAAAAGCAAAATTATCTGTGACCCTAGTGAAAAAGGATACAATTCTTCCGAGGTACAAGTGATTGACGGTATGAGTCTAGTAGGTATACTCTGTAGGTACATGATTTTTATAAATACATAAAGTCACGCCTTGATTCCCAGAGTGGGGTACCTAGGCATAGCTACAGAATTTCCAACAACTCTTAAAACTTGTTGATAATTCTGTAACGACACTTTCCTATAATCGTTTTCAAGCCCCCGATAAAAAAAGGGGTGTTATAATTTCATCGGTTGTATCTGTGTGTCTGTGGCATCGTAACTCCCAAACGGATGATTTTTTTAAGAAAGCAGGTTTAATCAGGACGGTTCTTAGCAAGGTTTTATAAAAACGTCGTTAAAGGCATTAAGTAAATACGTCGATTTGATTCGTATCAGTCTTCATTAGGGCGACATTATTAGATAAGAAAAACTTCTGTTACTATACTCATACAAACAATTAACTGTAGAAAGTAGGCCATTTCTATGCAAGGACTTGAACAGAGACATAAAAAGGCAATTCTTCTAGATAAGTGCACTTTATGAAACAATACATTTAAATAACATAAACTGCCTGAATAGACTGATGCAATTAATGCAATTACATATCTACCTAACTACCTATTAAACTTTTATGTAGGTACTTCTTTTGTCAAGGCTAAAATCAATTAAATTGATTAATTTTGTTAGAATCAATTAAAGAAAATCGTTATTTCTGTAGCATAATTTTAATTCGCGTTTTTTCCTTTCCCCTCTTTTCCCCATTCCATTTTTGGACCCCATACAAATTATCCGTGGCTGGCGTGAAGACGTTGATATCTCGACATGCACGTTTTTTTTTTAATTTCTTTAAACGCTTCGTTATTTTTTTTTCTATATTGGTATTTTTTTTCATATTTTTATCTTAATTACTTTTTGACTTATGGCCATTGTTCATACATTGATAACTATACTTTTGGCAAGTTATTGTGGATAAAAAGACATATTACACATCACATTGCACAGTGTGAAATCTGCCCTTAAAAACGGACATATATCATTTTGGAACTCAAACGATAGATTTAACCATTTCAAATGTGAGACGATCATACCGGAGTGCCAATTCTGCTCAGAACTCGAGAAATATTTTTTTTAAATTTTATTTACAAAAAACACAAACATGGAAAATCTCCAGTTTTCGACAAAACTAAACGCAAATCACAGTGACAATAAATTAAACAATGCATGGCGTGTGTATTATATAAAAAATAGAGCTCTAGTTGTTATTTTGTTTGAATTATTTAGGTTTTTGTTAATTTTGTTTTTTATTTTTTTTATCAGAAATCTCAAAGCATTAGGATTTTATTACTAGTCAAAACAATTGTTTACACGTGCAGCAAACACTAAAAAAAAATTAGATCTAAATCTCAAAGGATCTCTGAGATAATTCGTTCTAAATTTTTTTCTGATAACTATGGAAATAGGGTTGTCGCATGTTTTCCACATAATATTTGTATAGAAAAGTTTAATTTTTAAGTAACCATAAAACATGATAACATTGTGCTGACCTGATGATGGAGCTGGAAGGTGGTCAGAAGATTTCTGCTGATAAAAGGTGATACATCAAGATTTAACTGTGAATCGAGTCTTGTGTCTGCGTTAAAGACGCTTATTTGTTTAGCATTACAATACATAAATACACTATAAATCTTTAATTTTAAAAACTAGGTGTTATGTTCAGTAAAATATTATGTTGTTTTCGTTTTGAAGAACTTCTGTGCTTTCATGACTATGGCCTTCTAAATTGCTTAAAAGGTTATCATCGCTTCGTGACTCATTAAAATGTTCTTCCGTTTGGACATCATATGGTTTGAGTAACATTATAGCGGCTAGTGGCAGAGGTAATCGCTTTAATTTATTTTGCCGGTCTCTAAGCCGTATGTTGGAAATACAAGGATCAGACGACTCCAGTGCTCTATGAAACAAATCCAACATGGTTTTTTCCCGATCCAACTTCCTACAATGGTGTTCACGGTCATAACGCCAGAATTTATTTCGGGCTTCCCCAGCTTGCTCCGAAAGTAACCCTATGGGTAAAGCACAAGTTTCAATTATTTCCTTGCCATGGACTAAAATTTTATGCAATGTCACCGTCATCGGATGCCATTCATATGCTGAAACGTACTTAGATGCAATTAACTTGCAAAAGTCGCCGAATTTATTAGCGTCAATAGGCAATCCGCTAGACAAAACTACTAACATTGTATGTAGATCGTCCAGCAGCCACTGTTGAATATCTAGTATTTCAGCGAAAATGGCACGATTTTTATCGTTTAGAGCAGTTCTCGCGGTGTTTCCGTCGTTTGTTGTTCCTGAATTAGGTCGGACAACATCCACCAAAAGCCCTAATCTTTTTCTGATCTCTTCTTGGATACGTTTTTTTGTTTCAGTGACTTTAGTTGCTTCTGGTGAATTATGTCCGATTCTCCATTTCTTAACAGGATTTTTGTATCCCAGATGCAATAGAAATTCAAACACGCGAATCCACGCATGAAGTGGACTTAATCCATGCCGCAAAAGAGTTTTATCGGTAGGCTGTGAAAAAACAATATCTAATTTGTTGAATTGTGTTGAAGTAGCCTTGCAAAAAGGGCATCGAAGTTGTGAACTAGTATTAGTTATGATATTAAGGACTTTGCCATCTATGACGGTCAAGTAGAGTTGAGATTTCACTGATATTACTTGTCCTTTTGAAGTAGTGACCTCGAATGTGGTTAGCCTTTCAATTTGGTCTTCTATCATTTTTTTTTCGGAAAGGATTAAATCTTTTGACTCTTTCCGATATTGAGTATGAACTGGCCGACAATACCTATACGAAGTTGGGGTTGGGTTTAACCACAGCACCACGCGGCCTCCTTCAGTCGTAATTCGTAAGGGAATGAAAGTAGTAACAAATATGCTACTATCATTTTCTTCGCTTTGAAAAAAGTTCTGTTTGTAAAGCGATTGTCCTGAACTACCGTCAAATCCCCAAGAGCCCTCAAAAACGCAATTTAACAATTCGAGATTTTTTTCAGCACAATAAATTGAAATGGTATCGTCACACGATTTGATTATTCTTTCAAATGTGTGTGAAATAAGGCTGCATAAAGGTATCGATGCATCTCTTTCAGATACTTGAACTGGGGCATCAGGGTAACAATCTTTCTTTGCGGCTCGAATGTGATGATATGACGGAAATGCTGGATAGCCTCTCGATTTTAAATCATACTCAAGAAATTTGTATGTATCTACAGTGAATTTTCGATCTATATAGATAGCTAAAGCTTCCTCTGGGCTATAGGGCTGGGGATCTTTTTTGATTTTTGTGGCTATTTTGATTGCTCTTGACGGACTAGCTAGGCAGGAATTAACAACAAATTCAAAGTTTTTTGATGCCGGTTTTGTGAGGTTTTGCCCTTCTGCTTTTAAACTACTCGACAAAACCTTGATCAGTTTAGCAGATGGTTCATTACTTAGGGTTTCTTGTAGGTTTTTGCAAACTCTTCGTTTTTGTCTTTCGCTCAGTCCGTCGTACTTTGATTCACATCTTTGCTCAGATATCGGAAAATCTATATGAGAAACATCGGTTTTGGGATTACCTATGTCAGATTCGAAATCGCGATTGTTACTTGGACCAGCGTAAGGAACGGTAGGTTCTGAAGCAAATTCGAAAATTGAATCGCCTACTAAACCAGATTCAGTTTCGGAAACAGGCGGGCGATAGAGAAGCGGATCCAAACATTTTGAAAGGTCCGGTTTTAGGTCTCCATTTAACCAAACTGTGTGCTTTTTAATGAAGAAAATCATATTGTATTTACATGATTTGTATAAGTTTTCGCATTTACTGGTAAGTTTGGAGATTAGATCTTTGAGTCTTTTGTTATTTATGTACTCCGTATGTATTTCCAAAGTATTCAGCACTGCGAAAGTTCGATCTTCTAAGCTTACATCCAGGGGGCGACATTTCTTGCCCTTTTGCTTTGCAAGTGCAAGGAACAATTTATAAGCGTCTAGTCTGGTAAAGATATTGTTGGAACCTTGTTGGGAATTTGCGAATACTCTTGAAGGTTCGAGAGTATCGGCTGCTGCCATCGAATTAATAATAAATGCACACTTTTATAATAACTAAAAGCAATCATGCAATTTTCGAGTTGTTTTGATAGCTAACTGTCAATGCCAAAGCTAAAGTCAATTCAATTCAATTATTTTAATTTATGGCGATCGGTCGCTTTAAGGATTTAGGTCAAACATCGCTTTCTCAAATATCTATGATAAATGATAAAATCTATGACACGTTAATTCAGTCTACTCAACTCCATTTCTGCAAACATATTATATCATTTCACCAATAAGAAAAGTTAGTTATGGTGTAGTTGGGTCGAAACACTTTCATAAGAGAATTTTATTTTTAGAAAATATCAGTGAACGGAGATAAGACATGGAAATCACATTTAAGAACTTCAATTTATCGGGACAATTTATTAATACACCCACATTTAAATAAGACGTTTAATAACATGCTTTTGACAACCCTAAACGAACATTTTTAAATATGGATATTTCCAAGATCCTGCTAGATTTTGATTTGATACTTTAGGGGTGGATAGTAATGGTTTCAACGAATATTTTAGGTAAGTATCAAATGCTAATACGCTAGGGTTAGGGGAAAATAAAATAAAAACTAAAAAAGAAAAAATCAACTATTACTTTGTACTGCTTCCATAAAAACACGCCTAGTTTTTTTTATTACGTACCTGAAACAAGATGCTATTGATATCTAAACAGATAATCGGTGATTATTCTATACTTTTGCAGTTACACGCAATTCTATGAAAATTTTGAGTTTCATAGAAAAATAAGATTTAAAAAAAAAACTCGAGTTCTGAGTAGAATTGGCACTCCGGTATGATCGTCTTGCATTTGAAATGGTGAAATCTATCGTTTGAGTTCCAAAATGATATATGTCCGTTTTTAAGGGCAGATTTCACACTGTGCATTGTGTGTATAGATTTATAAATAATTTTATCAATTTACTCTCGATTACAGTAATAACGTACTTTTTTTAACATAACGACATATCAATCAAACAAATCAAATATATCGAGTTATCAACTAACGCACAGTAACTAAAACGAAGTGCGTAATGTGACATCTCAACTTGTACAACTTTCCATCGAGTTATCAAATTTCGTACAGTAACCAAAACTAAGTGCATAATGTGATATCTCAACTTATATTACTGCCCATCGATTTGTCTCGTCTCACATCTCAATGTGTACGACTATCCACCGAGTTATCAATTTAGGTACAGGTAATATATCTAAGTGCGTTATAGTAAATCAAACAAGTGCATCATGTGATATCTCAACATGGAAACTTACGTCAAAGAATTATGAACCAACACAATAATACGATATCTCAACTTATGTTTTAAAAATATTTTAATTCTCCAGAATATCTTAAGATATTAACAGACAAATAATTAAAATCAGTACCTGAAACCTTGACGTGTATAGTTATCAATGTTTTTAATCAAGGGAACAAACCAGTATACTTGTATATTTTCAGATAATAATGTAATATCTGGGAAACAAAGTAAGAATATGTACAGTTGTCAATATTACTAATTCCAATAAAAGTGTTGTCTCTGTTTATTATCATAATATTAAAATAATTTCACTAATTTATTAACAATTTAATCACTAATTTATCTTAACATTTAAAGGTGCGCTCAGCATTGTGTTGCGACACTAAACTTGTTAGTGCTGCAACGCTGGTATTCTGTGAAAACCAGATTGTGCGACAGCAACCGATATGTAACGCCTGTTGTTTTCAAGAACCCCCGCACTAAACGACATCATCCGCCGGTCTCCTGCCTCAATAAACGTGCCGGCCCTTTTAGACCCGACCGGCATTTGTAGATATGATGGCAAAATACCTGACAAAATATCCTTGGTTCCGTGCAGAATATGGGACGGGTGCTAGTGTGAGATGCAACCTGAGTAGACATGCTAGCCCAGTCACATCTCCACCGGACCTCTAATAGGGCTGGTGCGGCAGCTGAACTAGCTGAAAGCTTAAAGGTTGGCCAATGTAGTGGTCTTGGCCAGTTGGTGGACTAGTAGAGAATGCCTTAAATATAAATAAGATAATATATGTTCATTTCATTCGGCGTTGAGAAGGTGGCAGTTTCCTCGTTCAACGCATTAGTTTAACCATCCAGCGAGTAAATGCTGCCAGTATCTTTGAGGCCTTTCCTAGATATAAAAGATTTAAAATAGAATGAAGTTGTTAAAATGTAAGTTATAAATAAAATTGTAAATACGTATTTATCTTGTCATTAAAATAGATCGGCTTTTTATTAAATTGAATAGTGTTGAAGCTGGACTAAGCTTTCCCATAGGTCCTGTAGGAATTATCGAGCATATGGAAAACAAGCACGAAGTGGTCTTGAAACTTACATAAATCTAACTTCTCGGTTTTATAGGAGTTCGCCTGATTAGTGCTTCTGAGTTAACCCTACAATGCATACAGTGACAGATATGTCACAACCAGTTTAATCGTTAGTAGTTAAAAATAATGTAAAGGCAGCGACATCTTTTTCGTATAAAAGCAAACCTAGAGGGCACTATATAAGTGTAACACAGTAACAATCCACTAGATAGCATTGTATTTGAAATTACCAAGGGATTTATACAAATGTTGCTGTTCTCCGTGAAAAATGGATTTATTTCATTTACATATTGCAATAATAAAAAATAAAAAAATCAAAAATCGAAGAAAAAAATATTTTTATGTGTGAAAATCTTTGCGTAAGTATGCTGTAAATATTATATACTGTCAATGATAATCTATATGCCTATATACAGATTTTTCCAAACGTTCCAGATCTGTCACACCATGCATCGACGGCGTGTCCAAATGTTCCATATATGTCACTGCATGCAGTAATTTTTTGGATTTTTCATAAGTACATGAAATATTTTACTGTCACAAAATGAGAAAAATGTGAAAATACTAAGAGAAATTTGTTTATCCAAATACAACAATTATTTCTAAAAGTTTAGAGTCTAATGAAGTATAAATTAAGAAATTGTTCCATAATAATACGTTAGTGTAACCCAAACCTTATATCATGGTGTGCCATAAAACGGTTTATTTACATATCATGCGAGAAATACTAATAAAAATGGTTTACATAATGGAAACTAATACTATTTCTTTAAGTTAAGAATCTACTGAAGTTTATATTAAAAATCTAATTCATAATTAAATATCAGTGTAACCGATACCTAATAGCATGGTGTACCACATATGGAACGGATTAAAAAAAGTTAATTTCTCCTGAAATATTACTTATATATTTTTTCATTATTTTTTCTCTTCACTAAGCCCTAAATAAAACCACATATATTTTTTTCACACAAATAAAAAAACTGCATTGTAGGGTTAAATAGGTGATTTAACTTCTACTTTAAAGCGATCGTAGCTCGCTTCTAGGATTTTAGAAAGTTTTGGGGTTAATTAAATGTATATTGATGATGTTGAAAAGTACTTGTATTACAAATTACGTATTTGTTACAAATTAACAGAAGGACTAAGAATTTGGGTTACGAGACACTCTTTACGACTTTATTTGTTTTTTGTTTGTTGGTGTATTAATTATTATTTTCAATAAGTTAACCGTAACTGTAACATGCATATTGATAGTGGTTTTCCTATCGCTCGTTTTCTAATACTCAATTATAAAATGTACTGTCCCACCTCAGCAGTTACCTTTGTTTAGTGCAAAGCTAGATCTAAAGTTCGATTTGAATGTTGTATTTCGCTTTGGGTCGTCTGTATATGTGTGTCTATCCCTACATCAAAGTTTAATACGAGTAATACCAGGCACTGGATATTATACATAAATGGACGTGTAGTAGGCGGGCACTTAATATTATTTTCATCACACTTGCTCGTAAATAGTGTCCTAACATGCTAGAAAAATCGACCGTAAATCCAAAATAATACCCGCGGGCCTTTTTTTACCATTACGCCCTATCGTGCGTAATAGCATTTTTTTTTTTTTATATTATACGTGGCCTCAAACTATCACAATACGTTAGGACCCCAATTCTTGCAATATTTGCAAATAAAAACAGTAAACTGTGCCTAAGCTGACCCGGATATTGACGAGATAAACCCAGATTTGGAGGATGTAGAAGAGTAAAATTCCTGGAATGACTCCGAAAATTATATTATATGATGATTTTAGTTTCTTTAATTAAAAAAATATTTAAAAAACAGCTGTTTTATTTCTATTTTTTTTCTTACTAATACTGTGAATTTGTTGATAAATCGTCGCTCTCGTCGGTGAACCAGTTGATATGTCTATTATTATTAAAACTAAACATAATTCTTTAAATCACTCATTTTCACTTGAAAGATAATAAAAAGTTGTATTTAACAAAACTTTTGTGAAGTATAATAACATGAAATGGATTTTTCGCGATTTTTTTTCTTCCTCATAACGTCAATTTTCCCCTCTTTGTATGGTGAGTACGTTGATAACTCGATGAGACGTAAGTTGATAAGTCTAATATTAATCAAACTAAGAGGAATCTCACAAAAATCTTCTAATCATTCAAAAGTATGCAGAAAATTATGGATAAATCAAGTTTTACATCAAAGTTACAATCAAACAGCAATTTACCAGAAAATGTCAAACCTTAAAATTGGCGCCCTGTAAAATTGCCGTTTTAGACATATCAACGTATTCACGCCAGGCACGGTTATAATCTAGCATCTCCAGCTAGTCGGACTGTGTGAATCTCATCTGGAGACTAAAACTGACCGAAAATGCAGTTTTTCACTGATTTCTCTGTTCTTATTTTTGAAACTTACCAGTAATTAAAATTCTCAGGCCTATCATGTCAAAAACGAATGTGCCAACTCATTCGTAAAGAAAATCACTTTGTATTCATTATTAAAATGAATAATAAAAATCTCTTCAATACCAGGCGAAGAAAAAAACATTGCTGCGATACTCTTGAGGTTGGTTACAGAGTTGGCATTCTTAATAGGCCTTATGAGAATTTTTGACGGTTTAGTTTGCTATTCTTATAATTTCATAGAAAATACAGAATAAAAAATGAAAAACAAATCATTTGTAATGTAATAATGTTCATGTAATATAGTAATGTTGTTGTCTTGTGTTTTATTTTATAATAGTTACTTGTAACTGATAAACAAAAGTAATGTTAAATAAACAATGTACCTATTTACAATGACAATTTTTTTTTTGCATTTTCTTATTTTACCTACTTATTGTAATTAATGACAAATCAAAAAAAAAACTGAAAAAATACGAGTCCCAGAATCCCAAGTTTTATCCATGTTATGCAAAATGTTTAAGGTCATTTACCCGAAATGGCACTACCTATTCCAATCACTGGTGATGGTTGACTGGCAGAGAATAGAATGCCATTGGACGAAGTCCACCATTAATACTTTATTGTTTATAGTGGAAATGAGTTTAAATAAATGTAATACATTCGTTGTCCATCTACCGGTTTTAAATCAACAATTGACGCAGAAACACGGTGTATACGTAGGGTGTTGCTATGTCCACCACGTGCCTTGGGAGAGCTTGACAGGTTGAAGGCTGACTGTCTGGAACTGGTTATGCAGGTGGTACGTTCTTTTGTCCCCTCGATGACAAAATTTGACTTCTGTCAATTGTCATATTTTATGTTTATACTATCAATTTAATTGTTTTTGGAATTTCTATTTAGTATGTAATTCAGTGCTGTAGTTTTATTCTGTTATGCTGTGTAATTATTTTAAATAAATAAAATAAATAAATGCAAACTTTTACTTACTCAATTATTTTGTTATAGCTTTGTATAAAACAGTCTGGTGTTGTGACGCACCAGGTGAAACAACAATGTTCTCAAGTGGAAACCAACAAACAAAGCAGCAGCAGTTTAGGAGTATCAATTACACTACTAACAGTAACATAATTTTGTCCAAGATCTTTATTTGGCCGATTGTACTGCTTATTTTTTTATTAACCGAAAATTACCCCTGTATGTTCTAAATGGTATGTGTCATTTGTTTCATAACTCTTTTTCTACAGGACATCCTTTCCGTTTTGCGGTTCGTGATGAGTAATCTAATTAGAACCGTTAGGTATATTTCAGGAGGAGTAATAGTCTCTGAGATCATTCTAGCATTATGATATACTACAAATTACTTTGTTTATTTTTGAACAGGTAAAACATGAAAATATATTATAGCATATATTTTTCAAATGTTATTGATGAAGAAGTCTTTAAGAGCACAACAATAGCAATGATGTAAAGCGGTTTACATTGCACTGACGATTGCTAAGTTTGGTTTGTACGTTTTAAACTAGCTAGGTAAGTATAATATAATAAGGCGATTGTTACGTACCTGTCTGTACACCGCTCATGATTGCCAAATACTATGATCTTTTCAGTCTTCAATGTAGAATTATTCACAATAGTGAGCTCAAAAATATGACGGCGGTGTTGAAATAGTAAAAAGAAAACATGAAACAGGTGTCCAAGTTAAAATTATACACAATCAGTAGTCTCGGCCTGCCGTCACTCTCTGCTTTAACAAATTTCACACAAGCCGCACGAGCTGAACTTGCAACACAATTTAGTCTTCATTCAACCGACCGAACTGACCACGTAAAATATTCAGTGATGTGATAACGATAAAATTCACAAGATGGCGATGGTACAGCATTCACTTGACATTTCACTGACGTTTCTTTCACTCATGATTTTGAGATGGTATCATCTACATTGGCTAACATGTTATCCAGCATCACATGGCTCTTTTTCAAACGTAATGGATTACTTACTTTTCTTTATAAATAACTTTTTAGTGTTATGTTATTTATTAAGTAGTTAACTGGTTATTTGCATTTTTTGTAATTTTGATTTGGCTTTATCAGCCATGTGCATGTTTTCATGTTTTGTGAAAAATAAAGATGTTTATCTATCTATCTATCTTATCCAGCATAATAAGTGGTTTTGCACGACAATGAAAGTGTTACCATTTGTTACGAATCAATCCAATCCAAACACGGATGAGAACACCAACTTCTATATGTCTATGGATATCCAAAAAAAGACACTATGACTTGACACTCTTGACAGCTCACAATCTGTGGCCTGCTTTGTGAATCAGGATTTTGTCGTATCATTCTTACAATTCTGTTTCCGATTTTTAAGTGCAAAATTAAAGTAAGTATTCTTTCTTACAATACTTTTGCAGGAAATATAGTATACGTAAACATTTTAAATAACATTTTCTCTTAATCAACAGCAACATGTCTGCAACTGCGTTGTTTGGTAACACATCAGCACTTGGAGGGAGCTCGGGGGGTAATAAGCATTTAGTTGAGTTTCGTGCTGGTAGAATGACGCTTAAAGGTCGCATGGTCCACCCTGACAAGAGGAAGGGCTTGCTGTATGTGTACCAAGGTGAAGACTCCCTGATGCATTTTTGTTGGAAGGACCGTACTACTGGCGAAGTAGAGGATGATCTTCTGATATTTCCCGACGATTGTGAGTTCGTGCGAGTCAACGAATGCACTACTGGTCGAGTGTATGTCTTGAAATTCAAGTCATTCTCCAAGAAATACTTCTTCTGGATGCAGGTGTGTATTGACGCATTCGCGCCGTTGAGTGTTACATTTGGCTAGAGTCTTATAGAATGCGTCATAATTTCAGGAGCCCAAGACGGAAAAAGATGATGATCTTTGCCGTCGTATTAATGAGGCTCTGAACAACCCACCGACGTCAGGCGGCCGCGGGGGCAGCAGCGGTGGTGCGCAGGACGGTGAGCTGCAGAATCTGCTGAACAACATGTCCCAGCAGCAGCTCATGCAGCTGTTTGGAGGAGTCGGACAAATTGGTGGATTGTCTTCCCTTCTGGGGACCATGGGGTCAGGATATTACTATAATGTTTCCTTCTAGCTTTTGCATGATTCAGTGCCATGTTTAGGGATGCCAACTTTTTTTAGGAAAATAATGTGTATAACCTACCTGCCTGTCTGAATAGTACATAGTATGGCAAGACTTGAAATTAAAAAGTGGCAACACTAGTGTCATTCCTTCCAAATCAATCTAAGGCGAAGGCTAGACGTACAATAAATATTGTTATCCGTCGATTGGCAAATACTGATGGATCACAATCTGTTCATGGATTCAGAGTGCCAAGGCTACACGTGCAATATTTTTGACGTCAGTATTATAACGCGTTTCGTGCAGTTCAGTCGTGTGTGTAGATATGGAGACAAAAACTAAAGCTTGTCTCGCTATTATTTTAGCATTTAGTTTAAAAAAAAGAATTAAAAGAAAGCAGTGGACTAAAAATTGGCTGCGACAAAAAAACAAATACACACACTTGAATCTATTGGCTGAAATTAAACTGAATAATGACGTAGAAGATTACGAAAATTATTTTCGTATGCCTGCCGTTTGTTTTGAAAACATTTTGACATTAGTAACACCCTTTTTAAGAAAAGAAGATACAGTCATGAGAGCTTCCATTTCTCCCATTTCGGCGGCACGTCAGTCTCCATTGCTGTCGCGATGCGTACTGACATTTCTCAATATTTTTTGTACGTGTAGTTCAGTATATTGACGGATCTCAATATTTATCAGAAATTGGCAAACCGGAATCCAAAAATCTAGATTTTTCTGACATATAAAGACTGTATCGTTTAGTATAAATACATACAAAACCTAGTCTAACTTTTGACATCCGTATTATTTTAAATTACAATGTTCTGAGGATATGACCTGCAGGTGTTTTTTAACCATTTCATCTGATATAATATGGTTAACTTTTGTGTCTTGGAGACTTTATGATGCTTTCAAAATCGTCCCCAAAATATATTTCGGACAAGCCTATTGAGCTCAATTTGAAGTATTTCAGCAACTCCTATAGTATAATTTTAAAATGCAATAGGTTGGTATGCAGCCAAAACATGTGAACTAAGTGTCCCCTTCATGTTTACCCGAATGAGCATCCGCAGAATAAATATGATAGATTTTTACTTTCACACAAAAGCAACTTTTTACGTAATGTTTTGGTTTCCCATCAATATCTGGTGCGAGCGGGAGGAGGGAGACTAACCAAAGGTCTCAGCCAGACCCAAGCACAATGGACAATCGTGGCGTCTAACCATCGGTAAAACACGTCGATAGAAACGCTTCTTAATAGTTATAATAGATGTCAAAGTCGGAGTTGTAATGAGTAATATGCCATATTCTCAAAATGGCCACCGCCCATCGCCATCCATGCCTTTTTTTTATTAAAAATAAATGAAAGAGAATGCTCAGATGTTTTACTTTGGGAATCATGAGTAATTATGGTTTGCGTAGTATGATAATTTTTTTTGGTTACGTTGTCTAGCTCGCAAACAGTAAAATTTATTTTGCTATTTGTCCACTTTCGTTAACATCACTCAGATGGATTCGGTAAATTTTGACTAAACCATATGCCTCAAGTCGAGCCCGCAGGATGAAATGTGTACCTAATAAAAGCACTAATTAAACACATGTACATTTAAATCTAAAAAATACTTTAGGAAAGAAAGACGACTACGTAAAGTTGTATTTATACTTAACGATACAGTCTTTATGGTCATCCATCAATATAGCAGACTAGACGAACAATATATATCACAATATGAGATAAATATTGATGGATAACAATAACAGCCTTCGCCTAAGACAAAAGGGACAACACAACAGTGTTGCCACTTTTTAATTTCAAGACCAATTTGCCAAGCTATACAGTAAAAAGTATAAAATTTCCAAGTCAAAAAAGTATTCTTCAAATTTATTTATTTATTTGTTCAAAAACACTTTTTGGTTCTCTAATATATCTATAATTCATTTAAATACATTGCATTATTAATTATTGCTTATTTACACCAATTTTATAATTCCTAGTGCATGCATTACCATTCTTAATATTATATTTCATATTGATTAGTACATGCGCCTTTATTATATTTATGTATCCAGGACATCAGCTACACATTTTTTGGTGTCTCTATTGTTGAGGGTGTGATGTCAACTTGCCCCTTGGCATAGGCCTCCCCCAGAATGCGCCATTTTGTTCTATCCATAGTCAATCTCCACCATGTACTTCCACCAACCTTTTTAATGTCATCGTCCCATCTGCGCTCATCAACAAATTAAAATGGAAATGGGCTGGGCACATGTTAAGAAGCAACAAGAGCAAATGGGCTAGAGATGTAACAATGTGGTACCCTAGAGACGGGAAAAGGAGTAGAGGAGGGCAGAAGCGCAAATGGGACGATGACAAAGTCCATAGTGGCCTAGGAATCAAATTGGTTGACTGTACATGCATGACTCAATGTACCGTAAAATGTTCCTACTTTGCTCCCCCAGGGGTAACTATACTCCATAGCAGGGATGTAACAGAGCTCCGGTTCCGCTTCTGTTAAGTCGGAACTTCCGTTTGGTTTTAAACATCCGCTTCGGTTCTGGTTCTGTTACTTCCAAAACGGAAGTTATAACGGATGTCTCAGCAACGCAGCGGGGGGAAGTGAGCGGCGTACATCACAAACAAACAGGTTTAAACCTGTCATTTGCTCATGTCCCCCGCTTGCCACGTGCTGCACTAATCTAGTTGTTTTGATTTAATCCATCCAATCCACCTATCACTCGGGTTCCGGTTCCGCTTCCGCTTCCGTCTACGGTTCCGCTTCCGCTGCTGGTTCCGTTAAACTAAATTTAAAACATCTGGTTCCGGTTCCGGTTCCGATATAACCACATCTGTTACATCCCTGCTCCATAGTGACTATTTCGGATGTTATCTTTTAAGTCAAGGTTAATGACAAATTTGCTTAAAAGAATCAATGTTTAGGAAGTAAATGAAAGTAATAGAATGATTTATGATGACAATATAGATAACCTCAATAATTGCCATAATAATAACCCAGGGGGAGAAAAGTAGGCACATCTTAAGGTATGAATGTGGAAAAAGCGAAAGTCTCAGGATCGCAGCAGGTGGGAAGAGTCTCTGCTTACCCCTTTGGAATACAGATGTGATTTAATGTATTTATGAATGTACTTGATAATAAATCATATTACAAATTGTATTATATTTGCACAGTTTATGATTTATTATGTACACAAAAAAACATATATACCAATGATCCCTGTCATTATAACATAGTTTCAGATACCCGCTTTATGTGAACTTTCTCCCAAGACTAACAGACCAAATTCCACTTGCTATGGCTTCAAACTTTGCGAGTTCTCTTGTTTTTTTTTAATGGTAACAATTTGTTTAAATATCTTCCTATTATCAAATTTAGGAGATGGGTTAAACTACACAATATCTTAATTACTTGGAAACCCAAAAATTACAAAATATGATATTAGCGACCAGCCCTCTTGCTTCAGTTTATGTGAATTTTCTGTTACACTACATAAATCATAATCTGTTAATTATTATACATAAAAACCTTCCGTGAAAAATTATGTAACTGATGATTGTGAAAATCGCATGAAAATCCGTTCAGTAGTTTTTGCCATTATTGCGAATATGTAGTGATGATTCAATTGTCTTTTTGATAGGTCCATAGGAGTTTTTTTCTATCTGTCTAGTATCTTTTTATCAACTGAGAGAATTAATTTCTGCCTTCTATTGGTTAGATGATGTGTGGTTGGGGTTGTAAATTATATCCAAAAACAAAAGTCTGATCACTAACAGTAAAACAAATCCTATGGCTATCCAAAATTCCTGGATTACCACGCAGAGGAGCTTACACAAGTGCAAGAGCGCAAGAAATACTACCGCAAGCGACCCGGTCGTAATAAATCCATAATACTTAAATAGTGGGTCGCGCGACGTGGTTGCGATCGCCGGCCGCGGTCGCCAACATCGGAATCGTACACTTACTCGTAGGGCACCCATGTGCATTTGGGCAGTCAATTCGTATAACACTACCTTTTGCCTGGGACTTATTTCGCGTTGAAGTTGTTCATAACTATATTCTACCAGAAACCATTCCACTGAAAAAGTATCCAATGATCGTCGCTGGGCTATTAACTATCTCTGTTGAATATTTCATGTCTATCGGTGAAGGCGCGAACAATGAAAACGAATAGAACAATGACATAATAAAATTATCGTTAATAGGTAGTTATAATAATAAATAAATAATAATAAATATCAGGGGAC